>OZ007569.1:17985481-18287981 GCA_963931925.1 Onchidella celtica
GAAGTTAGAATAAATCGGAACTGTGAAACAGCTTGGTAAGTGCCACAATGCATTTTAAACAAATATCAAACTGTGCATTTGTTGAACTACTTTTGTTTGCCAAAACCTCTCCAGTTTTTCAGAAAATGGAGATAGGACAAACAAGATCTAAGGTCGCGATAGGAGGAATAGGAAATCCAGTTGAAACCAAAAATTTGTGTGTGTGTGTGTGTGTGTGTAGGGGGGGGGGGTGACAACAAAGAGCATGACGAATACTGTAATGTAAACTAAAATTGGCAATCCACTTCAAAGATCTGCACGTACTTCAGAACAAACGGACACGGTGTGAATCACTGAGCGCGGTGTTCTGTCATCACTGATAACTGCCACAAAACAGCAAAAACACTTAGTTCCAGGACGTGTTGAGAATTAAAAAAAAAATTTATTTGGCATTCCTGTAACCCGAGCCCAGCAACAATTATGAGTGTCAGTGGAGATAATTATAAATGCATAATTAAACAGGCAGAAAACAGACACTAATACAAAAAGGACACAAAAAAGCCGTGACATAGTTCCATTGTTAAAATTTATGGGCGTTGGCTGGTGCATTCGGCCGTGAAAACAGGTGCCGTCTTTAGACTCTGCTGAATATTGGTTTCAGTATAGACTCTTGTCGTATATAGAGACAATATTTCTGGCAAAAAAAGAAAATTAATGGTCGCTGGTTTAATTTACGGGTTGGGGCTAAAAAATGGTTTAGGTACATGTAAAACAATGCACTTACCTGAATTAAAACAATTTGCCCGCCCCACCCCCAGATCCACGTAGTTATGGGGTAGAAGAGGTGGTGCTGAGGTTGTTGATGATCGACGCCGTACCATTATTCATTCCTTCAATCGGGGACGAAGTGGTGGACTTCGGCCGCAGTCGAGGTTCCCATATAAGGCTGTAGTAAGTGGCTAGTACAATAGCCGCCAGAGACACGGCCAGGACATAGGCCAGAACTGTGGCTAAACGTACCCATTTCTTGTTGGTCTTGGCCGCCATTTTATTTTTGCTCTTGTCAGTGGTAAAGCTGGGGCCTTTAGAACCACCCTGCGTTGCGTTAGATCTGTACGTTGAGTTGGTTTCGTCTTTCTCCATCTTCTTATATAGGCAAGACAAGCAGATAATTATCCCCTCTTGCTATTTGCCGCTTATCAGGTAATTGTCGTTGGTAAAGATTGATCCAAGAAATTGCAGCCTCACAGCTCCAAGGAACAAGCAAAAACAGAAAAGCGTTGGCTTGTGCTGTACCTTCGATTTCGTGAAAAAGGTTAACAACAGGCGAACGTTGCCTTCCCTCCAGTTCACGGCGCCAGCAACACAGCCCACTATCGACCACTTATCGAGCCTGCCCGCACCCAAGCGCGTGCACAGAGCTCACAGATCGATTAGCATACACGAAGTAACAGGGGAGGGCATCCAACTCCATCGGCATCGGGCAGAGAGTGAGAGAGAGAGCGCGATGAACGAGCGGTTCTGTGACTGTGAGCGTTGACTCACGCGCTACTTTCCTCATCCTCAGCATTAGCGAAGAACCGAGTCCTGCGCAAAGTGGGTTAATTATGATGATGGCATGCATTTTTTATTATACGCGTGCGAAGAATAGGGCATTTCTGGCCGATTGACATTATACTGCGCACTTCAGTCACTTGGAGGACAAGATTAACAATTGCCACTAAGTTTAACTAGTGTTAAAAGATGGAGTTAGATCGGAATATTAACGTTATTCTGACCTGTCATACATTTACCTAGAATAATACTTTTAAACTCCATCTTCTCAGTCGCTTATTTTTTCTCTCTTTCGTAGTGAGAAAACTGCTGTCTGCAGAGAAAAAGAAAATAATGAAAACGTTTTGCCTCGAAGAACTCTTGTTATATTTATTTTCTTACGTGACTTTCTCAGAAAGGAGTTTTTTTTGTTTTTTATTTTTATATTATATGTGATAGGATTGTCGATCTACATGAGATCTAGTTTCCCCTGATCTTCAAGATAACTCAGCCTACCATATGTTATTCTTTCAGAGGCCATTTTTTGTGTGTGTGTGTGTCGCATAGTGACAATATTGAAAGACTGTTGCATTGCTGCCAAAAATGAAATACTTCAAAACGATGACAGCAAAATAAAAGAAAATTAATTAACAGTACATTATCGCCAACAACCGCTTTGATCATCACAGAAAAGTCTTCATCCCACAGAAACATATATATACCGATTGTTGTCACAGATACACACACACACACACAAAAGAAATACCCCCCCCCCCCAATAACAACAACAACAACGACAACAACAACAACAACAAAAAAACCAACTCAAAAGTAGGTGCCGGTTAATGTCGTTATATCCACATACTCTGGACTGCGAAATTAATTATGAGAGTATATAGAATCTCCCATATCAATGCTGCCACTACTGCTAAAAATATTAATGGAAAAAGTTAACGGTAACGTAAACATAGAATCAATCATGTTGTGGTAGGATAACAGATCAGGAGCTGTAACTGCCCCTGGCATGTGGCGGGAAGGGGAGAGGGAAAAAATGAACGAGGAAACGGAGGTGAAGAGGAGAAAAAGATAATAGTAGTATAAAAGAAGGAAGGGAAAAAATGAAAAAAAAAAACAAAAACAAAAACAGGACAGCAGCTGACTGCGCCTGAATTTAACATTCTCTTTGTACCATGAGCTGGGAAATTCGCAGAGAGAGACTGACGCACTGAATCTGTCCTTCCTTTATTGTGGGATCCATAAAAACATAAATAACTCATGTCATTTGGCCCCAGAGCGCTCTTGCTCTAAATAAACCTGTCCATTTTGTCGAAATGTCCAATAAAATCAACCCGTACTGAACACCGCGGACTTTTCTCGCTTTGCCATTCCTGCTTTAATTTCTGTGAAAACTGGAAGATTATCAAATTTCCACCAGGACGTTTTTCTGGCGTTTGTGTCGAACTGAGTGTAAATTATCTACATTATAATTATGAATATAAGAAAACACATAATTTGTAATGAATAGACTTGACAACTAGGGAATGGATCTTTCCAAACATTTGCCCTGATTGGGTTGAAGATCTTTAAGGCTTTTGGCACGTCTCGCGACCTTAGGTCTTGTTTGTTCTACTGAACTATCTGAACAAGAACAAAGGGTGCGGCCTGTCAAATGAAGTAAAAATCTGGTTATAATGTCCAGTGCAGTCTCATCTCATCTGGCACGGGGCTCGTCCTCCTCTCCAGGATATCACGTCCCCAATAACCAGTTCAAATCGACCCGAAAGGACCTAAACTCCTGGCTGGCTGGAGCCAATGTCGGGACAAGAATAAGTCAATAATTATGGTTGCGGATATCCATTTTAAGAGCACATAATAAGGCACGACCAATACATGGATTTCCGCAAAATGGGCAAATGATTGAACTTCTAACTCCTTAGAGGGTTTGGGCCATTGGTTCTCAATCATTTTTTTCCGGCACTCGCTCCCCTTAGGCTCCAAATTTTCTGTCATCACCCCCTCTCCCCCCGCCCTCCACTCTTTCTCCCCTCAGTCCCACACAATAACCAGCCCCAAACCCAAAGGATACATTTCACAAGAAGGCACACTGCACACAAATTATTATGACAAGTTTTTCAAAGCCTTGTTAATAACAATAGGCCTGTGAATTATTCATTATGAAAGAAAAAGTATTCTTTATCAAATGCACTCACAAAAAAAGCAGACCTTTTCTGTAAATAAAACACATCTACGCCTGTCCTTGAACAAACTAGTAGCTGCCCTGTATTTGGCCCCCCCCTCCCCACCCCAAAATCGGCACCCATTCATATTTGCGCCCCCGACCCCCCACTGCCACCTTTCATTGTTTCCCCCCCCCCCCCCATCGTCGTCCTTGTCTTCATTTTCGCCCCCTCCCTCTGGAAATCAAAATCGCCCCCCCCCCCTGGGGTGATATCGCCCACATTGAGAACCGTACTGGTTTAGACATCGTGTATACTGTAAAACAATTACACTGCCATCATATTGACGGGCAGACTGGCACACTTTTCAACTGACTTCACTTTCACACTGGTCTCCCAGCCAGCAATGCTAAGGAAATCTTAGGAGAAGGATCGGCATCAGATTTGCTAATAAATATGACATCGTTGTTACGGTACTGAGATCCGCTGGTTGTGACATCACACAGACTTCGGTTCGACGTAGGGAATCCGACCCCAAGTAATCCTACCGACCCTATGGAAATCCTATACAAATCTACGTCGGATTGACGTAGGGATGCCGCAGGACCAAGGACAGTGTGACCACTGTCATTTCACATATATTGCCAACATCACGTTGTTCTATCACAGAGCTGGAGCTCCAATATAAACTTCATCATTATCCTCGACATCTCTCCAACTGCCATGCCCACTAGTGCAGCAGTCACCATCACCACCACCACCAATCGCCACCTGAGTTCACCACAAACATTAACGCTTACACCACAACCACCAACATTAACACCTACACCATCACCACCAACATTATCGCTTGCACCATCACCACCACCACTGTTGTGATTACCAGTTTCATCACCACACACAAAAGTGTAAAAACCTACATCATCTTCCTTAATCTCAACATAAACAACACCTTCCACTGCTAGGGTATTTGGAACATGAAACTCAAAGAAAAGAAAGGATCATTTACACAGCTAACAACAGCAACAACAAGAAATCACATACACACTAATTAACTAACAAACTAACTAACTAACTAACAACTAAGTAAGTAAGAAACGAACTAATTATCTCACTCACTCACTCACCCACCCACCAACTCACTCTCCCATCCACCCACTCACTTGCTCACTCACTCACTCAGTTACTCACCAACAGACTATAAAAACAAAAATAAGGTATAAAAAAACAAAGAATAAACACTTAATAACATGGCTCCAAGATGAATCATGAAAAGGACGAATAAATAAGAACTAAGGATAAAAGCAGATAAAAAACTTTATTGAATCATGCATAAAGACAGCTCCATACTTAAAAACTTACCGCATTAATAAGAAATATATATGTAATTATCATATATACAGTTTAATTGGAATGTATTATATGTAAAAACAGCTAATATCTATTCAATGGGGATAACATGATTTGTGTGAATGAGAGCATGTGCATGTGTGAATGCTGCTTGATGTATAAAATGTATATATTACAAGTTAGAAAAATCATGTGAAACGTTTCATTCTCAGTGAAAGCTAATTAGTTGGAAATTTCCACCTCATCAATCATACTTCATCATCACCAGTTTTTATATTCCCATTGTTTATGATAGTATATTTTAGAATTGCCCATGTCATGATAAAAACTTACAGTATCTGCCAATAGTGCATTGCCGCCCAAGGGAAAGTGACGTAACTGACATCATGACCTTTTTCTACTTTATTGACTCTATGAACTTGTCTTACACATAATCCTTTTGAAAGGCAGATAGAAGTATCTGCTACGGAAATAGTAACACATGTAATACGGCAAACAAAAGTAAATAACTGTTTTGTAATCAGACAAAAATAAGTAGAAAAAGGTTATGCTGTCAGTTACATCATTTTACCTTTGGGTGGCAGTGCAGGTTACTGTCTTTTTTAAAAGCATTAAATTGGAATGCTAAATGGTAAAAATGTTTCAACAGTTCAGTCTCAGGTTTCAGTGATTAAACCTAATATTAATATACTCTTATAAACTTCAGTAATGATAATCTGTGTTTTACCAATTTATAGGCATATATAATATACTCTGAATTATGCTTGCATGCTGATGTAATAATATAAAGGATAAATTGTGTGAGAGTGATTTTAAAAAAAGGAATAAAAAACTGTGATCAATTGGACAGTAGATCTAGTTGTGCGCAGACAAAAGATTTGCCTTGCTGTAATCTGAAAAGTATCCAGATTGGGGAATGTTGCTTAATGGGTGATGAAAAGGCAACATGTTATGTCTGACTGATTAGTTATGGAATAAAATCAATAATGAAATAAAACTGATAAATCAGTAAATCATGGGATCTTTCATTCATAGGTTGATTGACTGAACATTCTGTCTGTGTGTCAGAAGTCCAGTTGATCTATCATGGCACATACATTAGATAATACATATTTTGTTATAAAGACAAGCAACAGCCAAAAATTTTCATTGGATTTGCTGTTAATAACCTAACAAAATATTTTCCTTGCTGTTTATAAATGCATATGACTAACAGTGGCAGGTAATGATCACCAGATTATGGAAATAATGTGCAAGACTATTCTAAAGTGTGTTTCATGGCATGTATAATATGATAAGATCTAAAAATCCATATTGCTTCCTGGCTACCAATACATCATGGTACATAATATTATAAAAATTACAAATGATTAGACCTATCTGGATCTCTCAAAGAAAGCAGGCAGAATACAGTACCAGATTAAACTCAGTAATTCAGCCAGTCATTATTAAAGACAATTCTGTACAGTCAAACAGAAAAGACCATTAAAGGTGTGCATAAAAGTCTACTATTATACAAACCACAGAAAATCTGTGGGGTTGCAGCAAGGCTACAAGCAAATACAAAATGTGGCAAAGAGAAAAAGTTTTTGCATTTTATTGTAGCGTTTCTGTATTACTTCTTATGTGAGGCTTTGCTACCTACAATTTTTTCTCTTTGCCATATTTAGTCTATAAAACTCTTACAACACTAAGTACACATATAACAGAAAAGTCTTTCGCTTCAGAATTTTTTACCCTGGCTTACATGTTTATATACAAAATACAATTTTTTATGCCAGTTTTTGCTGTATACGAGTACATAAGGCAATGAGGCTGGACAATGCATTTGTCTTGTAGGTGTAAGTCTGGAGTTATATGTACAGGCAGCTTTTACTAGTGAAAAAGGAAGGAATATTCTCACTCATAGCATTTACTTATCGAGATCCTATAACTTGATTGCAATTTGCACTGATGCCTCTTCCTCCTTTTTCCTCCCAAAAGATTAAAATGGCCCCAATTTATTATCATAAACTTAGTGTTCAGTAACATCAAAAGAAACCAGGTTTGACATTAGTTGTATAGAGTTGCACTTTACCATCAGTTTCTTCTGTATTAATTTTTTATTTCCATCCTTCTGTCTAAGGGTAGCCTGTCATGTGCTAAATGTCATTCTCAAAACATGTTATTTAGGTCTTGGCATCATGACATCATCAATATAGATCCAAAGTTAGTATTGCCAAAGTTATAATTAATGGTGAATGGAATGTGGGGCAGGGCAAAACTCTGTGAGTCACAGTGCTGACATGGTGAAACTGCCTCAATCTCAATATAAAAGCTATTGTATTCAAAGATCATTTAACAATCAGGTCACTGAACTATACCTATTAGCAGTGTTACACAAGCCATAAACATTAAAATAAGCTGTCATCGTCTATACAGAAATTCCTGTACTGACAAAGAAAACAAGAACAATTTCTGTAAAACAGGTTCCCATCCATTTTTGTCACACTTGCTGGTCACATTTTGCAAGTAAATCTCCCCCCCCCCCCGCCCCGCCCCCCTGCCCATTGGGTTCAGTAATTTGTATTCACGCTTTCATCATAATAAAGCAACCAACAAAAGGGAAATTTTGAAATAATGTTTTTAACATTAATATTTCAAGTTTAAATAACATAACAATGTTATTGTTAAAGAAACTTTATCCTTTGGCAGGCAAAATTTATACTCTAGGGGTAAATTTGCCCCGGGTTGGGAATCCCTGCTGTAAAGCATCTCTATGGTGAGAATGAGAAATTTATTTATGTCCACATCTATTATATATTTCAGTAACTTGCAACCTTTGGCATGACTAACTGACCAAACTATACACTCTTCAGGCCTTAAATTTGGCAGGAAAGTGGCAATTGGGATAAGGAAGATGATGGCTATAATTAAAAGTTGTTTACTCCAAGCATGTATTTTTTAAAAATAACAATGTTTATTGCTATGTAACATCTGTATTTTTGCATGTTTGTTTCGTAATGTATAGTACCCTGCATGTCATAGAAAGCGTTCAGTTTGGTGCGTGGTGTTCTGGTGCGCATGAGTTCTGAAGCAAGACTGTAGTTTATTACTTTTATTATATGAGAGAGAGGTGGGGGGGGGGGGGGGCAGCACATGATTGTTTATTCCGGGCAATGCCCGGTAGCTCATCTAGTATTCAATAATCTTTTAATGGGCAGGGCATTTAAAATGCAGATGAATAACTAACTCACCAGAAAATACACTGTATTTCAATACAGTTTAAACAAGTCTTCACATCTGACAAGAGTTGTTTAAACGATGCAACTACGAGTTATGAATTTTTATGAAATTTTCATGACACTAGCTGTTCAATGGAAGGAAAAAAAAAAAAAAAGGAAAATGGCTTATTAGTCATGAGATTAAACAACAGTGCCGGAATAACCTCCAGCACCTCCACTCTGTGAGGCCTCTTCCATTGCTGCCTCGCCTCCACTGTAGCGTTTGAACTCCTCAACAACATCTCGGCATCTCTCATGGTCATGATCAGGATGGTTTCGATGATGCTGGTGGTCGTGGTCAGGATAGTGGTCCTCGGGTGGTTGTTGTTGGTGACGACTGCGGTGAATGCGTTCACCATAATCCCGATCATTCCGAGGTTGTCGGTCATTCTGATGCTGTCTGCGTTCTTCGTCATGGCGACGGCGATCATCATCATACGGAGTCCTTCTATCATTATAGTAGTCATCACGACGGTAGTCAGGCTGTTGAGTCTGAAGCACATAGTCAAAACAGTACATGTCCAGTGCACGGACAACTTAAGTGACCAATAGCCTGACTAATTAACTGACACACTGACTGCTTAACTGACAGCCTGATTCAAATGCCGTATAAATTTTGATAAAACTATATCGTCAAAATTGTCCTCTCTTTTTTATAAAATTCTTTCGTGAGGGAATAAATTGATAAACGGAAACAAAATAGACTGAAGGATTTAAGCCATAATTTAGTTACACAAAGACACCTGGGATTGACATATCATTAAGTGAGGTGGGGATGAGTGAAAGAATGAGAAAATAAAAGCAAAACAGAAAGAGTTAAGAGTAAACTAATGAGCTGGAAAAATGAGTACACAAGAAAGTACACTGTCTTAATTGAATTATGCAATTACGTTTCCACATCTTTGTAAAAGGTGTATTTCAAAAGGCCACATTGTAGATCTTGCAATATCAGTTTTTTTTTCCTGCCTCAATACTTGTTTTTTTTATCAAAGTTTGCTGACTTATGAATGGTTAAGGTCTATTGTTACAACAACAAAATATTGATATACATGTATTTAACGAACTTCAGCTCTTACTGGTTTTCGTGTTCTGTCTCTTGAGTGGTCATCACTGTAGCGATTTCGACTCTCTCTGCTGTCCCGACTAGAATTTAAGTCTCTCTTTGGTGGAGGAAGCTTTTCACGGCTGCTGTTCACACCAGTATTGTAAGCCTGAAAGAGTCACAGGCGCAGTGATTGTCAGATAAAGTCCCTCAAATAAACAGTAAACTATAAAAATTGTAAAAGATTTATACTTTTTCTTGGTAAGCTTTTATTATAAAGAAAAACTCATTGTTATGAAAGTCAAAACCTTTGTAAAATTCCTGGTGATGCAAAACAATCAATCTACATGCATTTGTGAATTTGAGAAATTGGGATCTACTTCAGCTTATACAGCATGTTAACTCCTATAGTATAAATCACTCTGAGAAAAGTGAAAGAAAATTGGGAGAGAAAATGAGAGAGAAAGAAACAAAAACAACAAAGTCTATTCAAAGACAGAAGGAGAGATGAGTGAGAAATTCTGACATAGTATTAACTATTCCACATTTAGTTTTAAGTACCTCCACTCAGCATGCATGCCAGTCTTCTTCCACATCTCTTACCAAATATTGTCCCTGGCATACTTGTTTTTTGTACCAAGTGTCAAGAACAGATTTGATTCATAAATGTTTCCACTGAGTAAATTTTTGTGAGAGAGCAGTGAGTAATTTTTACAAACGTAATTATTCTGCGAGCCAGCATAACTTGGTCTCGTAAACAATTTGTTTTGAACAGTTTTTTTCCTAATAGATAGACAGAAGGTGTGGGGAAGGATAGACGGACAGCGTAGGTGTGCATGACTGAGCACTTTTTATATCTCGTGTTTTGAACTAGGTTTAGTAGAGAGGGAAGGGGTGAGTAGGAATTAAATGTTATTGAGACGTCTGTTGACGTACAGAAAATCCGTGATCCAGAGTAAAAGCTCAGGGTTTTGAACATGTTAAGAATTTATTGCTATAAAATTACATTTTATTGTCTTGAGTGATTCGACCTTTGATGTCGACCCAAGGTCGTTGCGTAGGGCTGTTACTTAAAATAACTCGGTTCGGCAGCTGAGCTAGAGGTGGTTGCACCAATCAAATGTATGAATCTGGACGGAAGGTCGAGACATAGCTTTAGTATTTAAACCCGTGCAGAGCTTAGATAGATGCCACATGTAGACAATCCATTTACGAGGTGGACGGCGATAGTCCTCAGCCAGATGAGAGACATAAGAGACGCAGTTGAGCAGTCCATATTGTGAGGAGCGCCATGAGTTAAAGCTCCAGAGCCTAAGCTACTTGGTTTGATATAAACCCACAGCGTTTACATCCAGCGCTCTCACTCCCAGTGAGGGCCGCATGGTGAGAGTCCATACTAATTTGTAATGATGAAAGTGAACCGTTCTACTTACTTTTGAAGACAGTTTCAGAGCTACCGCCAGACAACGCATGGTTGTACAAGCATTCTCCATGGCGTGTCTAGAGGAAATGTCCATATCATAACATGTCTCATTGAATTAATAGAATTTAAACTGTTATATCCGTCGCCACGTGCGCGGATTCTATTTGGCATATAACTCATATGACCTGCAAGTAGTTAGAGTGAATAAGTTAGTCTTTATAGAAAGCTGTAGTTTCATTAGTAGATTCAGTTGCCTTTGAATTGATATTTATATTTATAATTATATTTGATACATTAATTCCTGTAATTAAACTGCCCTACAGTTCTGCTAAAAATCAAAGCAATTGATTTATTTAGTTTTTAGAGTGCAAGTATTTTTTTTGTGTGTTCGTCGATTGTGGGAGCGGACCTCGGAAGAGTGTCAGTCGAATTATCCCCATCTAACCCACATCGCGACACCAAGGCTAAAGTTTTTCCACTTAGATTTCCGAAGGCTTATTTGTTATTGTGTATAAAACAAATTTTTGTCACACTTAACCGAAATTTGTGTAAATAAATAATTATATACTTTTACAATGTTTTGTCTCATAAAATTGCAAACCATAAAGTGATATGCGTGACACAGGAAAGTAAGGTCAACCATTCTTTCTCTCAGCATATATCCAAACGCTGAGCATGTATATGTTGCTGAGACATATTGAGTATTAGTTATAGTTTGTTGTCACATAAAGGGATAAGTTGCATTTTGTTGAATTGTTGAGATCGTTGCTACGTAATAGATGGTATTTGGCAATTTGATCCATCTCAGTATCATGTGTCTTGAGTAACATAGGAACACTATTTCTCCATCTTAAATTTAGAAACAAAGATGTTTAAAACAATAACATGTCTGCCAAAATTTTACTGACATTCTAACCCTAAGAAAACAATAGGGCTGATGCTCGGCCCAATTATTTTACAGTGAAAAAGACGAACGGGCCAGTAATCGGCCCATTGAAAGGCAGTTCTATTAATTATGTCATGGTCTAGTAGCCAGTCAGAATGCTTGTTTCAACAATGAAGAGGTTGAAATTGTCACAGAGGCCAAATATCTTGGCATTACTATTGATTCATTGCTTAACTGGCATGCGCATGTAACATATGTATACAAGAAAGCCAACCAGCGCATGTATTTCCTCAGAAAGCTCCGCTTTTTAAAAGTTAGCAAAAGCATTCTGAAAATATTTTACACCATGGCTATTCAGAGCGTTTTGATGTATGGAGTTGTCTGTTGGGGAGGAAACATCTTACAAAAAGATAAAAATAAGATCAATAATTTAATTAAAAAAGCATCCAAAATTTGTATCTGTGATCTGCCATATTTTGATGAGCTGTACACTGGTGCTTGTATTAAAAAAGCTAATATTATTATAAATGACCCCCAACATCCCCTGAACAAGGAATATATAAGATCTGTAAGAAGTTTAAGGCTGTTGTCAAAGAAAACTAAAACTGAGCGCTACTTTAAATCGTTTATTCCATCATCAACTAGGATGTTACAATAATGTCGTCATCTTGATCGTAATCTGTGCACAGTTGAATTATGTCCTGCGTGTCAGGTCAATGTGTTTTAGTTAGGGAAGCATATTGTGTGCACTGTTAATTTTGTTAATTTAGTTAATTTATCAGTATGTGTGTATATATGTGTGTGTGCGCGCTATGTATCATACTTTCTGCTTCTGTAACTGTATTGTTATGTATTCAATGATCAAAACAAATTTCCTTGTACAAGGACGAATAAAATTTATCTTATCTTATCTTATCTTATCATAAAATCTGTGGATATGTACATATCAGCAGCGGATCTTTCTGCTGTTGTAAACACATTATTACGTTTTGTCCTGTGAACCCTAGTCTTTCTAGATGGGTAACATTGAAAATACTCCTGTTTCCGAAGGTTAGATTTGTATTTGGCGGCTTGCTCACAGAATTTCTTCTTACCTTGTCAGGATAGCCCCCTGGTGCATCCACTCTGTCCAAGTCGTAGTCCTCATACTCATGTGAACTGAGACGTGGCTTCTGGTCATCACTGCTGCTGAAGCAAATTCAAGTAGCATAAATGGGAAGCTCCATTTTTTCCATAACAAATCGCAATATCTAAAAATGCATTCACAGCTGGTTTTAAACTGGAAGAAATGATCTCTGAATTGAAAAGAGTTCAGGACAAATTATGCTAGGAAACCTACTAAGAGAGTATTTCCATATTTCATTTGCGCTTGTTTTAACCTGATTTTTCATACCATATCTTTATGATTTATGGCTTGCAAATTTCAGCATAAAAAAGTTAAAAGTAAAGGGTATACAGAGCTTGGCATACATGGAATACACGCATGTAAGGAAATATAAACTCGTCAGGTTATTATTTTGTATAATTTACATTCTGTATCACATTGCATTGTAGCTACTGCAGCTACATTATCCTTACCTGGATAAATGAAAGCTAAGCCATAAAATCAGTTTTTACCCCTGCAATGTGGCTCTAATCATACAACTATTCAAACAGCTTTCAAGGTACTAAAACTACTGGTTATGATAAGGAACACACATATAATTTGTCAGTGGTACAAAACACTGATTTCTAAAACTATGCTATACTTGCCCGTATTGAGGTTGTGCTCCTTCTTCTCCATACTGATCATGATGTGGATAATCATGATCATGGTAATCATCATAGTTATGACCATCATAGTCACGACCATCGTAGTCACGACCATCATGGTCTTGACCATTGTAGTCACGACCATCACCATAATTGTCTCTCCAGCCTCGGTCCTCAACCTTACCCTCATCATCGTTCATTTCATATCTGAAATGAGCAACACGAAACAGTGTTAAAACATTACAATGTCAACACAGGAAATAGAAAATTAAATTAATTAACATATTCCCAGCCAGCATCCCATGAAAATCCCACGCTTAAGTTTGACGTCAAGTTTGCATATATAAGAATGACATCATTCTTGCACAGATCCTCTGGTTACAACATCTCTCTGATGTCAGTCTGATATCGGGAGTCCACCCCTACGGTAGTCCTACACATCCTACGGAGATCCTGTACAAATCAACATATGAGTGATGTGGGGATGCTGGCCAGGTTAAGTTATCTGGTCTGTTTCAGATTATGGTAAGCACAATGACAGCCGGATATAATATTATAGTGCATTACATATATATCTAACCTCCGCAAGCCTCATCAACTGGAAAATGTAGAGTGTAATTTGAAGCCCCAAATAAAATGTCGCCCTGAAAATCTGATTCACATCTTATCGCATTTTCATGAAGTCTCAGTTTTTTTCCATTTCACTCTCAAATGAGTCAAGACAGGATTCATTTCATATGTTGAACTGAACTAACGTGATATAGAACTGAACTAAGAATTATGTACATTGTTCCAAATTACACCTTACTGGTTAAATTGAACGACACCTGAAATTCAAACTAGAGAGTAGTAAGAATGAATAACATCATTCTGATCAAGAATGACATAAGACAGGACAATATTTTGGCCAAGTGCAATCTGTTAAATATAAGTAAGAGATGCCTAAGTAATTCAGGGACAAGCCCTCCTCTCACCAAGAAAAATTAACCATTTAAAATGCACTATCAGTAGCATTTTTTCATGAAGTAAAAATAGCAACAAAAAAAAAAAAGTTGTTGCCACGTGTTCGAAACAAATTTAAACGAATGTTACTCAAAAGAAATAGAATATGTGTCACTTTTTTCATGATACATTGAAACTTTCTGGCAATCCCCTATTATTCATTTGTAATCCCCTTAATATGTGACAACAGGGACTTGATGAAATATTACAAAAAAACACAAAAAAACTGTTGGGTTGCAGCAAGGCTTACAGCAAAGTCAAAAATTGTCAAAAAGGAAGTGTTTTTTTGTCTTCCTTTTTTCTTGGCGTTTTATTGCATTGTTTTGGTGTTATTTCTTGCATGAGGCTCTGCTACATACAACTTTTTATTTTGGACAACAGGGACTGCACATCTCTAAGAAACAAAGCTTGCCTTTACTGGAATATAGAAGATTTCAGTTGGGCCCTATCCTTAGGAGACAGATGTGTACTTATCTACTTATTTATCTTCTTACTTCCGAACTAATCTAATATCAATATCTTTAGTCACTTTAATTTCCTTAGTTTTCTATTATTCGTCTTTTTATTCACATTAAATTCTTTTATGTATTTGCTTACAAATGTACTTACATACGATTCTATTTATTTATTTAAATATATTTTTGCCACTACTTTATAAATTATTTACTTATTTATTTACTTGGTTATCTATAATCACTGAGTCAAGCACAGAATGAATACATGCCATTTGCATCTGACCCCCCACCCATCGCCCGAAAAAAAGAAAAGAAAAACAAAGCTTAGGCTGAAGTCTGCTAACCCGTCTTTGTAATAATCATTACTGAATCCTCCTGGTTCGGCTCCAAAATCTTCGGAGTAGCGTGGAATTGCTGCTTTGTCTGAAAACAGAATAATAATACAAATGTCATCATTAAGAGGCTCAATTTCCAGCAAATTCAATAACAACTATCTTCTACTGAATGTTAAGAAAACAAAACAGCTTGTTTTTGACGTTAGGAAAAATAACAACGATCCTGTTTGCCCTCTTACTATCAACAATGAAGAGGTTGAAATTGTCACAGAGGCCAAATATCTTGGCATTACTATTGATTCATTGCTTAACTGGCATGCGCATGTAACATATATGTATACAAGAAAGCCAACCAGCGCATGTATTTCCTCAGAAAGCTCCGCTTTTTAAAAGTTAGCAAAAGCATTCTGAAAATATTTTACACCATGGCTATTCAGAGCGTTTTGATGTATGGAGTTGTCTGTTGGGGAGGAAACATCTTACAAAAAGATAAAAATAAGATCAATAATTTAATTAAAAAAGCATCCAAAATTTGTATCTGTGATCTGCCATATTTTGATGAGCTGTACACTGGTGCTTGTATTAAAAAAGCTAATATTATTATAAATGACCCCCAACATCCCCTGAACAAGGAATATATAAGATCTGTAAGAAGTTTAAGGCTGTTGTCAAAGAAAACTAAAACTGAGCGCTACTTTAAATCGTTTATTCCATCATCAACTAGGATGTTACAATAATGTCGTCATCTTGATCGTAATCTGTGCACAGTTGAATTATGTCCTGCGTGTCAGGTCAATGTGTTTTAGTTAGGGAAGCATATTGTGTGCACTGTTAATTTTGTTAATTTAGTTAATTTATCAGTGTGTGTGTATATATGTGTGTGTGCGCGCTATGTATCATACTTTCTGCTTCTGTAACTGTATTGTTATGTATTCAATGATCAAAACAAATTTCCTTGTACAAGGACGAATAAAATTTATCTTATCTTATCTTATCTTATCTTATCTTATATAAAGAGCATTGCTAAGCCAAGTAAGTTTATAACCTTGCTATGCTTACACCACAAGTGGCAGCCAAATAGACTTCGCAATGCTCTTTGTACATTGGCCCGTTAATTTTAATTTGAGATGTCAGAAAAATATATAAATAAATCCTTTTTTTAAAAATGGTTTTGATATTTTAAATGCACAATATATTCATCACAAAAATGGCACTCTGATTTTGATTTCATAAGAATACTACCATCTTCTCATCATTTAAAATTCAAAGTATACTATATCATAAATATCACTTTCAGTTACTTATCTTATATAAATGACTGTTAGTAATGGCATAAAATAATGCATTATACTCTATGTAAGAAAAAAGCAGCTGGTTGCTTGCTTGTTGTAAAAATTAACACAAGGTCTACTAAATTAACAAATCTACAAAAGTATCCTTCACATCATGGAAAGAGCAATATTTTCATTTTCACCTCATGCCCTTCTCCCCCTCCCTCTTTCCCTTCCAAAGGCACTGCCACAATATGGCAAAAACCACCACCACCACACTTAACTTTAATTAGGACTAAAATGAGATTTATATATATAAAGCATAATAAATAGGTCTAACTACGGCTTCCCTCTCCAAATGAATTATTTAATAATGAGAATTGAAAACAATAATAGAAATAAACAAACTCACCCAAAAGATACTCTCTTCAAAATACATGTAATACAAAATAATAACAAAGACTAAAATGAAAAGAAAAAAGTGGGAATTTGTCCTACATGAGAAACAAGAATTAATGGCCATTTTAAGAAGAATGTCAGGAGAGAAATAAGAATAAATTGCAAAACAATTGCGTAACAATAGCATAATGGGAAACTGTGTACAATATTTCCAAGCAGAAATGTATGCAAAAAGTTCAAAGTGCAGTATTATATTGTGTGCAGCAAGCTAAAAAATAAACTGTGATTCATGCAGAAATGTTGGCGACTTTTTTATTATGGCTTATGAAATGGCTACTTTGAATAAACTGACCAAGCTTTGCAGTTTAAAAACCAAGGGATATAACCTGTAAAATGCTGGGGGGAAATGAAATTTGCTTCCCTTCTTTAGAGTTCATTACTCAAGGAACTGCTTTCGATCCATGGATCTGAGCACAGGATGCACAAGCAATGGGTACAGCAGGTCTAGTGTGACAGCTGATACACCAATTTCTGTCTTGAATGTCGGAAATAATCATATATCTGCAGCTATTGCATAAGCTCACCTTTGAAAACTGGGTAATGTAATTACTGATTGTGATGCAGTCCACTTCAGCAACTCTTGCCATGACTATAACAGCAAATGGTGCATTCTACCTATATTCCTAAACTCATTTTGGCCGGGTTTGCACTGTATTATTAAAAAGGAGTGGAAGGTAGTCATATAGCCTACTGCCAAATTAACTTTGTTTCTGCTTCTTCTACTTCACCATACAAAAAAGGAAAAAATAAGCTGGCAGAAAGTGGCTGTGATAACTGAAATGCCTTCTTACATTTCAAAATAATACTTACATATATTGCTTGTGTGACAAATTTGAACATTTCTTTTATGCTGAGTTTGTTGGGAATCATTACTTTGTTCATGTTTTGTCAATAAATTTTAATTTGTCCATTAATAAAAGTTCCTTAAAAAACATAGTGAAAGCTTTTTAATGGGAAAGGAAATATTTAAATAGAACAGTCAATGTAGTTTTGCCCATCCAGAGCAAGGTCATAAACTGTTTGCACAACTACTATGGAGCACCAAAAATCTGGTGTTTTGTTGTGTTGACCTATTTTATACTATTTGAGAGAACAACTTAGTTACTGGAATGTGAAAATAAGAACTCATATTATTTGGATCACATGACTGAAACTATGAAAATCCAAAAATTCCAATTAGGGGTGAAATTTCAGAAGCAAAGTAAATGAAAAGATGTACAGGAACAAAAATTTCCAGATAACAAAGACATTGAGAAAAGAGAATGTGTGAGGGGAAGGCCAGAGGATGATCCAGCTGAAGCATTAAAAAAACAACAAAAAACAACAGCATTAAAATCACAGGAGAGGAGAGGAGAATTGATGGGTAAAGTTAAACATTTGTGAAACAACAGATCAGGGTTCAGTGCCAAGTTATGCCTCGGAACCTTGAGAGTACTTCTTTACTGGTTGTGGAAATGCAGAAAACAAGATGTATAGTTCTTATTAAGAGGATATTGGGGGTTGTGTCGTTGAAAACTCGATGGTGTAATAGAGCAATGGCAGAATTATTAGAAATTTCATGAGGAGGAAGTGAATAGGCTTGTGCGTCTTGTCTATCCTAATATTTAGTGATACAACAATCTTACTATAATGAGTACCAGTATAAGTTTCATCTCCATCGCGGTAGGTTCGGACTTCTTTCTGCTGGGATTTGAACCGGAACCCTTTACGATAGCAGATTATGAAGCCAGTGACCAGCCCCATGTGCACCATAATTGAGAAGATCATTGCCAGGAACCATCCAAGGTTTTCTGTGAGATCATAGGCTGGAGCTGGGGAGATATTTCACAAAAATCTATATTACACACATAAATATACTGCTTGATATATTGAAAGAAGAAAAGGAAAAACAACAGTATTGTTAATAATTAACTTTCTTCCTGCCAAAGAGCTGATATACTTGCAAATCATATGTTGCAAAAGACTGATGCACGGCCGATACAGGGCTAAAACTGCCAGAAAGCAGACATATCAGCCGACATTGTTCCCACATGTTCTGCACTCCTAATTTTATACTACATCTCCTGTCTTTCTACTTAATAGTCCATTATTCTGGTAGTCTAAAGGAAGGAAGAGCATTTGGGCTTGGCAGCAAAAGGGTTCAGTAAAAGAAAAATGGCAACAAAAAATGCAATACTGGAACACTTTGCTACTAACAGATAGCATCAGTGGTAGCAACAATATGCCACCACCGTAGTACTGATTCTATCTTTCCATCAATGCTTTTTTGAGACGAAAATCAGTTGCAGAGTTTTGTAATTAAACTTTACAAAGTGCTAGAACAACTTTTTAACACTTTGAAATCTATTTCCGGGGGTGAGATATCTCTTTGATATATGTAGTAATGATTGAATATGTTATTATGGCTTTATCTCAATTTTTTGTAAAAGGTTGAGACAGAATAAAGCAGTACTGGGAAAACAAGTTTATTAATAATGATAAAAACAATGCCAGCCTCATCAGTGACAAAAATTAAAATGACTGATCAGGAAGTATACTATCACCATGGAAACAGCAACCCTCACAATTGTCATAACACTTATTTATTCTTGCCCTATCAAGTACTGTTTATTCAAGGATTTCATTAATAAGGCCAGTGAGAATGACAGCAATTCAACATTTCATCACCCACTACCAAACAAGGACATTCCTGACATTGTATGCGACCGTGGTATTTCAAGCGAGTAGTTGTAGTTTACTAAAATGCATCACGACATTTACTGACACATGGAATGTTAATAAATGCTTCTAACATGAAGAAGGTTAATGAGGACTGAATGTCACATGCAGTATGGAAAATGCATAAAATACTAGGTACAGGAAAAAATTGTGCATTAATCATGGTGTGCATCTCTGTCAGTAATTAACTGTCCCTCACAGTTTCACATGAACCCTGCCCAGCCAACAAACTTACAGCAATCCAAGGTGAAAGATTGATCGTGTTTGCTCATAGAGATGAAATTGTTCCCATAGATATACTGCTTACGGTACTGCATTGCCGTTGGTTTGATGTAGGAAGTCTGCCCATACAATTATTCAATGAACCCTATGGAAATCCAATACAAGCCTTCTGTCAGACTGATGTTGGGATGGAGATGCCCTCTATTAGTATTTCATACTATTTACCACATATTTTATTGATACCACATATGACACGTATGAGAGTTGACAGAATAACAATGAAAGTAACATTTCCTTACTCACCAACACCATCTGTCATGACATCTTCTTCCTCCGAGATTCTGCGAGATTCACCATTTATCACCACAATTCTGATGTTATAATTGATCCCTGATTCAAGCATACTGATCTTGACCCAGTCTCTAGTGACATCAGGGGTGGTACTGAACCATTCTGCACCGTCTGGAAAATAGAAACCAGAAAGAGTTAACGCTTTATTCCATAAAATTCTGTTCATGAATTTATATTGCGTACCACAATCACTCCATTTATAGAAAACTGAATCTATACATTTCCAGCTTTTTTTGTTGCAAATATGCAAATTTTTCTTTTTCTTTCCTTTTTTTTTTTAACAGCATGTTCAAGATGATGATATACTATTTCCAGTTTATTGAGAGCTCTGTGAAGACACACCTATCACCAAAGTGATTACTCATATAATAATTAATATAGCCCTTCTTTGCCATTCACACGTTGAATCAAAGAAGCAAAATTGCAGCATATGTTATCTTCTTGCTGCTACCAATTTCTGTAATGTATCAAACAGTAAAACTACATCACTATAGGCCATTGATTGATTCATGTTTTTAAAATAAGTATCTTTCTGTCAATATGCCAGAATGCATATTCTACGCACAGAGGAAAGACATTGCAATGTCTCTTTGGTAACTGTTACGATAAAATGGAACAAAGGTGTTGGATCAAGATAAAATCAACAAGTTTTGTCAACTGTACAGAACTGTCAATCAGGTCTAAACCTTACTTTCTCTCTTGTACTCCACATAGACGATAGATCCTGAATTGCGGTAGGCATCTCGCCACCAGGTCACATTGATGAAATCATGACCAACATTTGCGATTGTGAAACGGGGAATCACTGGCTCTGAGATTAAAGGGAACAATAATTGTTATTTGCTGAATTTTACAATATTATATCACTTACAGTATGTAGTCAATCAAATCTATGATATAAAGGAAGGGGCAGTAAAACTCAAAGTGTGTACATGCTTTACTCTTGTAGATCACAAGGAATACCAACAATGTTATTTCTAGCCTTGTATCATCACATTTGCAAATCCTTTTCTCATAGGAAATTAATCTTAAGTAAAAACAGAAAAGCCATGAGGTCACAGTAGGATTTGGCAAGAATTTAAAACGTGGCCAAAAGAAGAAAAAAAAAAGAGAAAAAGTTGAATGTAGTGCCACATTAAAAATAAACAAACTCGAGAACAATACAATGATCTTTTGGGCCTTTGCAAAAGCCAGCTTTTTCTTATTTAGGCTACATTTTATCAATGTATTTCTGACCAAGGCACAAAATTATAAAAAAACAACAACACAGCCAGTAAAGACATGAAACAAGAAGAAAGAACAAAAACAATAACAAGAACAGTGAGGTGCAAATGTCTAGAGCAATGATCCTCCAAAAGCAAAGATCCACACACAAAAATATTCCCATACATATCCAGTTTGTTGTTTCTCACCTCCTGGACTGGCTGTTGTCCTTTCAATAAAGAACTCCTCACCCCGCCCAGCCTCTGTCCTGGCCCAGATGTAAATTCTGTACTTTGTCTCTGGCATCAGACCGCTCAACATGGCTGTTGTAGCATAGGGATCATCAATTTGGGGCATTCGTTCCTGCATTTCATGTAGGCGGAGACCTTCCACTGGATTGTTTATAAAAGTGAAGATTAAAATGAACCTAAAAATAAGACTTCACAGAAAAAAGATTGAAATGACCAAAAGTAAGATTTCATGAAATCTCACATGAAAAATGTTTTTTTTTACGAATCTGATACTTTGACCCAGATGCATATTTATAGATTCTAGACGTGCAGATGTCAGGTAATCATGAGAAATAATACTACACAAAATGCTACCCAAAAAATTAAAACAGTGTTTGACAGGAATCTCTTGCCCAAACTGGAAATGCAATACATTTTGAAAGTATCTCAGGAAACATAACACAGTTGTTATCCTGCCTCCTATTCAAAGCCTAAGGCTGGTGGCACACTGAGTGAAGTCTGTTTTGTCTCAGTTTCAGTGTGAGATGCAATGCTACTGTCCCTGGAGACCTGCAGCATGACAGGAATTAGCTCATGCAGATTACGAGCAGATGAAGATACTGAAATGCCCCATATAACCAGAATGATGGAACTGGGATACCAAAGGGGCGAGGGAAGAATAGGCGACAAGGCTGGACGAACCTGACAAATTAATATGGAACCAGCTGGTCACTGGGACGATTAGTAGAACAATCCTCAAATGGATATTGGAGCTGAGAGAGGAGTATTTATGGGGATGCCCGATTTGCTAGATTCTGATTCCAATCAATCAATCAATCAATCAATCATAGTGTGAGATGTGGGCCAAGAAGTTAAACAGGATCTCATTATTTGGCTGGACTGAAACAGATGTGTCTCTCTGGTCTGGGTGTGTTAAAACCCTCGTGGCGGAACAAGAGACCTCGTATACTGGGTCAAAACAGACACAAACAAGCTTGACTCGGTGTGCCACGAGCCTAACACTAGTAACAGGACCCAAGTCAGAGAATAGTCAATGGCTAAATCAGTCCATCAGTACTTGGTTGCATGAACTGTTTTTATACTTTGCAGTTACTTATCTTAACATCAATGACTGTCAAAAACATGTGAAAGAAATTTTAGTCTATCTTCTCACACAATCAATTCCTCTGATGCTATTTCACACTACCTTTTTGATAACCAATATCATATCCAATCAAATCTCCTCTGTTGTCTAGTGGCATATTCCATCGCAGATTAATGTGATTGTCCCCAATGTTCATGTCTTCCATATACTCAACTGGTCCCGGAACTGGAGCAAAAAGAGAAAAATGAGTTCAAAAGTTCATGGTTCGCATTACGATATTCGAAGTGGTTATTTTCAAGGCATGCCTTGGAACTAACGCCAGCGTTATTTTCAAGGCATGTTTCATTGACCAATCAGAAGCTGTTTCAGTATTTCTAAACGTGGAGCCTTAGACTGCATTGTCAGACTGATATGTAACGACGTGAGGGTCTAGTCAGTTTGTATCATCGAGGCCGTAGGCCGATGTTCGTCTGGGTAGTAGTCAGATTGACATATCAGGGAAAGCCGCCGGGGTAGCTATGTATTGTTTATTGGACTCAAGGTATGCCTTGGAACTAACGCCAGCGTTATTTTAAAGGCATGTTTCATTGACCAATCAGAAGCTGTTAAGGTATGCCTTGAAAATAACGCTAGAGTTAGTTTCAAGGTATGCCTTGTAAATAACGCCTTGCTACGATATTACATATCCTACTGATGTCAGTATCACCTTCTAATTAAGCGCCTATATATCACAAAGCACAACATACACAGATGCAGATAGGATCATAGCCAGGGAGATGTGTATGTCATACAACATACATATGACCACCTCTGGCAGGACCACAGCACTGCTCCAACAACGATCATACACAAAGTTCAGCACACCTTGTCGTTACCTTTTGATTAGGCATTAACAACATCAGACAAGATCATTGTGATCATTTTCGTTATCTTCTGAAACTGATAGAAATCCTACAATGTCGTTCAGCATCTTACATATTAGTGAGATTCAAGACCACAGCTTTCAGTTAATTTCTTTTGCTTTACATTCATCTGAATCAGAAGTATAATGATGGTCTGTGGGTCAAGCCACCCAAGTCTAACTAGGTCAACTATACAGGAGGAGGCAATGCTGATTAAAATGTCCAAAGACTGCAGTAGGCGGGCTTGATGACCATGGGCCTTTTTGTATTCCTACTGTGTTATGTGATAGGACATTTTTACACTTGATTTAGAGAACGAAATCCTCTTCTGTTACAAAATATGATGGACAGAGTCCCCTGTACGCCAAAACCACTTTGAACTCTTACAATTCTTTGTCGAATTTGACTTTTGTTTTCTGTTTCTGATTGATAGGCTAAGGATAGAATTAGGGATAAGATTAGGTTTAGAGTTAGGAATGAGGGCAAAGTTAGGGATACATGTAGGGTTGCGGACATGTTGATCTTGACTGGGTGGGACTCTACTCTTCTCCCCATCCCATTAAACAAAAACAATTAGTCTTACCCCCTGGTGGGGTGGTGAAAGAAACAGGCTCTGTTGGTCTGCTAACGAAGAAATTATTGAGCAATGCCACCCTGGCCTCCATTCTAGTATTGGGCAGCAAGTGGTGGATTGTAGCGTTGAAGAGATCAGATGTCGTATTCATAGGGAAATCCTCAGGCGGAATATCCAACTCTCTTATGGTCTCTATTATCATGTTCTCTTCCCAGAATTGGACCTTGAGTGCACGAGATAAATTAAAGAAGATGATTCACAAAATAAAAAATTCACAGCCTCATATCCAAATATTTGTAGAGCTATAACAATACATCGAAATACAAGTCATGTAAACAGCATCACTGAATCAGTGACTATGATAACAACAGTGGCAATAATTAACGATAATAAAAGCAAAAATTAAAAAGAAGGTATTATTTAGTTAAGTCTGACATGAAACTGCCAGTTAGGATTTATGTGTATCATATCATATAGATTTATATCTTTATATAAACTGAACACAACTGGAAGAATTATAAGTTTGACTTTCATTACAAAAGTTATTTTGTCTCCTTTGTTCACCTTAAAACCTCTGAATTCACCCCGGATTTTCGTATCTATTTTTCCAATCTCGCTCCTGTCAAAACTCCATTGCAGTACAACAGCATCTGACTTGATCTCCAGAATTTCTAAGTTTGAAGGCCAAATTGAAGGTACTGGAAAGTAACAAAATTTATTACATTACAGCAATAGATTGGTTAGGAGTTTTATGGGACTATAATTATAAAGAATTAACATGTATTCTTGGAAATACTGGCCTGCTGCAAATGGGATGAAAAATCATATCACATGTTGTATGATACACAAACAGTGATGTAAAAGCAAAAAGGAAAGTGTGCACAATATCTTGCTTGGCAAGACAGTTTTTGTCATGGATGACACTAATTGGCAGTAATTCAGTGATTCTGAGTGGTAGAAGTCCTGACATCAAAGCTCCTTTTGTATATAATGGAAACGATGCACTCATGACACATCTCGTATTTGCAAGAGTTATACCTTAATTACAGCACTATATAATTCTTACTCCAAATTTGGTGCCATGAAGTTTTAATGGTTGTAATCTCCCTCTCCTCCCCACCCCCTACCTTATTTTTTTTCTTATAAGATAGCTGTGCTGAATCAAGAAGTAACAAAATTACCATTTGTAAATATGCTATTATAAAGACAATAATTATAAAATGACTGCATTAACTATAAGATAAGTTGGCATATTCTGTCATACAAATATTTGGGTCCACCGGGATGTTCCGTAAACTGCTTTTCTTACAAGAATAGCAGAACTTACTGGCTTCATCAGAGTGTCCAATCACAAAGCGAGGAGGGGTTTTACAATCTCCTTCATTGTTCCTGGACTTGACAGTTATCTCGTAGGCTTGATATGGGTTGCCCTGTGAAAATGAAATGGGCAGTTTTAATTCATGGATATTGTTGCTACTTGTACGTATGCCCCCCAAGTTTTTCGCGCTAAGGGTATGTATTTTAAAGCCCTTTCTGACTCCAGAGCTAGAGAGCTCCCTCTCTCCTCACAAAATGCTTCTTGACAACAGCCTTAATTAATTATGATTAGTTATTCTTTTAGATTTACTTTTTATTTTCCCCGTTTTTTTTTTGTTGAAAGGGCAGGGTTAGGGATCCGATAAGATTTAGTGTTGAGGATAAGGACAGGTTTAGGGATAGTTAATATAGTTATGTACACATAAGCGTCCCTGTCGCAAACCTTATAGCAACTGCCTTCATTCATATAGTGTAATTCTTTGTCAGGAACTCTCAATGCCAAAAGACACTATTTAACCCTGTCAAGGCATTTTGTGTAGAGGAATATGAAAAAAAGGGCAGCAAGAGATACAAAATGATAAACTGGTGTGTGGTGAGTATAAACATGAAGAGAATGTTTACCAGACCACAAAACAAAAATTATATCATAATAATAGAGCCACACACACACACATACACACACAAAATGGCTGGCTGACCAACATTACTGACCTATCAATCAACACACTGTTCACCTCCCTTCCATCCACCTGCCCAGTTATCCACTGACACTGACACTCACCCAACCAAACAGTAAACCAACACCACCCATCCATCCAACCAGTAAACCAACCAACCAAGAGTGGCACACATACACTCACATAGTATCCAAATAAAGTTGCTAGTTTTCATGGTATTCACAGTCCACAGACCTTCATTCACTTACCGTGTTAGGAAACAAATACTCGGACACACGCCAGTCGGGAATATATTTAGTTTCTACTGATGTATCTGGATCACCAATTTTGTGCATTACGACGACATAGCTGAAATTGCCTCCGCCTTGGAATTCTGGTGGAACTGGCTGTGAAATAATGAGAAAAGAAGATATCAACACTAGCCCGATACTTTGCCATTCTTAGAGGTTGGAGGATGAGAGCAGTCTAAGTTTTGTTAATGTGTGTGAGTGGGAACATTATGAATTGATCTTATATTAACCCTGTTCCGAATTTTGATTCAGCATCTTAGAGCATATCATTCACGGATTTGCCCGTAAAACAAGCTTATCATTACATTACAATGTAATATATTGTGTTTTTATACCTTTTGTGTATTGCCCTTAATGTTTTGATATTGGCGAATGGGAGCAAAAACTGTTAAATAGCTTAATTAAAAAAAAAAAATGAAAATCATTCCTTCGTATGCACTGCTGCAGTTTAATTCTGAGTTCAGAAATGTCTGAGGAGTTGAAAGCAAAAAATATATGAAGTTGTGATGCCATCTAAGCAGCAATTAGTGGTCATTCAGAAAGTCTACATCCTTGGTATCAAAATGTTGAAAATCGTATGGGGCCAAAGTGACATTCAGATAAAGAATCATATGGCAACACAGAAAATACTGAGTAATGTTTTCTGTGAATATTTTTTTCAAAAGTATCATCCTTTCGCTTGGTACGGTACACCATGATTTTTGAGTCCTTATTAATAAATATGCTATAGAGGACAGGAAGAACACAGAAAGAAAGAGGAATATCTAGAGAAACCAAGAGCTGTTCGTGACCTTGGCTCTTGTTTGTTCTGACTCCATTTCGTGCACAATTGAGAAATTCGACGTTAAACGTTTGCAGCTTTAGTATTATGATAAGAAGTGAGAATAAATCGGAACTGTGACACAGCTGAATGAGTGCCACAACGCATTTTGAATAAGTCTCAAAATGTGCATCTATTGTTAACCCTGCCCTACATACTTAAAGATCTCCAGTTTTTCAGTAAAGGGAAACAGAACAAACAAGAACTAAAGTCGCGACACGAATTGATGAAGAGCAAAGCAAAGCTTTTCTTACCGTCCATTCTATGTGGACTTGCCCAGGCTTGTCTCCTATCGTTCTGACATTGCGTGGGTGTTGTGCGGGAAAACTTGTGGTGGTTCTGCAGCTGGTGTTAGAAGGCAGACTGGGGTCACTGGCCCCGATCTTGTTGTAGGCCGTCACCCTGTCAGCGAGAGTGAGTGTGAGCCAGGCAAGGTACGGGAAGAAGACTTTTTTTTTTTTTCTTTGGCTGTGTGACTATTTTGAAGGTCACGTGGCAAACTATAGTAAGTCGGCTTTTACAAATTTCCCAGGAACAGCGACAACAACAAAACTGACTAACTTTCTTTGCCACACTTACTATTATGATAGTTTAAATACCGATACTTTACTTGACCTCCAGTTTTCAACTTATAACACAATCTGCAGGCTGCCAAAGCTAACAAGCATACCAAATACCGGTATCTCAATTTAAAAAAAAAAAAAAGGGAGTTACGATAGTTTACCCTACAGCCCTCGGTTTGCACCATGTGGCTAATCTAGGTTTTATTTGCGTTTTTTTTTTCTTTGGGTTGGAACATTTTAGGATTAAGGTTAACGTTAGGAGTAGGATTAGATTTAGCTAATTGGCAACAAGATCTTTTCTGCTGGCTGCAGGGCCACAAGTTGCCCAGGTGGTAAAAAATTAAAATCATATTGTGGGATTTTGGTAATATGTCCCCAAAAGAGCCTCTACCTTTTTGTTTCTGGAGGAGGGGGGGCGGAGGGGGTATCAAAGAAATAACCTGTCATGGTTACATAGAAAGAGGGTCATTTCTTGGGGAAAAAATGATATGCCGTGCACCATTTTCCATGTAACTTTGGAAGCTTAGCTTTCAGATTTCGCAGGACTTTGGAATAAACTCTTTTATGGGTTTTCAGCTCTGAGGGCGAAATATACTTCAAGATTTGTACATGATGGACGTTTCTGAAATAAGGAATAAAATTCCAGCGAAAATGTTGAAGCTTCAGTTGGAGTAGTTGTGTATGTACATGTGAGATTCTTACGTAACTGTAGTCCTCATGTGAGCGGCAAGGGAGGCTCTAACAGAATGGTTCTCAACATTTTCTATACCCCGCTCCCCTAGAAAGTTTCTGATACATTCTTACAAAGGTAATCTGATTTGAAGTTGAAGAAAGCGAGCGAATGCTTTCTCAATTTCGAAATCCCCTGAAATATCATCTCACACCACCAGGGGGTGTGGGCACGCAGGGTTGGGAACCCGTGCTCTAATATATACAGTGATTACTCCCTTGAATGAGTTACAAGTTTAGGCATTGTCATAAGGGAAGACAGGAAAACAGAATATTACTTTTGAATAGGACCATAACATTTTTAATGTTGAAGTAAGAACACAAATGTTATACCTTGATTTACATTGATATGAAAATGGGAGAAAACTGTTAAGGAAATCAATATTCTTTAACGCTTTTAACGACTAGTTATCTAGCATAGGGACAGCTGCTCACGTAAGGTCACATAAGGACAGCACTTCACATAATTATGTTCACATAAAGTTACATAAGAACAGCCGTTCAGGTATGTTCACATTAGGATAGCTGTTCATGTCCTCAGGTCACATAAAGACAGCTGCTCACGTAAGGAACATGAGCAAGGCTGTTCACATAATAATTTATGGTCACATAAGGACAGTCGTTCACATAAGGTTACATAACTGTTCATATAATATTACATGTATTAAGCACATTGGATTCTGTTCACGTAAGGTTACATAAGGACAGCTGTTCACGAAAGGCGACATAAGGCAAGCTGGTCACATAGGGTCACTTAAAGACAACTGTTCACATAAGGATAATAATATCTGTTCACGCAAAGGTCGCATAAACTAAAAAGACAGCGGTTCAGATAATGATATCACCTGTATATTTACCTGAATTTATAATCCATCCCAGGCATCAAAGGAATAAAGGCGCTGCCCTTTGTTTGATTGATCTGGGCTGCAAACACCCAGTGGTTAGGGTCGGTCGTGGTCATGTATTCTAAAAAAGAAACAACAAACATTTACAAAGAAAAGAAATCATGGAAATCTGTGGCAATGCTGTTCTTTAACTCTTTCTTTACGGGCCAGCATTCCACGTCTGGACGGAGCACTTCCTGGAGTTATCCGCCATACTGCACTCTGCATTTGTTAAACAAAGATCGCGTTCCTCCACAACAGCTATTCAAACTATATACTTATCGCACACGTGGTATCGCTGACAAGCTAAGGCAAAGGAAACTTTACCAAGAATTCCATTTTTAAGGTTCAACGCCACGGGATGTTAAAATTTCCATTTACAGTAGTCAAGGAATACCTTTACAACGTCACAGCGCGGGTTGAGTTGTACCGTCTGCCGCCAGGGAAGCGTGCGACGCAGTGTGCGTTGTACCGGAGGGAAAGAGTTAAAACAGAAAAATAGTTAAAGTATCATCCGGCTATCATCCGGAACGTTGTATTTTTGTGTGACGAAGTAAAGTAAAAAAAAGTACACTATCAAATCAACATCGATCAGGCACGACCAATCAACACGGGGGCAATACATAAAGTACATACACGAGAAAAGGAAAGGGGGAGGGGGAAGGAGGTTACCTTCAGCGTACGAAAAGCGACAGGGTAGACAGGGAAGGGGAGGGGGTGTCTCCTCTTTCATCTCCTCTCTCTCCTTCCTTCCTTCCTCCCATCCCTTCTTTCCTCTTTCCGCCTACCCATTTTTCATTCCGTTTACTTTCTTTATCTCTCTTTCTCTCTCTTTTCTAAGCTTCCAAGTCTGTCACAATTTCCTTACTAGATCAATTTTTGATCTGTATACGATCGACTACCCCCAAACTACCGCATTGTTGTTGTTGTTGTGTTTGAAGACAGACTTCGTATATTGGTCTAGAAGCAAAGTGTTCGCCTCTCATGCCGAAGGTAGCAGCTTTGGTATTCGGTCGGAACCGGAATGTTGGTAATTTGGGAGAATTTCTTTCCCTGATCCTATTGGTAGGTAGGATCGAGCACATAGTCTTCCCTGATAAGGATGAAAAACTACAAACTCGGATGGCCCTTGTGCACGGCTGTCCGGACAAAATAAAAAAAAAAAAAAATCCTTACCAACCCTCCTCCTCCAAATGAGATCAAACAAGTATATAAATAGCCTACAAATACAACAGCAACAAGAACAAGAAAAAAAAAAAAACCACAAGAAAAATTAAAAAAAACAAGAAAATAAAATAATCCAGAAAAAAAAAAGTCCAAATGCCAAGAGCAGGGATCATCCGAAAGCAAAAGAGCTCAAGACCTACCTACGGTGAAGTACTGAATGGGCGCGTTATTGAAACTGCCAGCTGTCCACTGCACGTAGGCATTGCCCCAGGATGTACAGTTGTCATTGATAATCACTTTATAAGGCACATCGGGAATATCTGAGATTGTAGACAAATTATCACAAAACTTATGGCCATAAACGAAATAACGACGATACTAACAGTGTAAGCACAAGGCCATTCATTAAGTAGGCCTGCATACGCTCAGGAAAAAAACAAGGAGGGGGAGGGGAAGGGGGGGAGGATTTTGCTCCCCCCCTTAACCTAAATAGTGCACATAAATCAGATACACGCACACATACACACATGCTCGCGCACACATATGCACACACGCACACACAAACACCACAATCTGCACTACCTTACCTTTCCACTTTGGCAGAGCCCTACTCACCACCTCGCTCTTTAAGATCAAGCGATCAAAGCCTTAGTAAGATTTTTAACTGCAAGTCAAAGAAACTAGGAGGCAGAGCATTTACACTCTCCACCCCGCACATCTGGAACTCGCTGCCAAAATCATTGCGAGAAGCATCTATAGAGCCATGTACTTAAAAGACACTTTCAATTGTGAAGTCTCATTCCCAATCCATTTATTTTCTCAATTCATTTATTCTGCTGTTTTATTGTTTAATTTCTGTCTTACGGTATGTTATGTGTGTGTGTCTAGATGTATATTGTTGCATAATGTGAATATTATGCATGTATGTATGTCTAGCATAAAAGTGTATGCAACAGATGGGAGAGAGAGAGAGAGAGAGAGAGAGAGAGAGAGAGAGAGAGAGAGAGAGAGAGAGAGAGAGAGAGAGAGAGAGAGAGAGAGAGAGAGAGAGAGTTGCAGATGGAGAGGACAAGATTTTCTATAAAGCGCCTAATGATCTTCCTTATTATTATTATTATACATGCATATATGCATACACACCTGTAACAACAAGACGAGCTGATGCAGTGTCATTGTCAAGACCATTGCTCACCACACAGGTGTAGGTTCCTGTATCTTCTTGCTCACTTCCACTGATGGTCAATGAGTTATCCTGACAGAAAAGAATCAAATACAGAATAATAAAAGAACTTGAAATAAATTTCGCTTTTTAAATTACAAATACACCATTGACCAATTTTGACCATCTGTACTTAATTGCTAGTGTAAAGAAAATTTAAATCTGTCTTAACTGACAGTTGCCATTCCTTGTTTCATCAAATTTCTAGACCACCCAGAAGCAATAGAATAATACACATATAAACCAAACAGAGAAAGATAAAGAAGATCGTTTTTACCATCTGCAATTCGCCTCAATAATGCATTCTAGATAGATATTCGTTATGTTTTATTAAAGTTTCATTACATAATTATAACTTCATAAATTATGTCTATTATTGAGTTATAACATGTTCATGCAACAGTACACAACATATATGTCATGCATGCGCTATTGAACGCTATGTGAAAAAGAATTTTCCTCACGAGCGAATAGAGTGATTCTTATCTTATTTAAACCATATTGCATTTAAACTCTGAATCGTCTTGCATGGAATGAAGGGATTATTGTTAAGAAGAAAAAAAAGACGCGCCTCTGGTAAGCCTGTTAATACCGTTTTTGGGTTTTTGGTGAAAAATGGTAGTCCTACGGGATACAGAATGCATAATTATAACACTATTAAACCACAGTGAAAGCATATCTCAGTCTTAAAGAAAGATTTATGCTCACCGAGTCGTCATTTCGTTTTTTTGTTTAACAGTTTCATATGGACGTAGTTTGTGGGAATAGCTGTTTAAGACAACAGATTACAGAGAAGTTCCTCGATCATCAAGTTTGGCCAATTGATCTAACGATGATAACCCTCAGTCCGTACTGCTAACCTTAGCCTACTGTTTCCACGGCGCCAGCCCAAAAACGTCCCTTTTCAGTGCTGAAACTGCTCTTTTCAGGGCTAAAACTGTCCTTTCCAGAGCTAATAGCTCTTTCGAGGGCTATGAGAGGAGGGGCAAGAACAGAATGCCAGAAAACAGAACAGCGACAACAAAGAGAAGAGGCTGCCTTTTAGGACAACCTTAGAAAGCCTTAGTTTCTTATTATGTCAAACTTTTAGTGAAAATACTTATTACAATGTATCAAAATAACGAGGGTGGTTTACCTGTGCATTGAGGAACATCCTCTCACCTAACTCGACTGGCTTGTAGTCCTTCAGCCATGTCGTCTTCATATTGTCGATTTCCTCAGGATCGGTAGTTCCCGAGCAAGTAAATTTGGCATTAATTTTTCTCTGTACCTGAATAGTGCAAGAAAAAAAAAAACACAAATCAAGTTACTAATCAACGCTAACAAATCAAGAGGTATTTGCCACACTGATGTATGCGACATTTTGTCGATTTTGAGGTTTTGTCATGAAAATGGTCCCCCCAAAATTAGACAAGTGTCAGTTCCAATCGGGTAGTAACTTTTCGAGATATAATTATGTGCTTGTGATATCATGTGTGCGTTTTGGGCCTGATTTACACAACCTTCAAACTTACAATCCTCGTTTTGTCGAAAAGGCAAAAATGCGCATACAACAATATGGAAGATGCTGGACAAAGGGACAATTTACAAAACAAAACAAAGCAGAACAACACAAGACAATAACTGTTAAAAAAGAAAACCATTGGTTTGTTGCAGCTTTGAAATGGACGAAACAGAGATGAATTATTTACCGAATGAAGAATTAATTCAAGATTCGCCCTGTCACATGTCAGACAAATGGATTAATAAAGAATTTAAAAAAAAATCATGAAACTTTTATAGGTCGAATGGCTGATCTTTTTTTTAAATCTTTATAATTATCATTTTTGTTAAGAAACCTATTTATTTTATATAGTTAAAAACATATTATAGACTTCTTTTGATATTAGACATAATTAGCTACACATCCGTAGCTTGGTCTTCAAGTGCTCCACATCACTGAAAAAAAAAAAAGATTACATTGTAGCACGCACACAATGTTTTACCTCAAAATCCACGAGTTTGCAATCTGTGACCGATTTCATCATACAGTTAATGCTCTGCATTTCTGGCAAAAATCAAACTTATTTTGTCACCTGCAGAAAGTATTGTCTCAAGATCCATGGGTATACCTCAAGATCCATGGGTATACCTCAAGATTCATGGACAGAAAGTCTTGCCTCAAGATCCATGGGTATACCTCAAGATCCATGGGTATACCTCAAGATTCATGGACAGAAAGTCTTGCCTCAAGATCCATGGGTATACCTCAAGATCCATGGGTATACCTCAAGATTCATGGGATTCTATGACCGATTTTACCACAAGTTCTAGGCTTTACATTTCTGGCAAAAAAACAACAACAACAACAACAAAAAAACCACCAAACTTATTTAGGCATCCAGAGAATGTTTTACCTCAAGATCCATGGGTTTCCATTCAATGACTGTCTTCCTACGGACGATCAACTTGCCTGTGGCCTCTTCTGTCCCATAGATATTCGAGGCGTTGCACTTGTATTCTCCAGCATCGGAAAGAACAGCCGTCTGTGGTTGATGAGCAAAGAGAGCATGAACGTATTCGCTCACTTGCTGTGGGCAAGCTGATTGGCTATAGAGCATTTTTGATAAGCAAGTGCTACGGTGGGGGAAAAAGAATACACATCGGTAAGAAATTAGAATACGAAGTTGTAACGCCTTACGGTTATAGGGGAAAATAAGCAAGTGCTTCGGTAGGGGAAAAAGAATACACATGGGTAAGAAATTAGAATACGAAGTTGTAACGCCTTACGGTTACAGGGGAAAATAAGCAAGTGCTTCGGTGGGGGAAAAAGAATACACATCGGTAAGAAATTAGAATACGAAGTTGGAACGCCTTACGGTTACAGGGGAAAACTATGAAAGTCAGATGGGCCACTAAGTTTTTAATTCCGTTTTTACTTTAAAACGGACAGAGTAACCCGAGACACAGGATACCGAGACGAATCAATTCGCCCATATTCCGTCCGTCGATTTGCGCGCATATCATCCATGTCAACAATGCAACAATTCGCACCACACCCCTTCGTAATTGAACGAAAAAGAGTAGTGCTCACCGTATTCATACGCGCGCAATTTGTGGACATAATAATAGTGACAGAAGGAATGCCTCGTCTCGGTATTCTGTCTCTCGGTTATAACTGCCTCAGGGTAACCTTTCGTTCCCTACCAGGAAAATGCACTTACGTCTCTCAAATCATTAGAACAATACAAGTAGTATACAAATTATGACAACTGCCCCTACCGAGATGAGTTTCAGTTTGAGTTTGGGTTTAACGGCGCATCGGCAGGATAACGGCCACTTTTTTTTTTTGTTTTACTAGTCTTCGTATCATCTCGGTCAAGGTGTTGATTGAGAATAAATATCAGGATTATTAATTCTTTGTGTGCCATGAATTTTTCCAGGTTTGCCGATACTGGAAGAACATAGTGGGGGAGATGAATGAAGCCTATAGCTACAGCAACATCTATTAATAGAAAGTCAACTTTCTTTTTCCCCGAAACAAAATAGCCTAGCATTCTCGAACGCCGATACATCGGTGATTGGCACAAAGGTGACCAGCGGAAGGACCGATATATCGGTGATTGGCGCACAAAGAGTTAATATGCCAATCTGTCTGGTCCACAATGTCTCATGTATGATCATATACTCTTGCATTTTATGTAACTGGTCTAACAAACAAGATATATTTCTTTCAAGTGGATTGGACGATTTGCAATATGAGTAAACTGATCATTTACTCTGCGAATAGTGTCTCATTGCACAGCAGTTGGTTTATCGTCTCAGAGTGAAGTGCTTCAGCAAGACACTGTGCCCGTGGACTCGATAAAAATAAATGTCCTGATTCAGTGATGGCATGCATACTTAGTTTTTAAGATATATCACAGGAGTAGTGACTGTGGAATATGCACAACATTATCAAACTGTAAGCTTAAGAGTAATCCAAAAGGTACAAAGACGTATTCCTTTCTATAAGTAAAAACTTAAAAATTGGAGTAAGGTAGATAGAAACACATAGCGACAATGTGAAATACCTCGACATAAAGGCTCCCACTTTCCAAAAGGATGTATCTTCCACCGGTAACCTGTCGATCATTTTTGTGCCAGGTTATGATGGGATCAGGTTTGCCTATGATATGACACTGAATCCGAAAGGGCTGACCCTCGGCGACTTTAACATTTTCAGGCCGTTCCAGAATGGTTGGAGCTTCAGCTGGGGACGGGTATAGGGACAGTTAAGACCAGGACTGGCTTAAGCATAATGAAAAGTAGGCAGTTGCGTAGGTCATCAAGACAAAAGGAGGGTGGGGGGGGGGGGCGCACCACAGAAAGTTTTCATTGCCGGATTTAATATGGATCTTAATATGGTGCAAATCTGCAGATGGTGCAGCTGAACCAGCGTCCACGACAAAGGATCTAATCAAAGACTTCGCAATTCAGAAAAGTAGGAGAAAACTTCAAATAAAAATAAAGTGGAAGTATACAAAACTTATTGTAAGTTTTGTTTCATTACGAAAATTGAAATTTTATTTTACGGTTAATTTTTGTTTATATTTTTTGAATTACATTTACAATATTATGGAGGCACCAAAATCATTTAAGTGCTTAGGGCCTTAACCCAGCCCTGGCTCAGATAATGAATGGGTGAGATAAATGCATACCAACTGGCCAATGAATCAATCTGCATTATTTTGTAATAATTAGTTTGTATATTCGTAGTGTTCAAATCCACAAAAATAATGTGCTACAAGGCACGGAACTAAATTTAGCAACAGGGATTAAGATAAGATCAATTCATCATTCTCTCACTCACACACATTAACAAAATTTAATCTACTCTCATCCTAATACACCTCTGAGACAAAAGGGGACATCATTCAGTTTCAAAGAAAACAGTCGCTAGCCCTAAACAATTCAGTTTTGAGTGTATTTTTAAATGTGATGATGTTCTCGCTTTCCTGGTATCAGTGTTGTTCCTCAATTCAGGCCCACCAATTAAAAAACCTGGTCTGACTGTGCATATCTCAAGCAGATTCGCGGCCACTGGTGATGGTCGATATGATTCCATCAGTTCTGACTGATATTCTGGGGCTAGCTCGTTCAAACATTAAAAAACTATAAAGCACAAAATCTTGAAGTCTGTTCTTTTATTAATAGAATGTCTTAAGTATTGGGAGAATGTCTGATGATGGATGCGATAGTATTACTAATCTGGCGGACCAGTTTTGAAATATCTGAAAAGGACTTAGAATACATTTTGGAATTCGAAGTAACAATGAATGGCAAAAATCAAGTCTGCTTGTAATGAATGCATGTAAGAGAATTTTTGTCGTCTTTTTGATTTATTAACCCTTTATGCCCAGGTCTGAAATTTTTGATATCCCAGAGTTATATTACTACTCTTGGGCTACTTTGGATGGAATCATGTTTATTTTCTAAAAAAAAATAAATTCTCCTTACTTATCAAGGTCATCAGATTCGTCCCAATAATGGGACGCTAGGCACAAATGGTCCCATGTCTTCATTTTACCAAAACATGAAATTTATGTTCGCTCTATGCAGGATTTCCTATTAACCTACAAGCATTTAACAGATCTAATTTAATGAGCAAATGGAACAATATGAAATGGAAAAAGCCAGTAAATATTATGTAAAAGGACCACGTTCGGAAATAAAAAGGCGTAAGAGGTCAAAATTACAGTTATCAATACAATACACTTTAGAAAAGGCGAAAGAGGCCAATGCTAATGATGTTTATTTGACTCACAACTACATTCACCACGAAAACTTTGTCAAAAATATTCGAAGTAAATGAAACTGAGCAAATGGGAACAGTGATCGTGCAGAGGGCATTCTGGGAGCATGTGTCCGTTCCATTTGCAACTTTGTCACAACTGCAACATCTTTGTGTGCCTGTGTGACTGGTCACAATGTTGTGTGCTCTGCCATCATGTCGATCTCCTATGGGATTTTACTGTTTAGCTTCTTTAACCTTCCTTTGTTAAGATTGCTGTTACGTCTCTGTCTGAACTACTGAATATAGGTCAAAACAACATCCCTGGTGAAGCCTTAATAGTAGTGTTGTTCTATTTGTGCTGCTCTGCAATACATCTGCCATGCATTGTGGCTGGAGATTGACAGCAATAAACAGAGAAAGGGGTCAGCACCACTTTTTAGCCGTATTTGTGGCGCGTAATTAACACTGTTTTGACCCATACTGACGTTGCCGGCCTTGGATTGATTATAGGCTTCCAACAGATGGGGCATCTTGATGGCCAGTTCCCACCACTCAGCTTTGGACCAAGACAGTGTGTACGGATTTATACCATGGCTGGTTGTTACTGCAGTAACAATACTGTCGTCCCGTCGGATGACATAAGTGCTTGTACTTGTGTCCATTTGAAAGTCATTGTTGGCCATGCCCTTCCTTCTCCATCGCATAGCAGGCCTTGATAGAACACTTTTGCATTCTCTTGGCCCTGATGGTGCCACTGGCATGGAAGCTTGATCTCTGAGAAATCTACGCAGAGGCAGAGATTTGAACAGTTTATCGAAGCAGACATGGTATTGGCACCAATGAACAAATACACGCACTCATATTTATACACACACATATAGATACGCCTGTGCACATATCTGCATATTATACTCACACGCCACTTTATGCAATTTAAAATTAAACAAACGCATTTAGAAAATGTAAACTGCATGAATTCATCTGTCATGACATTTATAAAAGCAATTAAAGGGTAACAATTTGCAAAAGAAAATGAAACTACCATTTTGTGTCCAGCGTCCCAGCACTGGGTCTTTGCAGTCATACTAACAGAAAGTTTTGCCTTAGATTTTACCCTATCCCTACTGCCTCTTTCAAATCCATCCTAAAGTATAATAATTAGCAAAAAATAGATGAATGATATCAAAGGCTTATCAACTGCTCACCTTGAAAAATGACGAAGTGCACATGTTGAAGTTGTTGATGATTGATCCGCCATGTTGGGAAGAGCAATAGCTCGAGCATATTCGAATTAGGCTTGAAGGATAGAGCACTGGCTTAGCTTCTACAGGGATCCAAAGATGTTTTCGTCAACGTCAAGGAACTTCTTATAGCAATCTATTTTATGGAGCGCCCCGGGGTGAATGGTATTTCTTATTTTTCCTATAGCATTGCGATGGAAATGAGCAGCTTGGCAGGCTTTAGTAACAAGAGTTTGCATCGAGAAATTAAAATTAAAATAGGCACTCAGATTTCTCATTCTGCCCCCCTTTCAACTTTGACTCTTGAGTAACTCATATTCAGGAACCCCCCCCCCCCCCCCCAAATAAATAATGTCTGTTTTGGATTTGGAGTCATTTAATTTGAGCATATTGACACTCATCCACTTCTAAACATTACTAAAAAATACATTTTTCAAGATCCCCGCCAGCGGTAGAGAGTCTTTATAGAATCTTAGGTCCAGGCCTAGTTGGTCTAGAGGCAAAATGCTCACCTTTCATGCCGAAGGTACCGGGTTCGATTCCCGGTCGGTGCAGGCATGTTGGGATTTTGGGGGAAAATTCCTGTCCCTGATCCTATGGTAGGTAGGATCGAGCACTTAGTCTTCTTGGATAAGGATGAAAGACTCGGGGGAGGGGGGGGGGCGTACAAGGCCGCTGCCGGAGCAAAATTAAAAAACAACAACTAATCCCTACCCACAAAACACACAAAATCATGAACCAGAAAAGTAAAAAAAAAAGAAAAAAAAGTGAGGTCTAAATACTGAGAGCTGCGAGCCTCCTAAACTAAAGCTCTAAAACCAACCAACTGGCCCATCTGACACCCCCTTGCCCGACCCCCCCCCCCCAACCCTCACCCTGGGTTCTGACCTGGTCGGTGAATAACTTACGCACCGAGAACATTGAGGAATGCTTCTCCCCAGATATAGCCGTGCTGATTGGTGATGTTACACTGGATGACCATAGCGTCATTCTTCGTGACGTCCTGCAGAAGGATCTGGCCAGCTTTCAAGTGATGGAATCTGTTGCTGTCCAGGCGCGGGTCATTTTTCATCGCATCTGTGGTTGGAACAATAAGGCACGCCTGAAGAACCAACTAAAACTTGCACGGCTGGATTCTTTAACTTTTTTGGGTCCATTATTCTACTGGTTTGTTTCACTTGACGTCACATAATTTGTGTTGTTACTAAATTTTGAATTTTGAATTTTATTTCGTCTTTCGCCGGTTTCGTTTTCCAAAGAGTGCGCATCCTCAGCCGCTGTGCCCAAAACATATATTTTTCCTTTTTTTTTTTTTTGCCCAAAAGATATCTTTGTGAGTGCGAAAGAAAAAATCGACCGTGCCACCTTGGGGGGGGGGGGGGGTATCAGGCAAAGCATCACAGTCGACACCACAAATTTGGGAGAAGGAGGTGAAACAAAGCATTTCTGAAACACGGCAACAGGTGCCCAATTTTTATTTTCTGTCTTAAGATATGTGTACACGGTTCTGATGACGAAGATGGAATAAAAATAGGAATCGTTCTAAAGCAATTAGGTGCTGAAAAATTTGGAACGGAAGACTCTAATGTCACTTTTTTTTCTCATATAGAACCGCATTAGAACCGCTGAAACACTGGCGTAAATTCCGATTCTAAAAAGAAAGTGAAATTAGAAACGTGGAAACAGAAACTGTTCTTTTCTATATTTTATTCTGAGTTAGAATCTTTGAATTAGGGGGCCGATTTTGATTCAGTCCTAAAATAAAGCAGGATAAAAAATTAGAACCGTGTACACATACCAAAAGGGCCCTTTTCTGATTTATCAGCAATTTGATAACTTTTCATTATAAATACTTATATTTCTATATATATATATATATATCCCGGAGTCTTAGAAGACGGTTGGGGCATCACAGATGACTTCGCAACTAACTTGCACAACTCCTTCCGGTTCTCAGACGCTCTTAGGCAGTTGCTGAGTGTGAGGCCAGTCCATTTATCTGACTATTTTTAAACCAGTCTTGTATGTTTTAGAAATTTTGGATACATGGGCACGGGGGGGGGGGGATTAGGGGTAAGGTGGGGTGGGGGCAGCTAAATGGCAGTTTACTTTCATAGGCAATTTCATTACTGAAATCTTTCTTAATCTGTTCAGCTGGATACCAGTACTGTATACAATTTTACCGTGCTCTGTGATGAACAAAGAATGTACACATTTTGTTCATATGCCACTAATGTCGAGGCATCATAGGTATTAAAATACTGAAACAGCAGAAAATACATTATGATTATTTTTATTATCATTATTACTTTTATTATCGTGGGAGCAGTAACAGTATTTTTATTGGTGGTAGTAGTAGTAGTAGCAGCAGTAGTAGTAGCAGAAGTAGTATATTAGCATTAGCAGTAGTAGTAGTAGTAGTAGTAGTAGTAGTAGTAGTAGTAGTAGTACTGGTAGCAGTATTAGTTGTAGTAGTAGTAATAGTAGTAGTAATAGTTGTACTAGTAGTAATAGTGGTAGTAGTAGTAATAGTAGTAGTAATACTAATAGGAGTAGTGGTAGTAGTATAGTAGTAGTAATAGTAGTAGTATACCAGCAGTAGTAGTGGTAGCAATAGTAGTAGTAGTAGTGGTTGTAAAAGTAGTATTAATAGTAGTGATAGCAATAGTAGTAGTAGTGGTGGTGATAATAGTAGCTGTAGTAGTGATATTGGTAGTAGTAGTAATACTGGTAGTGGTAGTAGTAATAGGGGTGGTAGCAGTAGTAGTAGCAGTAGCAATAATGGTAGTAGTAGTAGGAGTAATAGTGGCAGTGGCAGTAGTAGTAAGAGTAGTGGTAGTAGTAGTAGGAATGGAAGTAGCAAACATGGTAGTAATAATAGTAGTAGCAGAAGTTGTGGTAATAGCAGTAGCAATAGTAGTAGTGGTAGTGGTACCAGCCTCATTTTTATTTGTACAAACACTCACTTTCCAGTTTTTCTCCGTTGATAAACCAAAAAATCTGAGGTTTGGGAACCGCCTCTCCTGAGCACTGAAACTCTGCCGTTCCGCCCTCGCTCACACTGATATCTTTCGGCTTGCTCACCCAGGTAGGACGAGCTGGAAATTATAATGACGAAATTATAGACAAACTAAAGGATGTTGTCATGGGGGTGTAGCCTAATTACAAAGCTGACAAGAGAAAACATTGTGTTCAATGTACAGCTATATAGCTTTCTATATAAGACACTGCGTTCCCCTAACAGCATTATAGACAAACTAAGACGTACTCTAATTGGAAATAATCTGTAGCCGTATGCATGAACTGTACGTAACTGGGTTACACGATGGTGTAGGCCTTATGCGTCGGGTGCAACACGCTACCCAGTATGCATGAACTTTGCGTAGGCCTACACCCACGTGTAAAGGCTTCGTAACTTTACGCTTTCTCCGAGGACGACTAAATCAGCTACGCAATGCAATGCGTAACAAGCTTGGGAAAGAGGCGTCCGCTAGAAAGAAAGAAAGGAAGTAATTAATATTTTATTCCAGCCCAGAACTTGACGGGCCGAGGAACGAATTGGATTTCTACTTACCCTCGATCTCTTAGTTTTGTTTTGATCGATGTTGTTTTCTCGTGGCATTGATTGGCCGATACAAATTTTGTGCATGCGCAATGTCAATTTTTGTTACAGCGGTAAGCGGCAATTGATTCGTAGGTAGAGGTGGTTGTAAGTTTAGTTCAGGCATACTGATTAAATTTGATTTTACACCAAGGTGGCCGTACACACTACTAAGCTTGCATCGTGGTGCAAAACGGGCGGATTTACACCGATTTCATGCACACGGCCACTGCTAATCTTACAAAATGAGATACACATCTCTGAATCCAGACTTACCCGTACGTGTTTAGGCAAAATCCACGTACCATAAAATATGGCATTCATGCTACATTTCAGATAAAGGGGCCACCCCTAAAGTGCGTGCGCTCGATTTTGGCAAACTTTTCATCCCCTTGCAAAACTGCAATCATAAAATATTAGAAACTCCCCATCCATTTGACAAGAGAGAAATTGGAGGACTTTTAAATTTTAAACATAGATTTTCTCAGTTTCACATTTGTCACTATTGTTGTCATTCCCCTTTGGTCTTTACGTAATAAAAAAACAAGAAACAAAACCAGTTGGCCCGCTGACTCGGGGAATACACAGATGTGATTTTTAAAGTTGAGTTCGATCACCAATGTGCAAGCTGAGGAGCAGAACCAAATTTCCTGTCATACTTTTTAATTCTACTCGAGGAAAATGAGTCTTTTTTTTGGCTCAAGATGTCAAAACACTCTCATCTGTTCAACTCAGTTGTGGATCAAAATCAACGAAAGCATTGAAAATATAGCGAACTTCGAGACCTTATAAAATATGCCAACGTACACCTTTGCGTTTTTCTACGCCTAATAATTATGATATTTTGTGGAATTTAAAGCTACGCGGTTAAAAAGCCTTTCATAATTACACTGGAGGCCGCACTTTCTTTATAATATTTAAACAAAATACTACCAAGGACGATTGGCTCTAGGCACAGGAGCAGGACTGGACTAACCATCAAGCAAAATAAGCTCATGGTTAGGGCATGACGGGAAGGGGTTGGGGGGGGGGGGGGCACAAAAGAAATTTTACTTTAGTTTTGAGCAAGTGATAGACTGCAATTTAAAAAGTAAGACGACACTTTTCAAACAAAAAAAAAAAAGGAAATTTTTTTAAAAAAATGAACACGATTTTCCATCTCACTTGTAAGTTTTGTTTCATTTAGAAAATATAAAATATTATTTTGTGGTTTATTTTTGTTTATATTTTGAATTACGTCAACAGTATATGGGGGCACCAAAATCTTTAGTGCTTAGGTCCTCTAAAGGTCTTAATCCGGCCCCGCACAGGTGTCTTACGTACAGTTGACATTCACATTGACGGACATCTCCAGAGGCCTGAGCTCCTGATCACGGGTCCCATCACACAGGTAGGCCCCTGCGTCCTCAAACTGGAGATTTCTGATGACCAACTCTTGTCCAAAACTGTTTCCCAGCTGCACTCGGTTACTGAATCGAACATTGTCTTTCTTCTTCCACCGGACCACAGGCGTGGGACTGTTGTGAAGATGAGAGAAAGAAAGGGTTTGAGTGAGTGTGGGTTCAACGGCACGTCTGCGCATTAACGGCCAACTCGCGCCTTTCGCGTTTTTTGTTTTGTGTTGTTGTTGTTACTTTGCTTTGGGTGCCCACACTGTGAGGAATGCTGAAATGGTCCTGCTGTTACTAGGCCGGGTACCACTCGGCATTAGAGGGAAGGGCGAAAGAGAAGCTGGATAGAAGACAAAAGCAAGGAAAGACAATGGGTGTCACTCAAGGGCTGTCGAGACTCCCTGAGCGAATACCCACTTTTGGTGGGGTTTCACTACCTGCAGGTGTGGGCAGTGGTCCTGTTTATTTCCCCCCGGACCAACGCTGAGTGAGAAAAGAAAGGTAAGCAGAACCTAACGTGCGACAGAGCATCAAGAAAATTACTTCGAGAAAAGGTAATGCGCTTAGAGGTTTTATGCCTTGTTAGTGCTCAGACATAAGTAGCATGTAAATTTAGTTGCATGTAAGTGTGATTGCTAGTAAATGTGATGCGTACATGCATTATTTGACCACTGTGAAAAATGTAATCCACGGAAATGGGATGAAACATAAACATTTGATCGAAATTTTTGTAACTGTGGTCAGCAACAAAATGTTTGTTGCCCGAATTCCTCAGGCTACGCATACGAAATTGAGTCAAGCCATATTCAAATAATAGAAGTGTAAAGATAAATAACTTACATTTCAGATAAATTAAAAGTGAAATAGTAGGCCTAGAGTAGTATACAGCCCACAAAAGGGAGGGTGCAAATATGTTTAAACGCCACGTAAATGAAGGGCTCAGTTTCACACTTTCTAAGTCTGACCGTACACTAGACAGTTTGATCTTAAGATCCGGAAATTCGCGGTCAGATTCGACGCTGAACTCTATTCCGAAGTCAGAATTACAATATTTTGAATTTGATACCCTAATATTTTGAGCCCCGGCTGGGCTGATCTGCGGATTGAAGCGAAAAATATCAAGCACTGATGAATCCATACTTTTAAGATCGATCTCCATGAGTTTACGCCATGCACTATATGATATCTATCCTCAGTTTGGTCTTAAGATCCGGATCTTGACAAAATGACTAATGTATGGCCGGCTTTAGTCATATTGGCTGAAATTGATATATAGGATTTAGAACAAAAAGCGGTTTTTATGTATGGTACGAAACCACCCATTCTCTAAAGGTTTTTCACCCTAAATGATAATAGCCGGAGTAAATGTGTTTTGTTGGGTTAATGCCCTTTGTGCGGAAAACAGTATACTCGCTGAATGTCGTGCATAACTATACTGTTTGTTTTCGAATCCAGATGGTAGGTAGGGTATGCTTTAGGATGAACGAACATGATGTCACAAGCTCGCTTTGTTTACTTCCGCCCGCCAGTGCATCGGTAACTGATGCAGAAAACGCCTATCATTTGTGCTGTGTTTGCTTGTCGAAATCGAACAACGGGTGACTCGCACCCGATACGGAGTGAACCACAGAGATATTTATCTACATCTATATTCCTATTGAGCGACAAATTTTAATAAGCTGTGGACACTGGTCGTGTCCAAAACCAATGAAAAACAATGTATGAAAAGAACCGCATTCATTCGACCATCACAAGAAAATCGCTCTGAACTGATGAAATGTGTAGGCACTGCATTCGAGGACCAAATAATTAAAAATGTTTGGGTATATGGTATTTGGCAGCTCGGCCAGCTGTAAGCACCATCTGTCCTTTGGCAGCTTGTACATGGCAACGCCGTCTTAGCTTTATAATTTTTGATTATATCGTTTTCTCGCACCGTGATCTAGCGAGTCTCCACTATGGGACGCTATGTTCTTTGATCTTAGAAAACCAGTAAAATGGCTGCCGGGTCAAAGCTCGATTCTAAACGCATTCAACCGATAGAACTCTTCAATTTATGACTGATACAGAGACGAAATGAAATGAGGAAGTGATTAAGACCATCAGGAAAATTTTGAAAAGCAAAATGAGGCTGATCTGTTTTTTGGTGAAACCCAAATTGGCAAATTAGCCGATAGTACACAGCGTCAAGTCTGTTTTGCCTCAGGTTTAATATGAGAAGTGGAGTCAAATGGAGCTTCGTGCACTAGTGAAACCGAAACAAATTTGTCTCGCTGAATGATTCAAAGGAGATACATCTCTGATTCAAGACCCACACCAAACAGACATCACTCAGAGCGTTACTAGCCTCACTGAGATACTCACTTTCCAGAGAAGATGCACTTCATTTTCAGATCGGTGCCCACCAAACCTTTCAGGTCAAACCTAGAGGTAGGCCAGGCCTTAGCCATTGGCATCATGATCTCGTAAGCTAGTGACAAAAAAAGGCAATTTAAGTCAAGGCAGGATCATAACAACCATCAAAAGTAGTGACCGAGACACAGAATACAGAGAAATTAATTTATAGGCCTACAAACCACAGAAAATCTAAGCTGTGCAACGAAAATCCAAGTCTGGACTGGCAGTTAAGCGCTCATATTGTTTTTACATTCTACAAATTTTTTCTTTGTTCAGTTGTTTTATTATTCAATTTCCCACCTGTTACATTTTTTTCCTTGACCAAGGTATACATACCGAAGGCTTGGCATGTCTCCCCTTTGCTTTTTTGTTTTAGTGTATCGTTTCTGTATTATTTCTTATGCGACGCCTTGCTACATAAAACTTTTCCTCTTGGCCAGATTTTGTCTCCACGTTCTGCGGATGCAGATTCAGTCGCCAACTATCGTCCATCGCTCTGAGTGCTTATCAACGATGTTAACAATGCAGCAATGTGCGCCCTATCCCTTCATAATACAACGAATAGTAACTACCCGACGCTGTCTCTGCGGGATACCTACCTCCTTGGGGTTGTATGTACTGTGGGGGACCCACCACAGACATTCTCATGATACTATTGTAAGCCACACAGTGATAGGGGGCACCATTTTTTGCGTCCGCGGCTGCCACATATGTAAAATAAAGACGATCTGAAAAGATTTCAAACAGCGATAGATTAGTTTAACCGTAGCCGTTTAATATTCTTTAATGAGTTTGTTACAAAAATTTCACAAGCTTATCTGGGGAGAGACGGGGCTGACAAAGAAAGAAATGGACGGACAATATTGCTGAATGGACAGAGTGGGCTTGAGTGAGTTGAACGGCAAGTAGGCTATGCATCATTAATTTGTGCTAAATTACGTTTTTCTTCATCTACGTCAAAACTGGGCGTTGTTGTTCATACCTTTATGAGAATTTCCGTTTCCAGTCCGCAGTTACACTCACGGGTACCTAGGCAATTGCCAAGGGTAAAAAAAAAAAATTAAAAAAATTTAACCTCAATTTTCCTAAAACTTCTTATAGAGGTGGGATTGGGAGGGGATGGGAGGTGGGGGAATAGCCTATTTGTCTTTTAAAATCGGCCAAATGTTTTCACCTTCGTAGTCCATGGTCACTCTGGCATCCCAGAGAATGGGGACCAGATTGTATCCTTCGGCCACTGCCCAGTAAATGTCCGCATCTGGTACGCTATCTGGAGACTGGCAGTTGAGCCTCAGAGGAGATCCCAGACTGGGTCTATGGACAATGTCATCTTTGCTGGAGAACTCATCTAGTTTCGCCTCCTTCACATTAAACTTGATAGTAGCAGCACTGAAAGATTTCCGGCAATTAGATCTAACGTATTTTGACATAAATATAACTATTACTTATAATCGTAACAATACTGCCGCCTAAAGGAAGACATGGCGTAACTGACAACATAGTCTTTTTTCTAATTTATTGTCTCTGAATGCGAACAGTCACTTACGCTGGTTTGCCACATTAGAAACTACTATTTCGTTGCCAAACACGTCTATCTGCTTTTGACATAACAGTATCATGTGTGAGACAAGTTCAAACGGACAATAAAGTAGAAAGAGGTCGTGTTGTCAGTTACGACGTTTTAACTGAGGGCGGCAGAATACCATTGTTAAAAAAGAAAAAAAAATTGCCCCGCGACTAAAGTGACGCCCAAGACCGGTCTATTACGTCATGCGGAGTGTATTTAGAAAACTAACAATGATGTAAGTTTACATTTTTACTCAGTTATCATTCAACATGTAAAGAACTTCCTAGTTTATCTTCAAGTTTTACTTTATAGTTTCTTATCTTTTCTTATCTTTTCGTTAAGAATAACTACCCTTCTGTTTCTTTACACTCTAAAGAAAATGAATACAACTTTGTCTTTGTTTTCAGCCGGCAGTAGAATAAATGATGAAACATTAAATCATCGAAATAGAAAAAGAAAGAAAAAAGCAACAACAAAAACCAATATTATAGATCAAAGATGACGACTTTGAATGTCTTCTTGCAAACTCGGCTGATCCAAGAAAAGAAAACAAACAAAAACAATATATAATAATAGGAATAAACAGCTTAATGTAGTTTGCAACTCTTTGCAACTTTAATGAACTGCTTTGTCATCAGTGGGTGGCCCAGAACGGTATTCAGTTTCATAACTGCCATAACTCAAATAATTACCCATCTCTCCTCTTTAATTTGATTCATAAATCTTGGATCTAGCTTAATTGACAATGTGTGAGTAAATATTCAGAGTGTGTTTACATTTTTTGAGACACCCTGTAATATGATTGTCAGTAATGTCAGTACTCAAATTCCATAGGTGTTTGTAGTAAAACACTGGTTTTGTCAGTAATGTCAGGTACCAAAACTGTTTGTAGTAAAACACTGGTTTTGTCAGTTAGGTCAGTACCCACATCCCATAACTGTTTTTAGCAAAACATTGATTTTGTCAGTAAAGTCAGTACTCCTGTCCCATAACTGTATTTAGCAAAACATGGGTTTGTCAGTAATGTCAGTACTCATGTCCCATGACTATTTGTAGCAAAAAAAAAACACACAAAAAAAACAACTGGTTTTGTCAGCAAAGTCAGTCAGTACTCACGTTCCATAACTGTTTGTAGCAAAACATTGGTAAAATCCTTCATCTTTATCTTCTGGGCTATTGATAATCAGAGTTCCAGACCCTTTCTGTTTGACAAAACGGTCGTCGTTGCCCTCGGGGGCGAAGTCTACCTCAGCTCGTTTCCAATGATACCTGACAGAGGGGATGTTGGGATCAGTAATGGAAATGTTTAGGAGAGAGAGAGAGAGAGACAGAGAGAGAGAGAGAGAGAGAAAGAGAGAGAGAGAGAGAGAGAGAGAGAGAGAGAGAGAGAGAGAGAGAGAGAGAGAGAGAGAGAGAGAGAGAGAGAGAGAGAGAGAGAGAGAGAGAGCACGACAACGATCACTTTTTTTTTTCGTTATCTTACTTTGGGTTAGAAATCAGCTTTCAGATTCTTATGAATAAGATCAAATAAAAGTGAAATTAAAAGTTTAGAGGGTGAAAATGCCTCCGCTGTAAAGAATGTCTATCTGCATTATGAAGTTTGTAAATATGATAATAATCTGATAAATCAAAGTGGACGTAGGTTTGGGCCTCTTTCAGAAAGGGCAAGATGCACTGCGTGTCCATGACAGAAAATGTATCTTTCATGGATCCGCAAACATAATGCCTTCTTTGGATATTTGGATGAAACGATGGACTATCGGTTGGGAGGTTGCAAGGTGACAAGAAGGTGGTACACGAGTAAGTACGAGTAACTGAAATTAATAGGTTAAAATTTATCCATATCATCAAACCCCCCCCCCCCTCCCACCAGCAACAACAAAATTTATTATACATTATTAAATATATATTATTATTAATAAATATTAAAATATTATTTGAGTTGTGAGTTGAGAACTGTTGTGATTGTGAATTGCGCCTAAAAGGCTGTGTTACAATTTGCTCTGAGATAGAGAGGGGTAGAGAGAGAGAGAGAGAGTGAGTAAGACAGGGAGAGAGAAAGAAGCAGTGTAGTGTGTTGAGCGCTTCGCCGGCGCTCCATTCTGCTCTGTGGTTGACATGTTGCTTCTGTAAAGCGCACAGTGCATTTTAAATGGATATAATATGCGTTATATAAATGCCATCCATTATTATTATTATTATTTTACGTGGGTGTGGGAATGCCAGTGGCTTCGCATTCAATTTTCACTGTCTCTCCAGGTTTGAAAAAGATGTCCTTTGGTCCTTGTCTGGTCATTGTGGGTGGGATTGACACTGTGGATGAGAAATAAATCATGTACTGTGAGATACAACGGCAGGACTGCAGAAAATTAAGGCTGATGTAGGGGACCGTACTCTGATTACAAAGCCAAACAGAGAAAATACTGAGTTGTGTTTACTGGCTGGTCATAACTTGGTATGTAAAATGCTACGGTCCCCTAGCAGCAGCTTTTATAGGAAAAACTTAGGGGAGGCAAAGATATCATGGAAAGTGGAGGAGAGATGTTCCTTTTGACCACCATCACCCAACAGGTCTATCACTATGAAGATCTTTTGAACACAATGAAAAGATGAAAGTTGAAATGGTATGGACATGTGACAAGAACCAGTGAACCAGTTACCATCCCACCTTTTACACGGGAAATTGGACGTTTTAAAGTATGAAAATGAATGATTGTTAGAATAATATGCTCTGTTTTGTAATCAAATATAAACTTCAAAATGTGAATAAAAATAAAATTGAAAAAAAACAACAACAACAACAGCAACAAAGAACACTAAAATGAAAATAATGGAGAGCAGCACATCATCATACTAACTTACCTCCATGAACGACAGCCACCACACTAATCATTGCGCCGACTACGTAATACCAACGCTCCATCATACAATGTTGGAATCTGCAATGACCAGATCGGCCCAGAACAACACAAAAAACAAACTATCAATCACCTGTTAACTAAAACAAAACTGTCATGATCACATTAGGATCATAAATGCAGTGCTAGGTCACGACGTCAATGAGTTAATTTTTACGATCTTGTTGATTATAACCAGCGTAATTTGTCCTTGAGCTGTTCTCGTGAACAGTTTGTTTTGAAACACCTTTTTTCTGATGGATGGAGAGAAGGAGGGGCGAGATAGAATAAATGTATAGCTAGGAATGACAGAGCAGTTCTCGACCCCGTGATTTTGATTAACATAGATAAGGGGCGAGTAAAGGTAGTTTATTTAGACGCTTAGTTGGCGTTCGGAAATTCGTGTATAAGAGTAGAAAGCACGGGGTTTGAAGATTTTAGTAGTTAATGTTTCACATTTTAAATTTTGTCTAGACCGTAAAATTGACCTTGATTTTGGCGCAAGGCAATGACAAGCATAAATTAATATTGCAGGCTGAGCTGAAGCGACTGCACCAATCAAATGTATGAATCTGGACGGAAGGTCGAGACATAGCTTTAGTATTTAAACCCGTGCAGAGCTTAGATAGAGGCCACATGTAGACAATCCATTTACGAGGTGGACGGCGATAGTCCTCAGCCAGATGAGAGACATAGAGACGCAGTTGAGCAGTCCATATTGTGAGGAGCACCATGATTTAAAGCTCCAGAGCCTAAGCTACTTGGTTTGATATGAACCCACAGCGTTTACATCCAGCGCTCTCACTCCCAGTGAGGGCCTAATGTTGAGAGTTCATACTAATTTGTAATGATGAAAGTGAACCGTTCTACTTACTTTTGAAGACAGTTTCAGAGCTACCGCCAGACAACGCATGGTTGTACAAGCATTCTCCATGGCGTGTCTAGAGGAAATGTCCATATCATAACATGTCTCATTGAATTAATAGAATTTAAACTGTTATATCCGTCGCCACGTGCGCGGATTCTATTTGGCATATATATATAACTCATATGACCTGCAAGTAGTTAGAGTGAATAAGTTAGTCTTTATAGAAAGCTGTAGTTTCATTAGTTAGATTCAGTTGCCTTTGAATTGATATTTATATAAAGCTTATATATATATAATATAATTATATTTGTTACATTAATTCCTGTAATTAAACTGCCCTACAGTTCTGCTAAAAATCAAAGCAATTGATTTATTTAGTTTTTAGAGTGCAAGTATTTTTTTTGTGTGTTCGTCGATTGTGGGAGCGGACCTCGAAAGAGTGTCAGTCGAATTCTCCCCATCTAACCCACATCGCGACACTGGAGGGGACTTACCAAATTTCTTAATCCTTAATTTCTTAAATTCGTTAGATTATAATCACCTTTTCTCTTTGTTTGCATTACATTTTTGTTCTTTTCATGATCCGTCGCTCACGGGGTGTCGCACGTTGAGCTAGTTTAAAATTATTTATTATTTAGTTTTGTATACTGCTTTGTTATTTTTACTTCCACATATGTCGCTGCTCTCCCATTGACCCGATGACCGAGGCCAGGGAGACTACAGAACAGAACTTAGAACGGTGAAAGACAAAAAAAAAGACTGACTGTGGTGTACGCAAGGGCTAAAGGAATTACCACCCAGTTCCTTGAAAGTTAAGTGATTCCATCCTAAAATTTTGTCTGCGTCTGGGGAGTTGAGTGTTCCTCCTCGTGTTTTACAGGCTTTTTATACTTTTCTTCTTTGTTAGAACTGCGGGAGGTCGGCGAGGGTTCTTACGTGTGCGTGTCCTCTGTACCAAAGTGGTGGCTTGGTCGCCGATTTTGCCGTTTCGACGACAACGTCTGCGGTCTCGCAACAACCAGTGGTGATTGAAACAGTGAGGATTCGCATTCGTGAGAATAGTCTTTGTTAGGGACCTGTATATTTGTTTAGATTGTGGCGTTCACATCTTCCTCGTCTCTTTGGGAAGACGTCTCTCTTGTTCTCTTCTCACCTATCTGTAATTATATTCAGAACTTGTAGGGTCTGTTATCGTTCGTCTTTTCTTGTTTGTCTAGCGTCGTGTTTGGTGTATTTTTTTTCATTAGACCTTTATCATTATGGTGTTGGTACATTCCTTTGTTTAATATAATGCCTGTGTGAGTCATGTGTCTACATTGACGCATTGATTGAGTTTATCTGGTTATTGTGACGTATAAGGCTGATACGCCAGAGTATATATTTATATATTGGGAATATTGATTCCCCATTCAAGTGCAGTTGTGCACCTGCCTTGAATATCCAGTATATAATTACTGAAGTTATTGTTCTTTAAAGAGAACTTCAGGTAATAAAATTACCTTGCAATTGCAATTATACTAGAGCAAGATGTTCATCATGCGCGCGAAAGTGGCTGGTGCAGTAACCAGTCCAAAAGGCATATATATTTCCATTGCATTAAACCCAAAGGGGTTTGAAAAGCTGTATATTGTTTACTTCCTTCTTCGAGAGGAATCTGCCAATATCCTTTGGATAAGTCTATTTTAGAGAAGATACTTGCATTGGATAACCGCGCGAATAAGTCCTCCTGATTGGGAATGGGTTCCGCATCATAGATGGTTATAGCATTGAGCTTTCTATAGTCAATACAAAAACGCACGGTATCGTCTTTCTTCTTGACCAAGACAATCGGCGAGCAATACGGACTTGTTGATCGCTCTATCACGCCTAGCCGTAGCATGGCACGTATTTCTGTAATTATCGTTTCGTGAGCGTGCAGCGGGCGCGGGTACGGTTTAACAAATACCGGTACGTCTGTCTGAAGTCGTATTACATGTTGGACTAAAGACGTACAACCCGGCAAATCAGTGAACACCGTGGCAAATTCTTGGAGCAGGTGTGTAAGATCCTGTTTCTGCGGCGGCGCAAGCTCATCATTGATATTAACATCGTTTATACTCTCGGTGGCCTGTAATATGGGCAACGATTTGTCGATACTCAAAGGGTCCTCGTCGTCGACAGTAACTAAAGCCGCGTTGGCCATTGGGACGACATGAACGGAGTTGTTACGACGATCATCGCTAAACAGGTACTTTTTCAGCATATTAAATATGGAATATTTTCCTCTGCCCACGAATATCTATCAAATAATTCACTCTGGAGAGTCTCTTAAGGACTCTGTATGGTCCCTTCCAAGTTAGGAGTTTGTTTTGCGTTTGCGGCAAAAGAACAAGTGTCAGATCTCCGACTGACAAGGCGCGCATTTGGGCGCCCTGATCGCGATAAAATTTTGAAGAACTCGCTCTAGCGCATGCAAATTGGAGAGCGGTTTTGCATGCATTAATAATTCGTTGTCGGAGATCGACAACATATTGATACGCGCATCGCGTATCATAATCGTCGGTTTCAGAACCGGCGAACAATTGACTAAGTATGGCCATCGGGCCACGTGGTTTACGTCCGTATAATAACTCAAATGGGGAGAAACCCGTGGACGCGTTCGGGAGTTCCCTATAGGCGAAGAGAATAGCGGGGAGCTGACGGTCCCAGTCTCCAGGTTTGTCGGCGGATACGCGTGCTAGCATAGACTTCATGCTCGCATTCCACCGCTCGCAACAACCATTTGACTGCGGATGATAGGGGGACGTTAATTTCTGTTTAATTCCCGCTAATTCTAGTACCTTTTTGTATAGATCAGAGGTGAATTGTGGTCCTCTGTCTGAAAGAATCTCGGTCGGAAATCCGACTCGTGAGAAAATAGTAACAAGTGCCTCAGCGACATGGTCAGCCGTAATGTCTCTTAAAGGAATAGCCTCAGGCCAGCGCGTCGCGTAGTCGATTACCGAAAGGATGAATCGATGGCCTCTGTCTGATTTACTAAGAGGACCTACTATGTCAACTGCGACACGCTCGAATGGTGTTGAGACTGGAGGCATCTCCTGAAGGGGTGCGCGTGATGCTTTACCTTTAGGTGTACGTTTTTGACATACATCGCAGCGCGCCACAAAACGGTTCACGTCCGCGTATACACCAGGCCAGAAAAAATGAGCCAATATCCGTGATTTGGTTCTGGCTGAACCTTGATGGCCTGAAAATGATGTATCATGCGCGAGACGCAGAATGTCGCGACGAAACGACTTAGGCACCACGAGCTGTTCAATGGTCTCACGTTTACTTCGGAAATTTTTGTATAATAATTCATTTTTAATGATAAACGGAGAGGCATTTCCGTTCTGAGGCTGAACTTTCGCAAACAGCGGTTTTAGTGATGGACCGCTTTGTTGTTCCTTATAGAAAACTGTAGGCGTGACATTAAAATCAAACGCAGGGGTTTGTAAAGTACCATCCGGTGGACGTTTTGACTGTTGTCGTGTGGTGACACACGCAACGTTTTCGTTCCAAACTTTTAACTGGCCGTCAGGTGTATCATTGACCTGCGGTAAATTACCAATAATTAGATCGGCAACCGGATTTGGTAATACGCATGCCGTTACGACACCTGTAATAAAAGGCGTGTCGATGTATACCTCCGCGAGACGGAATCGCTCGACGGGGCCCCCGAAAGTAATGCAAGTTGCCTGTTGGTCAGTCAGCTGGGTCAGTCTGACCAGTGATTCCCTAACACCGATAGTGGTGCAACCTGAATCGCGTAAGACAGACGCGGGTATGGCGTTAACATGACCCTCATATAAGGTCAATGACCCGTGTTGATGGAGGGCCGACATAACCGGAACGGTGCCCGTCATGGGCGACGTGAGTTCAACGCTACGGCTACTCTGTGCAGCCGGAACAATGACGGTGCAAGCATTTGCAGCTTCAAACTTAACCGTACAATATTTTGACGTATGACCTGGTTTATTGCACCGATAACACCTAGTGCTGTCATATATATTACGTCTGGGTTGCATTGGAGGTGTATTATATGGGTTATTATAATATGTCCAAGGATGTGGACATGGTGGGCTCTGATAATGGTAGCCCTCGTTAACGTCACGACGGGGCGGACCTGAATAATTAAGAAAATGTCCCCGAGTGGGAGGTCCAGCACGGCGTGGAAAACCGCGAGCTTTATTGGGCGGCGGTTCGGAATATGCACGCGGAGGCGGCGTCTGGCGATGAACTGGTCGAGAATTTCTTGTACCCCTTGGCGCAGTTCCACCGACTCCGGCATAAAACGGTTCGCTAGTTTTGGGTTTAGACAGCGAACGATTAGGATGTGCGGACGCGTACTGTTCTACTAAGGACGTGATTTCCGCTAACGTCTTAGGTGCCCACTCCTTAATGTGGGAGACTAGTTCTGCATGGCACGCGTTAAATATTTGGTCCTTCAGAACGAGCTCATAAAGCCCTTTAAAATTACCGTCAGCGACACCGGCCAGCTGAATCCAGCGGTCTAAGTAGTGCTTTAGGCGGTCGACGTACGTTGAAAAATTTTCGGACGGGTCTGGCTCACAACTCCGGAATCTTTGGTGAAAACCGTCCTCGGTGTGTTGAAAACGCTTTAAAAGAGCCTTTTTAAGGATGTCGTAATTTTTAGAATCCTCGATGTTGAGGCCATGGAATACCTCAAGTGCACGTCCCGTTAATAAATTTGCAAGGCACGAAGTCCATTCTGTTCTTTCCCATCCGGCGGCTACCGCGTGGAGCTCAAAACGATGAATATAAGAATCGATCTGGTCGACCTTATCATTATAGGTTGAAAGCTTTGGTTTTGCTTTAACATTATTCGTTGGAACACTTGGAGCCGCGGTCGGTTGGTTTCCTTGCAGCTCTAATTTCTTTAGGGCAATTTCGTGCTCTCGATGAGCCGCTTTGTCGGCTCTTTCTTCTTTTTCTCTTTCTCTTTCTCTTTCTTCTTTTTCTTGTTCTCGTTTGCGTTCCGCGGCCTTCTCGGCTCTTTCTGCGGCACGCTCTTCTCTAGCTAGGTCTTCTTTCAGTCTACTCTCGCACCAAGAAGCCAGCTGGTCCTCGGGTATGCCTAACAGCTTCGCTGAATTTATATAGGAAGTGTAATCGGCCATTATGATTAGTTACACTCACAATAGGTCTCTACAGGAGACCTATTAATGTTAATGGACAGGTATCCGGATAAATTCACGCAATAACCCGTCTGACAGTGTACTATATTATCACTGTAGTATTTACGTTAATCCGATACGCGATAAAAAATATTTACTTATTTAACTCCGCGATTATTAATCCCTGAGGCAATTTGCACTCGTCGGGTCGACGTCACTAGTAGACGACAAAATACAAACAATGTTCCTTCTTCAATGAAATCGCAGTGTCCTTACTGTTATCACTGCCGATGTAATATATAATTACATGTGAATCAACGAATATTAGATCGTTGATTAATATTTTTAGCTATTTTTCTATAGCTCTTGCTAAATGAATTGCGCTGCGTTCTATCATATTTCGATGATATTGTATTTTTCAGGCCGATTGGGCTGGCCACTTAATGGCCCTTCGTGAAGTTTTTGCCGCTCTTCGCCGAGCTGGCCTTACCGCGAGTCCCAGTAAAGTGTTCCTAGGATATCACCATATAAACTTTTTGGGTCATACCATAACCCACGGGGTTCAGACTCCAGACGATCGCAAGATATCCAGTATTTTGAAACTGCAACCCCCTAAAACTAAAAAGCAAGTCCGTAGCTTGTTGGGACTTTTGAATTATTACAGGAAATTTATACCAAACTTTTCCTCTCTCTCAGCCCCGTTATCTGATCTAACGAGGAAAAATGTTCCAAATAGAGTCGTCTGGACGCCTCAGTGCGCTGATGCCCTTCAGACTATTCAGAATTTATTTTCTACTTTCCCCCTGCTTGTTTTACCCGATATACGCCAGACATTCGTCGTCCGAACGGATGCGTCAGATAAAGGAATAGGCGCCGTGTTACTCCAACAGCGTGACGGTTTCTTGCGACCGTGCTTATATGCAAGCCGGAAATTACTTGATCGAGAGACGCGCTATGCGATTGCCGAACGAGAGTGCCTCGCAATTGTTTACGCGGTAGATGCATTTTCTCGATACTTATTAATGTCCGAATTTATAATTGAAACGGATCATCGACCATTACTGTTTATTAAGTCGAACAGAGCCAAGAATGCTCGACTAACCAGATGGAGCCTTGCGCTCCAGGAATACAAATTTACTATTCGGGCTATACCTGGGGAGGATAATTTACAAGCTGATGTATTGTCCCGTTTGATTTAGTGTTCTAAAATAGTCTGTTGAACATTGAGGTTGAGCATTTTTCACCTTTTTCGGAGACCGTGGATGGTTTCACATTATATTGTCCTACCAATTATGGACATTCTTTCTCAAAATTTCCATGTGATTCCTTTTTCCACTAGCGTCCATCCTGACCATGACCTGAGTTTCAGACAACATTGACGCCTTTGTCTGCGGGTCAATGAGATGAGAAAATGGCAAACCGAGCGACCAGACCTACTGCTGCCAGGATACCATTACTTTAATTAACTATTGTTCGTTCATGTTCTATGAATGTATTAATTACGCTCAATGAAGCGATGAGCTAGTTGCTCAATATTTCAGTCTTTACGGTATGTCTGTGTGAGAGAAGTTTATCACTTTAATTCTTAAGTGCTACAATAATTATATATTATCACAGAACGTCGCATTCAATATACATATGCTATTGTCCATCGATAATGCACGTTCTTAGAATTTTTTTTTTTTGACTTTCAGTAACGCTATATCCTTTTTACAATATAGCTCTTTCCAAAGTACTATTACATAGCAACGTTAGTAGACAGTTATGTCGTTCAAACCCTAAGTTTTCACTGGGGTGGGGGATGTGTCATGATCACATTAGGATCATAAATGCCGTGCTAGGTCACGACGTCAGTGAGTTAATTTTTACGATCTTGTTGATTATAACCAGCGTAATTTGTCCTTGAGCTGTTCTCGTGAACAGTTTGTTTTGAAACACCTTTTTTCTGATGGATGGAGAGAAGGAGGGGCGAGATAGAATAAATGTATAGCTAGGAATGACAGAGCAGTTCTCGACCCCGTGATTTTGATTAACATAGATAAGGGGCGAGTAAAGGTAGTTTATTTAGACGCTTAGTTGGCGTTCGGAAATTCGTGCATAAGAGTAGAAAGCACGGGGTTTGAAGATTTTAGTAGTTAATGTTTCACATTTTAAATTTTGTCTAGACCGTAAAATTGACCTTGATTTTGGCGCAAGGCAATGACAAGCATAAATTAATATTGCAGGCTGAGCTGAAGCGACTGCACCAATCAAATGTATGAATCTGGACGGAAGGTCGAGACATAGCTTTAGTATTTAAACCCGTGCAGAGCTTAGATAGAGGCCACATGTAGACAATCCATTTACGAGGTGGACGGCGATAGTCCTCAGCCAGATGAGAGACATAGAGACGCAGTTGAGCAGTCCATATTGTGAGGAGCACCATGATTTAAAGCTCCAGAGCCTAAGCTACTTGGTTTGATATGAACCCACAGCGTTTACATCCAGCGCTCTCACTCCCAGTGAGGGCCTAATGTTGAGAGTTCATACTAATTTGTAATGATGAAAGTGAACCGTTCTACTTACTTTTGAAGACAGTTTCAGAGCTACCGCCAGACAACGCATGGTTGTACAAGCATTCTCCATGGCGTGTCTAGAGGAAATGTCCATATCATAACATGTCTCATTGAATTAATAGAATTTAAACTGTTATATCCGTCGCCACGTGCGCGGATTCTATTTGGCATATATATATAACTCATATGACCTGCAAGTAGTTAGAGTGAATAAGTTAGTCTTTATAGAAAGCTGTAGTTTCATTAGTTAGATTCAGTTGCCTTTGAATTGATATTTATATTTATAATTATATTTGTTACATTAATTCCTGTAATTAAACTGCCCTACAGTTCTGCTAAAAATCAAAGCAATTGATTTATTTAGTTTTTAGAGTGCAAGTATTTTTTTTGTGTGTTCGTCGATTGTGGGAGCGGACCTCGAAAGAGTGTCAGTCGAATTCTCCCCATCTAACCCACATCGCGACAAAAACAAGAGTAAAAAAAGACAAAAAACGACAAAAATAAAAATGCAACATAAATAGGACATTTCCCTTTCAAAGATCAAAATATACAGATTAATTCAATATTAGAACCAAAATGGGAAAATGCAAATTATTTGTTGAAGGTCCACAGTAATTGTACACTTACTCATTAGAAAGACCATTAGAGTTGAGAGACAAAATCGATTTATATGAGTATATTCCTCGACACTAGGTGGTTAAATCTGCATGCAGTTCACAATAGCACGGAAAACGCATGGTGATTACTGACAGTTTAAGTGTGGTTCCTCAAGGGTTAGTGTGGTTTTAGATAGAAAAGAAAAAATGTCGCTATGTCACCCGGCTTTGCAAAGAGGTCAGTTAAAAAAAACAACACTAAATATGTCTATTACAAGAAGAGCTACCAAATACCATAAAGCATCCATTATTACTTTAGCAATGATGCTTTGGCTCAATCTACATGGTGTTTGGTATAACTTGTATTGGGTCAATTTACGTACGTAGGACCTACATAATTTTTCGTTTTTGGCCCTTGGCTCAATCTCCGAAACTTTCTTTTAACTCCATTTTAAAATAAAACTTTTTTTTCTTTTTACACCCAGGCTACTTTGAACTACTTTTCTATCGCACCATCTTGATGAACATTACTGGACTCCTTACAGAAGATCCTAGTAACATTTTTTTTTAATGCCTCAGTTAAAAATTTGGGTCTACCTATATGGATCCCAGTGTGGGAATTGTAATCTACACAATTGGTTTTCCATAAATCAGTGATTGATATAACGTAAACAATTGAGCTCATTATTAATGAAATAAAATGAAACGAAATAAATTAAATTAAATCAAATGATTCAATCAAATTTAGTTAAACTGAATTAATCAAATTAAAATTAAACAATATAATGAAATACATAAAGTTTAAATGCAGAAAAAAATGATACAGAATTTGTCACTGAAGTAATTCTAACTCTTTTTTTGGAAATTTATTTTAATGACTCACTCACTCAGTTCAAAGCTAAAAATAACATCAAATCGATTCCCCACGGGGATTGCCGACAGCAAATGTCAACATTCTGATTAAGACCAGTTGACAAACAGAGCATACGTCATGTTATCTGCCACCGTTTTCTATACTGTGCTCTTTGCAGTGACGAACGGATCCTGTTATCTTCTAAGTTGGTATTTGCTCTGCCTCACACAGGCCGATCCTCTCTTATCATGTGCAATGACCCAGTTTGGTTTTAAGTTTTAGCCCAGGATTGAATAAAGTTTGAAAAGTTGCTGCGTGCCTTTCTTAGCTGATACTGACGGAACATAGAAATGTTCAAACAGAAAGAAATATTTGTTGGTGGATCTGGCAAAACACGGCTATGGTGAAATTTTCACCCCTCTTTAAAAAAAAACAACACAATAAAATATTTCTAAGACCATTTTAAGCAAGGTATTATAAGTGAATGCAGACAAATGGTCAATATTTCAAATTAAAAGCAAATTTCATTTCCACAAAAAAATATTCCCTCTTTTGAGGGGTTTTCTCAGGAATTTGGGCCAGATCCATGCACATTCTTGAAATGTAAGCCTATATTTTAAGGTGGTGTTGGGCATCTCTGCCAGGTGGCGTAATTATCTCAACCAAAGGGCGCATTTCGACAGTAGTTACAGCCTAGAGCAATGAGTGTGCTTTGCCTCGTTTCATTTTTTAATTTTTTTTTTCATGGACTATGGAGTTAAATGAGAAGGTCAACGCACTGGTGAAACTGAAACACGCCTGACTCGCTGGTTGATTCTAAGGAAGTTCGAAGTCTAAGTCGCAACCGACACAAAACAGACTTGTGTCACTGCGCCAGCAGCCTAGTTGTATGTTCAATCCCTGCAGATTTACGTGTTCAAAAACCAAATGCGGATTTTAAGTTACAGGAATATGGTCTTTGGGTCTAGTTTTCTTTGTTTCAGCATATCAAAAGCGGACTAGAACTAAATCGGGCCCATTTCAAAACGCCTAATTGGTCTCCAAGTTTACTGTTTATTCATAAAATGAAAGGTTTAGGCGAAAGCTAACATTTATGTTTGTAAAGAGCAGAAAAAAAACAGAAAAGTTCTATCTTCTATCGCCCCGATAAAACGCCATAAAAAATATATTTATATATTTTCATCGTTTTTAGCAGTACTCGTATTTAATTGTTGACACTAGAATTGCTTGCCCAGACAAACACAAAGTCTTATTAGAGCTGTCAGAGCATTTCACATGGATCCGAAACACAAGTCAATTCTGATAAGAAATGTAAATTCAATAAAGGGTGCAAAACTTTCGTTAACGATATGGGACGCCAGAAATGCATCTGACGTCTCTCCCAAGGTATCTGAGTTGCAACACTGCCATGGAGAACTCTCTCAAAACACTTGCTCTTTTTATTTCAAAAAGTCCATGTGCCCAGTTTATTAAAAATTATTTAATTTAAACACATTTATCAACAACGCCCTGGAGCTGCAGAATACATCAAAAAGACCGTACCTAAAAATTCAACGAAAGACCTATTTACAAATCATAGTCGAGCAAGAAACCGGAAATAGCGGCAGTTAGTTGCTTCCGCGTTCGGATGGCAGGCGAACATTGTCAAGTCGGTATAAATAAATGCTATTCTAAATGTTTTGAATTAAATACAATCAATCTTATGATTTAAAGATACGCCGGGTTGGCAAGACAAGTGATCATTGGTTCACAAAAAAGAGCAATTTACTACTTACCACTTTGTAACCAAACAGGTCACAAACTATCGCTGCGTGTCAGCCATATTGAAAAACATGGCGCTTCTGATAAGGAGAGCCGTGAGATAAAATGGCGGGCTGCGCTGGCCAACGCTCAATAACAGGTCAACACACATAGGATCTTATCAGCAGATGACGTTACACACCGAGGCTACCAACCACCAGCCATTGGGAATCTCAAGTGCCAAATTTAAATTCACACTAAACATTTTTTTTTCGTTGTCGCCCAGGCTAGATAACATGGATCCCTCTTTATTCCGATTCGTTGAGTCACTGTAGCCTCTATGTTTAGGATAATATCGAGGGTTAGTAACCATAATAAGTGTGTAAGGCTATTTTTCCGGGCGTTGCAGACATCCAGATTGGACTGTAGAATAAAGTAGCACTAGTACTGGCAAACATGCACATATTATGACCGCAGGTTATCTAGATTTGACTCAGTCTGTAAAGTGCGTACGCTCGATTTTGGCGATTTTTAAAGACCTCTTTTCCCTTTCGTACCGCTTTTCACACTCGTGGCCTCGAGCGTGCGGCATGTTCTTTTTACTTTTTCAGCCTTCCTAATGCTCTGTTCGTGTAAAGTTGCCATTGCAACCAGACTTATAGTTTTGGAAGCGGATGGCATTTTAAAGTAAAGTTTTTGGTTAGGTTACTAAGTCTAGGTTTGTCATCTCCTCATAGACCTTTTATATTAGGGTAAGACTGGCAGGTTCTTTGGTTTCGTAGAATAAGTCTCACGAAAGAGATTGGAAACAAAATAGCACAAATTTATTGGATTCTTAGCCTTGCTGAACATGAAAGTAAATTCACAGCGTCAGGCTGTTTGTTTTTTCTTCTGAGTTTAGTTTTTTATTTTAGCAGGTTCGATGGCCGTGACATTTACACCTGACTTTTCTTGTTTTAAGTTTTCTGGTTCTTGTTTCTGTGTGTTTTTGTGGTAGGGATTATTTGTTTGGAATTTTGCCCTGCAGCGGTCTTGTTCGGTCTGCTCTTTTCGACTTTCAATTGCAAGGTATTTTTAACGTGCTCAACGTGAACACGGGCCCTCCCAGTTTTTCGACCTTATCCGAGAAGACTAGATGCTCGATCCTACCTACCATGGGCTAAGGGACAGGAATTTTTTCCTCAGGAAAAAAAATCCAGCATCCCTGCAGTATACCTGGGATCGAACCTGGTACCTTGGACATGAAAGGCGAGCACCTTGCCTCTAGACTATCTCATCCCTCATTCTTTTTCTGCACTACAACCCATTTTTTTTACAGGAAAATCAGCTACTGCCCAGAGTTAAAAGAACATGCACAGTCTATATTTTATAACATAAAATATTGTATTACTCTATTCGCCATGAACTGTTTTCTCACAGCAAATAATTATTCTGTCAAGAGATTTTCGTGGGCTTGTCTTTCTCTTCTTCATTACTATTTTTATTCACTACCAGCTGAGATACCCAGCATTAGGGAAGCCACACAAAGGCCACCGAATTCGGACACCGAGCCACTAGGCGCTTTAGGCAAGAAGAATTGCACTACATAATTTCAACAACTGCACACAGAGCCCACCTAGATTCGGCCCGTTTATGTAGTGCAATTCTTCTCACCTAAAGCGCCTAGTGGCTCGGTGACCGAATTCGGTGGCCTTTGTGTGGCTACCCTTATTCGGGATAAACTGGTGTTCACATCCTTCTCTCTCCCTCTCTCTGATCTGGACAATTTCCCATAATAATCTACAGCATTGCTGCAGAACTCATGCGCGGCAAGGCACTATGCAACAACTGAACGCTTGTCAAATACAGTCCTCCCGTGCGATAGGCGTATCAAAGAGGACCAAAAAAAAAAAAAAAATCAAAAAAATCATGGCACTTGAGATTTTTACAACTTTCACAAAAAATGTCTGAAACTTACATAAATATTATAGGTGGACAGAAACGCGAGTGGTTAGATTAGCTGACAGTTGAGAAAATTAAATTCATGGTCTTTGAAACTGTCAATTAAGTTGTAGTGCTCAGAAAAAAAAAAAAATTAATTAAAAAATGGGCCAGTATTGTATCACAATGAATTACTGACGACACTATTCTTTTTTATTGTAAGATGTCGGGCCACCGAATACTCACCTTCTGACAACGTATGGATGGAAATTGTATTGTCTCAAAACGTTGATGAAGCACTAAACGACCATAGAAGACTGCGTTTCACACCTTCAACAGCAGACTGAATTGACCAGCTCTAACGTACCTTTTGAAATGACCTGTTGGCAGGAACTATTGCTGTGCACAGTCGACAACGAAATCTTCTGTTGAAATTCCCCACCTTGTCTTCACGTATTGCGGGTTCTTTGAAAAAAAAAGTTTTAATTTGTCAGAGGGGCATTTTCCTCTTGACTAAAGAATAAAATACCACAGTCTCTTTTTCTGAACTGTTCACATGTTTATCCAATGTATGCCACCACAATGGAATAGCGAAGTATCCAAGACAAATGCAGGACCGTTTGTGGCGTTTGCTTATAAAAATTAATTATTATGATAACCATTCACATGAACAATTTCATCTGGAGATAACTCGTGACTAAATGCTGAATTATATTTTATGATTGTTATCTCCCTTTCCTAAGACCATTTTTCGCTTTTGACTAAATGTCATGAACTTAAGGCCCCCAAAGGCCTGGTAAATTATTCTGACAAGTACAAATATCAACTCTGTGGGCACCATTATTTCCACGCACTGCCAACAATCCATGCATGTTTCCTTCGCTAATTTCCAGACGAAACCTTATTCAGCCTACCCTTTTCTATGGTTAGAAAGAAGTATGAAGATTCCCATAGGCTACTGTATTTCACGGCACCATGAATTCCCAATTCGGACATCTGACGGAATAGGTTTGGGGGGGGGGGGCGGGGTGGGGAAGGGAGACACTACTATTTTGGCTGATAACAACCGTTTCATTTGTTACATTTAATTATGTACTCGAGCGCAAGTAAAACCAGACGAGCTTTTTCATTTTTCTGAGTATCCAGTACAGCAGCCCAACAACAGACAAAATGGATCCATCCAAATTTGGAATTTGCCAAGTTTTTTTTCTCTTCCGTTTTTAGTAAGGCAGCCTACGATTGTTATATACTTCACACCTCGCTGTCAACTCACCGGTTGCCGCGTTCGTGTGTTTTCTTGAAATCAGACTGCAATTTCACACCCAGTGTAACAACTGAGAATTAATACAACCCGATCTCACCGAACTGCAGAGAGCGCACACTTGTGATAGTCAAGCACTTCTCTGACTCGTGTTACAGTTTGTCGCCTGTGTGACAGCTCACATGCCATTTTCTTCCACTGAACAGCAGAGTGCACAGGGTGATTCTCAGGTAAGCTTTGAGCTTTCCATTTTTGTACTGACTCAGAGCGCGATCTCCACGTAGCTGTAAAGTATATATATATATATATGTAACAGGACGGGTTAAGGGGTACACCGAGCGGCCGAGCGGGTCTCTCTCTATCTATAGCTATCTAATCTGACACCAAATAATGTAACACAGGACGAGACGAGCGGGGCTCTCTACACAGTCAAACATACAAACAAAACTATCAGGTTTTGAGAGGACAACAATTTTATTAAAAGGAAAAGAAAATAACAAGTCAAATAATAAACACAATACAATAAACACATGACAATACAATAAACCACAATACAATAAACAATACATTACGAAGACAATAAACAGCACAATAAACCCAACCGATAGGCGCGGTGAACTAACCAAATGAATTCACACTTGAACTACATCACCAGAGCTGGCACTTCACAAATCTTGAAATATAAATTATACAACTTCTTTTACTTTTATGTTAGTCTGGACACAATGACACGTCCTGCTGTCTTGAAGACTTGGGTGGAACTGACTGACTCACGCTATCACCTAAGCGTCACCCAAACACGCGCAACCCATTCACTCCTTACAGTTCACTAAGTGCAAATTCTAATAAAACATTAAAACAAATAAAAACATTTTTAAAGACCACCATCTTGCTCGTGTATGTTCCAAATACACTATCTTAAGGAAATATTACTTAACAAGATAAAAACTAAACAAAACTTACAATGTAATAATAATAATAATAATAATGTATAGCATTTATATAGCGCATATCCATTTAAAATGCTCTATGCGCTTTACAGAAACAACATGTCAACCACAGAGCAGAATGGAGCTGCCTGCGAAGCGCTCAACATACTGCACTGCTTCTTTCTCTCTCCCTGTCTCGCTCACTCTCTCTCTCTCTCTATCTCAGAGCAAATTGTAACGCAGCCTGTTAGGCGCAGTTCACAACTCACAACAGTTCACAACTCACAGCAGTTCATAACTCACAGCAGTTCACAACTCACATCAGTTCACACAACACACAACTCACATCAGTTCACACAACACACAACTCAAATAATATTTGAATATTTATTAATAACAAATATATTTAATAATGAATAATAAATTCTGGCGGGGGCCGGGGGGTGGGGTGATATGGATAAATTTTATTCTATTAATTTCAATTTTCAATTTTGCCCGGGCAGCGGCCTTTCGGCCTGCTCTTTACGATTTCCAACTGCCAAGGTATCTTTAACGTGCGCAACGTGCACACGGGCCCTCCGAATTTTTTCGTCCTTATCCGAGAAGACTAGGTACTCGATCCTACCCCCCAATAGGACCAGGGACTTGAAAATATGAGAAAAATCCAATTTCCAACATGCCTGCACTGCCCGGGTTCTAACATAACAAGGTTCTACTTCTGGCACCAGGGATGGTCACTTAAATTGACCAATCCTGGACAATACAGACAACGCTAAGACTATGATTTAAAATTGGCGCAGTGAGTACATCAGTTGGCAATGTTACTCAACACCAGCATGACTCATCTCAGTGCGTGATAAACAATAAGGGGAGATTATCTATGATTTCTGTGTGGTTACTTCCCTTTGACCACGTCTAGTGGTCCAGCTGATCAAAATAACGGGTCTATCTCCCTTTCACTACAATGAGCTATGTTCTCAGCCCTGTAATGGTTCACCCCATTACAATTCACCCCCTTCAAGTTGTGTCGACCGTCCCGTGTCGACAAATCAGCTCTACTTAGCACTTATATAGAGTGACCACAAGTGGTCTCTCACTGGCCAATTATCAATAAGTTCACAAGATACAAAACATATCTTACATTTAAGGCAAAAAAGAGGAACATTCACAGAAAAATACCATGCACATCTATAAAATTCAAAGCAATAGCCAACAAAAATAAGAAATCTTAGCTGCAATGCTAATAAAGCAGGCCTTAGCACTATAAAGCCCTACAAAATTTTGCCGACTGTCTATTAGACACTCATCATTTTGAAATTATAAATTCCAAATTCCCTTTTTCAAGTAGACCACTGCATTGCCCACGACACTTAAAAATAGTATAAGTAAAACTCAGGCTTTAAATCTCATCCAGCCACAAGGAACAACCATTCTGTTGTTATTCTTACTGTTACTCTCTGAACTATTGGACAATCCCTGTCAAACACTACCCGTTTCCTTGGTACCCATTGTAACTGGACATGCACTTCAACTCTACAAGTTTACATGCCAGTACAACCACTATCTCAAATGGGAATAGAAAATAATAGAAACATAATGGCAATATTATTTGAATCCAAAATGATCAAATTACACAATATCCCAAAAAGAATTCATAATAAAATGACAAAGGTTATTAAACCCCACCAAGGAAACACCATGTAGACTAGCTACATCAAAACCATAAATTCAACATTATGATTCAAACTGAGGAATGACAACATTGCTAGGACATAATACGACAAACTGACTTAGCACCTGTAGATCTCCAGATGCAAACACATGCATAGTACCAATACTTAATTCATAAACTACACTTAATTCTCTGTACTTTACTGTCTCTGGATAAATCATAAAAGCAATGTAGTAATAAAACTACGGTAACAGTAAAATGTCCAAAGGCAAGAACCGCTAAGTCCTGGTCGCTTAACTTGAATGAGTGTCTGGCTTGTTGACATCAGGCACACCACTGCCATCATTCCGCTGGACAGGTACACTTTGTACATGTCGCCTCCCCCTGCATCCTGGATTTCGTTGCGACCAGGCACAAGATTCTGCCACACAACCAGGTCACCTCGTTGTAGCCACACACTCACAGTGTGGTACTCTCGCCGAGCATGGTCTCGTTGCTCTGCTGTGCTGCGGCCCAAGTAGACGTCATGCGCCTCCTTCACCGTCTCGCTAATGTGCGCCCACAGCAACGCACACTTAGCCGATGGCGTCGTGTAGATCAGCGGCTTCCCACGCAGCCTCCACCTCTTCCACAAACCAACGTGTGTCCTTCACACCATCACTGTAGAGTCTGCGTAGGTGCACCTCCCGGGGTGCCATCATCACAACAGGAGCTGCCGCTGATCTTCTCGACGCCATCTCGCCAAATCGGTTGGGTTTAATAGACGTTCACAAAAAAATAATACACAAAACAGAATAACAAAAATAAGTCCTCTAACCTGATCCCACTTCTGACACCAAAAAAATGTAACACTGGTTACGGGTAAACCGAGCGGGCTTCTCTCACACCATCACTGTAGAGTCTGCTTAGGTGCACCTCCCGGGGTGCCATCATCACAACAGGAGCTGCCGCTGATCTTCTCGACGCCATCTCGCCAAATCGGTTGGGTTTAATAGACGTTCACAAAAAAATAATACACAAAACAGAATAACAAAAATAAGTCCTCTAACCTGATCCCACTTCTGACACCAAAAATGTAACACAGGACGAGACGAGCGGGGCTCTCTACACAGTCAAACATACAAACAAAACTATCAGGTTTTGAGAGGACAACAATTTTATTAAAAGGAAAAGAAAATAACAAATCAAATAATAAACACAATACAATAAACACATGACAATACAATAAACCACAATAAACCACAATAAACCCAACCGATAGGCGCGGTGAACTAACCAAATGAATTCACACTTGAACTACATCACCAGAGCTGGCACTTCACAAATCTTGAAATATAAATTATACAACTTCTTTTACTTTTATGTTAGTCTGGACACAATGACACGTCCTGCTGTCTTGAAGACTTGGGTGGAACTGACTGACCCACGCTATCACCTAAGCGTCACCCAAACACGCGCAACCCATTCACTCCTTACAGTTCACTAAGTGCAAATTCTAATAAAACATTAAAACAAATAAAAACATTTTTAAAGACCACCATCTTGCTCGTGTATGTTCCAAATACACTATCTTAAGGAAATATTACTTAACAAGATAAAAACTAAACAAAACTTACAATGTAGTGATACATAACAAGGTTCTACTTCTGGCACCAGGGATGGTCACTTAAATTGACCAATCCTGGACAATACAGACAACGCTAAGACTATGATTTAAAATTGGCGCAGTGAGTACATCAGTTGGCAATGTTACTCAACACCAGCATGACTCATCTCAGTGCGTGATAAACAATAAGGGGAGATTATCTATGATTTCTGTGTGGTTACTTCCCCTTGACCACGTCTAGTGGTCCAGCTGATCAAAATAACGGGTCTATCTCCCTTTCACTACAATGAGCTATGTTCTCAGCCCTGTAATGGTTCACCCCATTACATATACACAAACATTTTTCTCCACTGTCTCAATTTGCAGCTTTCCATTTGTGTATTAACTCACAGCCCGATCTCCACCCAGCTGTGGAGTATACACAATCACCGACACCTGCCTCCTGTTGCAGCTTTCCATTTGCGTATCTATCCACAGCCCGATCTCCACCCAGCCGTAGAGTATACACAATCATTGTCACCTGCCTGAAGTTGCAGCTTTCCATTTGTGTTTTAACTCACAGCCCAATCTCCGCTCAGCTGTAGAGTATACAAGTAATTGTCTGACACCACTACCTCATCGCAGAGCTCTCGCAGGCATAAACAACAACTAAAGAGCTGGATTTCCATCTTAATGCTGAGTGCACACATTACATGACCAAACCTATTTCATCTGCAATATTTTATCTCAATGCTTACAAATTTGGTGACATTTCAAAATAATGTTGCTCGCAAAAACAAATCTAATCTTACGATAATGGAGCTAGAGGATGAACACGTAATCCCCTAAAACTTCATGACTACAAGATCAAAAATGATAAAACTTGGTGTGCTACTTCAATTTTTGATGATAAGTATCGTTGTCGCATCTCTTTTGTATAAAATTCAGTTTTTAATTTTATGTATTCATCATTTTTTGAACCTCAAAATAAGAGATGCATTTTCGTGACTGGAAGTTACCTCTCTTTACACATTGCCCGTCGAAAGTCAATTTTATCACATCTTTGAATTCTGCAAGGAATTGTGATACAACAAATGATCTATTAGTCCTTGCATCGAATCTAGGTGCCACCATTAATGCGACTTGCATATAGATATACAGCTGGGCGTAGTACAAAGAAAATTTGCAAGAAAGGGAAGCAGGTTTATGGCTTCTCCGGAGCAACGTCAGGGACCTCAGTCAGTAACTGGGAAAAGTAAGAAATGGGCATAAGAATTGCCCAGATCAAACATTCCTCAAAGATTCCCCAGAAGGACCACCCCGATGATTTCACTAATAATTAATATAGCAGCTCAAGGACAGGCAAGACAAGAAATGAATATCTGCGATCCAATTCTCCGGCTGAAGAATGTAAATAAATGTAAACAAACTTTTTGAAAGAGCCGAACATTATCTTAAGATCAAAGAAAACGACGGAAGGACCAGCTCTGTCATTTTAAAATGCGATTGGTTTCAACTTTACGAATTCAGGAAGTTTGCCATTTGTCTCGACCCCTCAGCCAATCCCTAACATTGAACCATTTCCAAACCCTTCCTTTTCCCTGACCTTAAGCTTAATCTTGTGCCTAACCCTACCCATTGCGCTTTTAAACAGAAAACAAACCGAAAGTGAACTGAATATCCTGTGCGTGACTTGTGCTGTGGACATATCACAGCTATGAGGAAGAGATGAGTTCCCATATGTTATTATGAATTATTTACCCATCCATTTTACTAATGGACTCATCCATTTCATGACCTATAATTTAACTTCAAAGCGAGCTTTAAACTATTATTGCCGCATTCAATTTCCCAGAAGACAATTTGTAACTGTCTCGTTAGTAAATTTTTAATGTAGCACAAGACTGGGGAAGCCCCATGTTGTCGACTGTTGCCGCTAAAACACTTACCATCAAGGATGAACATCCACCTTTCCCCGTCGCGACATTGTATCATAAAATAGGTAATGAATTGCGAAGCATGTTATTTTTATAACACCCATTCTACTCCAGCTACATACTCGTTATTTAGCTTTAATGACAAATCCTAATGTGAACAAGGTATCCAAGGGCCAACGGCCTTAAACTGGGGTGGCCCAGGACCGTACACCACATTATATTTACTTCTTCCAATATCTGGGCATAAAACACTTTCTGTAACAATTAAAGGGTCCAGAACATCTGTCAATACTGATGAAACAAAATGGTTCCAGATAAGAGGCGGGGGTGATCGAAGTACTACTTTGCTCGGTTTCAGGAGGAAAAGAGCCAAACTTATTGAGGTGTTAGTTAATACAATTTCCCTTTGTTTGCAGCATTAAGTGAACCTCATTCACCTGAAAACTTATAATCTAATGGGAATAAAGATATGTCAAACCGAATGGCAACACTGCACGGTAAAAAGGCCTTATCAAAATGTCAAGTGGCGAGAAGGTTTCTATTTACAAGGAACTGTTAAAGATTAGTGTTGCTGATGACCAAATCTGCTATGAATGATGTCAGGATGACACAAAAGTTACAGTGACAAAAAACGAGAGAAAAAAATTCTAAGAGCAAGCCACGTGTTAGAAGCAAACAACAAAGAGAGGTTAAACTAAATCACAAGAGAATTAGAAATGAAAAGGAAATCAAACAGAATGCCAGCTTTTGGATCCAAAAGGACCTTCATCAGGCAAAATAACTGAATCAGTCTCAAAGAAAATTTCCAAAAAATTACAGTGAATCAATGACTTATCTGTTTGCAATTTCTTTGACGTCTTGGGATGGCATCAAGTCCATAGACTGAAAGCCGTACTGTAAAGGCATCAGGAGTAACTTCATTGCAGAAAAAAGCAGCGTGAGGGTTTCCAGGAGATAATCCATTCAAACCTTTCTACACAGAATTTCAGATTGTCAGGTAGGTGGAAATGTCGGTAGCAAGGCCACATTATAATTCACACAGCGCCTGCACATACACACTGCTCAAGCGTCCACTGTCTGACATTCAAATAAGAAAGACATACTGCTCATATACAGCGGAAGTTTTCATGAGAGATGGTATTGTTTCGATGTCGAGAATGCATGGGTGTTCTAGGATCTGAAGTCCGAACTTAGAAAATACGCGCAATTAGTAATACAAGAGGGAAAAAATGAATATTTGGAAACTGAAACTAACAAAACCTTACACACTGACAGGGTGTCTCTAAAGAAAACATAAAATATAGGCCTACACACTTGAAGATTTATTCATACAACGTCAGTGAAGAGACTTCTACGATTTAAAATGCATAATTATTAAAGAAGATACAATATGTGTAATTATTTGACCTGTCGCTTGTTTTCAGACCAGTGGCCATTCTGATGACAAAGCAGTTCAACAGAGTTGCCAACAATATCAAAGAGTTCATTTGTGTACACATTTTTTTCTGTAGGTTCAAACGACATTATAATGGCCAGGTTTGGTGGCTCAATGATGGAATCTCATAGTCATAAGGAAATAATTTATGTGCAGATACTATCCGAGACACAGGGTATTGAGAATGTCCAATTCGCCAAATTCCGTCAGTCGCCTTGCGCGTGCAACAATTCGCACCACACCCCTTCATAATTGAACGAAAAAGACTAGTACCACAGAGCTTCATGAGTAGTACTCACTGTGTTTATACGCGCGACGTCGTAGACATAATTGTAATGAAAGATGGAATGGTCCATCTCGGTTATCTGTGTCTCGGATACCATTTAGAGTATTTTTAAACGTTTTTAGTCATATGGAGTATAAAGTGAAAATGAACAACAACAACAACAGCAACAAAACAACAACAAAAAGACGTAAGAAAATAAAAGCATAACAATGCAGTGTTTTTTATTTGTTTGTTATTTCTTGATTATTTTCCTGAAGAAATGTGTGTGAGAAAGAGAGAGATAGTGACAGAGAAAGACAGACACAAAGAGAGAGAGAGAGAGAGACAAACAGAGGAGACAGACAGAGAAACAAACAGAGAGAGGGAGAGAGGAGAGATACAGAGCACTAGAGAGAGAAGGAGAGAGAGAGAGAGCAAACGAGAGACAGACAGACAGGTAGACAAAGAGAGAGAGAGACAAAAAAAGAGACAGCGAAAGACAGGCAGAGAGACAGAGAGAGGGACAGAGAGAAAGGGAGAGAGACAGACAGGCAAACAGAGAGGGAGAGAATGAGATAGGGAGAGGGGGAGAGAGAGAGAGAGAGAGAGAGAGAGAGAGAGAGAGAGAGAGAGCGAAAGAGACAGAGGCAGACGAAGAGAGAGAGACAAAGAAGAGAGAGACAGAGAGAGAGAGAGACAGAGAGAGGGACAGAGAGAGAAAGAGAGACGGAGAGAGAGAGAGAGAGGCTAAACTTTAAAAATGGACAACATATTTTTGAATCGTGTCTATAAAAGAACAAATGACAAAAGACGTATTAATTTGGTTTTTAATTTACAATTCACATAAAAACTAATATCAACAATATTACGGTGTCTCCTGTGACTAAATTAATGAGTGTATATTTTATATATCGCTAACAACGAAATGCGAAAAACTTCCAGGTGAAATGGAGAGACTGCATTATTATCGTTGATACATACTGTGAATAAGAATCCACAAACTGATGGTGTTTAACAGGCGGGAAATCATGACCGGGGGGGGGGGGGGGGAAGTTTTTTGTTTTTGTTTTTCGGGGGGGGGGGGGAGGGGAGGCAGCTTGCAAAAAAGACGCTAGTCCCTCTACGCCAGTAGTCCCATTGTGGCTAATTATAACACCGCTATAATTAACATCGGGAGATTCACATGCGACCTGCGTGCATTGCCAAAGTTACGAAGGGACATTTACTTTTTATATTATATCCACTGGCGTCATTTCAATCTTTGTTCTTTAATTCCATTCTTCCGGGTTGCTAAGGTCTGTTTAAGGCTATATAATCAAACGAATTGTTTTAGGGTTGACCGATCAGTGTTGCTAGGGTCTATCTTAGTCTATGAAATCAAACCTGAATTGCTTTCGGGTTGCCCGATCAGTTTTGCTATGGTCTATCTAAGGCTATAGAATCAAACCTGGATGGCTTTGGGGTTGTCCCATCATTCCTCTAGGGTTACCCCATCAGTGTTGCTACGGTCTATTGTAGTCCATGGAATCAAACCTGAACTGCTTGGGGTTGCAACATCAGTGTTGCTAGGGTCTATCTAAGCCTATGAAATCAAACCTGAACTGCTTTTGGGTTTTCCCATCAGTGTTGCCAGGGTCTGTGTAAGTTTATGGAATCAAACCTGAATCGCTTTGGGATTGTCCCATCAGTGTTGCCAGGGCCTATATCTAAATCAAACCTGAATTGCTTTGGGGGTGCCCGATCAATGTTGCTGGAATCTATCTAAGTCTATGGAATCAAACCTGGATTCTTCGGGGGGGGGGGGTGGAGGGATAAAGCTATGAGACATTAATGCAATCATGTCAGATTTATTATTCAAAAAGCATAAAGATTAATAATGAAACAGTAAAGTAGTGTGTTGATTAGGAAGATTATTGAACCAGCACACATATATACACCAGCCACCCACCCTTTTATATTATCACAATATCAGTAGAAAAAAAAAATGCCATGGAATGGTCAGTATTTCATTCTGTTCACAAAGATAGTTATGTTTCATAACAGTGATATGCACGGTTGCCGTACAATGCAACCACAGGTCTGGGAACACTGAAAAACAATAAAACATCTTTCTAGCTTTAGTACTCGTTTCTAGTTCATACACCAAAGCTCCCTGGAATTTGACGTAATATATAGCGGTGGCGTAAATGGTAAAATCACACATTCATAACCATTTCTCCCCTCGCCATTCTTGTAGCGAGCACTTTGGCATTTGATATATTATGTATAATAATTATCATGATGGTATTATATCATAAAAAATCATACATTCATAGCCTTTAATTACTCTCCCCCTTCTTGCAATGTGCATCCTGAAATTTGATAAATCATGATGGTATATAATAATGGTAAAAAATCACGCATAAGCGTTCATCACTCCCCCCCTACCTTGTTGAAATAAGCACTCTGAAATTTGATATAATTTTCACAGTGACATTTAAAAAAAAAAAAAAAGGTAAACATACACACTCACAGCCGTTCATTACTCCCCCCCCCCCACCCCCCTTCTTGTGATAAGAGCCTTGGAATTTGACACAGTCTGTCAATATAGGCGTCTCAGATAGAATCACACATGTACAGTCATTCATCATTCCTCCTCCATCTTGCAACAACAGCAGCAACGACATCATCAACATAGCCAATAACAGCGTATTTCAAAACAGGTCTGTTGGCTTATCTATTTACCACGGGATAGGGATTGACTTTTTGCTAGTTACACCAGAGAGTATGTATGTATAGAGAGGTTTCCTCTATTGGTCAATTTACACTGCGAGACACGGGAGGCTCCTCGAAACCATTTAGCATGGAGCGGAAAGTAGGTCGCTGCGGTAAACAATACGCGTTTGTGCATTTCCACAGGGCGTAGGAGCTTATAAACGGTTTTAAATAGTTTCAATCAGCCCAAAAATATGAACAAACCACATTAAACAGATATGCACACTATCTTTGGTGAAGGCGGTCTCTTTCAATTCTTCAAATTCTTGTTTACCTCAGCGACCTACTTTCGCGATTTGGCGGAAGTGAGATCTCTCTATACATCTATACTCTCTGGTTACACACATTTTTGAAATCACATCCGGGCCTTCAAAGAAAGGCTTACGTCACGAAAAATGTTAAAGCTATTAAACAAAAACAAGATTTATTTCAAGTAATGCCTTTGAAATAATGGCGACCACAGAGGGATACAAACAACCACAGCCACAAAAAGTGATTTCCACTTTTATCACCCTAAGTAAACGATTGGTTTACCTGCCTCGCCTATGCGAAACCAAAGTTTGAACCGAAAGTTGGGATGAAAAAATATTGGGAATCACCTTTTTTCAGTTGCAAGAGTGAAGTCTGTGGACTTTCAGATTCTAGAATCAAGATATTCAGTCTCACATTTTTGTGATTACGGCTGTTTTTTTCCCCCTGCTGTCTTCGGATTTGAATAATAATTTATGTGGGTTTTCTTAACAGCATTCCAAACAATGAATTCAGGCAGGATTTGGCACACACCTACCAATCCTAAAAAGAAAAGCAAAACGACAAGAAAACAACAAAACCAAAACCCTGAAAAAGCGTTATTATCAGTAGAAAACAATGGTTAATTACCAGATTTTTTCTATCAGTTTAAAGTGTGAGGTGTTCAAAATCTTTAATGTCACACAGCATCTGTGCAAGGTGTATTATCAGTAGAAAACAATGGTTAATTACCAGATTTTTTCTATCAGTTTAAAGTGTGAGGTGTTCAAAATCTTTAATGTCACACAGCATCTGTGCAAGGTGTATTATCAGTAGAAAACAATGGTTAATTACCAGATTTTTTCTATCAGTTTAAAGTGTGAGGTGTTCAAAATCTTTAATGTCACACAGCATCTGTGCAAGGTGTATTGAACAATATTGTGCACAGTCCTTCCAATGCGGGCAGCCTGCACACACTGATACAAATATATGAAATAAAATTGTCTTCAGTTTATTCTGAGAGCCATAAATGGACAACATGCTAAGTCATTCATTCCAGGCAGCTGCCAGAGACTTCAAAACAAAAGCGCGAAAACATCTTAATTCACACAGCAAGAAACTTCGATGTCAGCGGACAACATATTTACTACTTTTGAAAGAAAAACAGGGCTTTTTTTTTGTTTTGTGTTTTTCTTTAAAACAATTTTTGTGAAAAATGAGCCATACCCGCTGGCTACCCGGCTTCGCTACAGCCAGAATCTAAACAGTTTTCAAAATCGGGATTTAATATCTCAATGGTAGGTCGTATTTGCACTCTTCTTCCTTCGTTTAGTTGCAGGAGATTAAACAATATGATCTGACGGTTCACCGCTCGGGTGGAAGTATATGACGATACATTTTCTTAAAAAATCAGTGCATTCCTTAAGCTAAATTTCAACCATGTGATGTCAAACTTAAAATAATTTGAAATGTTCACGCCTAATTTAAAAAGCTCTAAGTGCAGGAGATATCTGAGAAAATGTTAATTTTTTTCCAAGTCCTATATTGAAAAATAGATTTCAGGAAGTCAGTCACACAGACAATGGTGAAAATCACAAAAGGCACATGACAGAGAAGAACATTTAAACAAGCTATGAGAAAACAAGAGTTACAAACAAGTGTCATGGAGAGTCGTTCACAACATCTGGGATAAGGAAAATGTAACTGTTGGTGTTAGATCGTGAAAGAAGCGGAAAGAATTATGAGAAATGCTGTAATGAGGTATGGAAGGCTATTGGGCGCAGAAAAATAACACAAGTGTAGTTTTCATAACTGACGGAAAGAAATACACTCGAGCCAAAAAGTTAAGCAACCTTCACTAACTTTATTTTGTGAACTCTTGCCATTCAATTATTGACTTTTTTGTTTTTGTATAAAAGAAAATTTTGTTTAAGTCATTAAGCCCCATTTTTGGGGTGGGTAAAATGAAATTGAATGTGATTTCAGACTTACATAACAATAAATTGATTCCAATGAACGTGTTTGAATGAATTGAAAAATAAAGTTGTCAGTTCTGAGCATAACCCAGGGTTGCTTAACTTTTTGGCTCGAGTGTAGATGCGCACACTGTACCCAGAATCCCAGTATTATCAATCTAATAAAATATTGATAGTCTCATTCAGTCGCTTGCCAGAAGATTCATCACTCTATTATGCTCTATTCATGCAGATACGAGAAAATGAGGGCACTCGGTCTAAGGCAATATCAGTAATCCACGAACGGCCACTGGAATGTCGAATGCGGACGCTAAGGACGTACAGACAGAAATTTTTAAAAGGCATTTCGTATGAACTATTTGACTGTTTCATTAGACTAAAGGCATGATTTTGTTAATAATCGTATGAATAGATCTGACGAAATCAAGCTAACGGTGAAAGGCCAAATTTCTAAGGAAACCTTTCAAAAGGGGAAAATTTTCTTTGGAAATTAAGATTTGGTTATAATAATATGAAAGATTAGCCTTCAGTTTAAATAGTTTGCTCGAAATCGCCTTAGAAAAAATATTTTAGACTGATTTTTTAATATGGTATAAAACGTTCACCTGTAGCCCGGTTTTGCCTGATCCAATTATTATTAATCTAATACCTTAACTTGCTGGAAAAACAATAAATAAAACCACACTTTTTAGTTTATAGCTGTGACTGAAACACACAACTGGGAGAGGTGGAGGAGGGAGAAGGGGTGGGGGAGAGGCTCCGGTATTAAAGTACAGGTATTGAAACAAATACAAGGAATGTTCAAGTACATGACAAACATGACATGTCCATGTGGTAAATTTGACATCAGGTGCAATTATTATTTCTAATAGATAGCGTCCAAAAAGAAGACGTTCCAAGAAATTTACCATATGTGAATATTGTCCTGATGTGAACATCAAGAAAAGGCTGTAAAATACTATCCTAGATACAGAATACCAAGACGGACCATTCCTTCTTTCACTATTATTATGTCCATAACTTGCGCGAGTATAAACACGGTGAGTACTACTCACAGAGCTCTGTGGTACTCGTCTTTTTCGTTCAATTATGTAGGGGTGTGGTGTGAATTGTTGCATTGTGGACATGGATGATACGCTCGCAAGACGACGGACAGAATTTGGCGAATTTAACCGTCTCGGTATCCTGTGTCTCGGATATTATTATAATGATTACTCCCTTGTACAATGTGTGATATGACAGCCAGCAAAATAAATGTCACCTTAATATATGACTACAAAATATCGAAATAAAAATACGAAAGACATGCTTTGAAGTTGCAATGATATGAACATTATTTGAGAAACTTCTGAAGAAACCACTATTTCTGACACTTTTTATGGACTTCACAGACGTCGTAACAGAGATTGTCTCATTGAGTCTATATATTTAGTCCAACGCGACCTGACTTCTTGTTTGTTCCAGCTCCACTCTTTGCACAGCTGAGAAATTCGTCGTTAAACGTTTGGGGCTTTGGTATAGGGATAAGGAGTTGGAATAATATCGGAAATGTCAAACAGCTCGATAAATACTGCAATGCATTTTAAATAAGTGTCAAAGTATGTATTTGTTATCCCTTTTTCCACATACTAAAAAATCTCCAGTTTTTCAGAAAATGGAGGTAGAACAAACAAGAATTGAACTTGGATGATGTCGAGACAAAAAGGAAGACCATTTTATTTTCTTCTGAAAAGAACAGGAGAGAGAGAGAGAGAGAGAGAGAGAGAGAGAGAGAGAGAGAGAGAGAGAGAGAGAGAGAGAGAGAGAGAGAGAGAGAGAGGGAAAGAGGTCCAGCCAGCTATATCTTTCCATTCACCCAGAGAGTAGTAACCGCAGCGGCACATGCAACCAGGACAAGATCTATAATACACTCTGCAACTACAATGGGCAGAGAGAATTAAATTAATAAAGTTACTCAGATTTTCCACCTGGTGAATTAATTAGGTGGCTGTGTCGGTATGAAAATTTGAGAGACAGCTGAAGATAGCAATATTCTCCATGCTTTTGACAACATATCGTTTATAAAGGGACAGTTCAAGCAAAGATACTAGAAACAAAAAAAGATGACATTAGCGTGTACAGATTTCAAACCGCCACCTAGCAGCGAATGCACGGAAATCATGAATAGTGCCGTATTTTACAAAGCCAAATAGGGAAACTATAGAATTTTATTCACTGTTCAGCAAACCGCTGTAGGCCTTGATTGACGTCACTTACCGTGGAATTATAACTTCAATCGCTGTGGGAAAACTGGCTATTGTTTCTTTTAGACGCGGTAGCACTCTCACAAAATTTGCATAATATATTTATCTTTATATCAAGCATTCTTTTCATGCTATGCGCAATGGGCCAGGCCACCGATCAGCGCGCAAATTGTGTGGACGATTTTTTTTAGAGGTGCAAGAAGGGAGTATCTCATCTTATCGTTTCTAGTATCTTTGGTTCAAATAAAGACATGGCAAAGATTACGCATGATCTATCGTGATTATTGTATGTGTTTAATTGCAAGAGAACAGATTGGCTCGGAATGACTCGGGGCACGGATATTCTGAGCAACTCTTGCTACTAAACAGATGCATGTAGATATCACTGTGATCATATCATCCTGCATATTATAGAATTAAGCTCTCTCTCTTTGTAAAGAATTACTGATGTACACTGACTTCTCTTGTTTTGGATTTTAATTGTATGTAGCGAACAAGAGTGCTGCTGTTTAAAACTGTCTTTTTAAAAAGTTAGAAGGAAAAGGCACAAAAAATATATGTATAATTATGCACATGTATATATAAAACAAGATAACTTCCAAACCCAGTTTGGCTCATGTCCATGCATAACTGAAGTTTTCAGTCCCACACACAAAGCAAATCAAATCCACACATTTCAAAAACTGTTGAAGTCATTGACTTAAGCTGGACCAAACATCGTTGAGTCCTGGGATACACCTGTGGTGGAAAGCTAGTAGTATGAAGAAAACTGTCACACACAAGAATACAGTTAAACGCATTTTTTAACAGGAGCCAATGTACAAAGAGGTAACACACATTGTTTTGATCCTAGTACAATGATTGATTTGTCAAGAGAAATTGTTAAGAACAAAACAGGAAGTAGTTTTATTGGTAACAGAAAACGCTGGAAGTATGGTCTCTCGGCTTTTCCTATCTTTGAATCGAATACTAAACAATACAGTAACATTCGATCACGTTGTCTTTCAATCTGGTGTATCATCAGAACTTTCTGTGGGAAAAACGTCCGGCAAACTCAGACGCGGAAGAAAACGTGGCGATTTCCTCGTATTCCTGGTGGAATAAAGTCTTTGATGATTTGCCCTGATACCCGCTTGAGCAGTTTTTGAATCTGAAAACCCGGAATCTCTTCTCCTTTCCTTGTTATAAACATATTTTTTGGCGTGAGTATTTGAAGACAAAGAACCGATATCCAAAGTAAAGACATTCCCATTTCGCTCCTGTCCAGTTTCACTACTGAACGTAAAATCACGCGACATTGCACCGTCGGCAAGGTACATATTTCTGTTTTTCGAGCTTTCTCTAGAAAAAGTTCGTTTTAGCGAATTCTTCTTTGGGAGATTGGTGTTTGAGTTCACATCCTGGTTCTTTCTTTGACGAGTTTCTCTGTACACAGCGCTTGCGTCCCGTAGTGTGAGGTTGTTATGAATGGTCCTTGTCGCATCGATATTGTAGCGCTTGCTCTCCCGCCATTCAGTGATATATCGTCTAAGTTTCTCAACACCCAGAACCAGAGCCGACAACACAACACCGATGGCCATCACGTAGAATGCGCTTTGTACATCCAGTAAAGATATTGCTGTGGCCTCTGTGATAAGACTGCCTTGACAGAATCGCTGTTTTGCCCACCAGCGAGTCCCCCACATGTGGAAGAGGCCCAGTTCATTTATCTTTATCATCCTATGGACGGAATAATGAAAAAACAAATAATAAATTACACTGGTTGCTAAAGGTAACGGCTAACATAGTGCAGAGCAATATAACAATATATCAGTAATGTCTTAAGATTAAGTCCTATACGTCCAATTACTATACACACCAAGCAACAAGAATATTAATATGTTTCGTGGTGTAACACAAGATGGTGAAACTTCTTCCCTGTTGAAATACATAATATTCTCACCATGAGAATATTTAAATCACCTGGTTAATGTTCGGTTCTGAGTGAGAACGACATTGTAGTTTCTAAGGAAGTTGTTATTCTGCTCGTAAGTGTCAACAGTATTATATACACATCGACTTGTGTGTTATAACTCACTCTTTTTCAGTTATTATTTGGACAATTTTACGAAAGACATCATAATTTGGTCAATAAAGGGTTAAGATCTAATTACATTATACTATAATTATGTTGCAATGCCAGTTGGTTTTACCGATGGCTTCGTTATTTTACTATCTATGAGTTTCTTCAATGATAATTCAGAAATCAAAACCACTGAAAAATATGAATATGTCCATGATAAAGCTGGTGAGGTACTGAATCAAGCCTGTTTGTGTCTCTGTTTTAGTGTGAGATGTCAACTATAGAGTAAAACGGGACCTCGCTCACTGGCCAGACTGAAACAAATATGACTCACTAATTTAAAGACGTAAAAACTGGTTTGAGTCAGCGGGCGGAAAGAAACACCCGAGTTAAAATCGACACGAAACAAGACTTGATTCAGTGCGCCACCAAACCTTAAGGCCCCTTTCCACGTTCCGTTGTTTTGATGCGTTTAGCGTACCTACCAAGAACCGAAATTCTAGGCGCAAAAAACATGCGTAGTTTTAAAAAACACATCCCACTATTTCATCGTGGGTATTTCCATGGGACAAGTAGAAAAACACGCCTTGGAAATGAAAAGTACGCACGATTTCGGCAAGATTCAAAAGAGAAAGAAAATGGGTACGTAAAAAAATACACATCATGGAAAGTTGCCTTCAGTATTGACTTACTCGTCCGACAGCAGTTTTTTGTACGCCGAGTTGTTGACCACACCAATAGCATACTGAATGGGGAAGAACTTTTCCTTGATAGTCACCAGGTCACATTCCTTGTTCTTCCAGACATCGATCATGGATTTGTCTCCAATGTAAGCATAGTCACCTCCCTTGACTTTGTTCAGATGATCCGCTGGGTTGTGTGACAAAACAGAAGGGTCGGATCTGTTGAAGCTTTTCAACTCCTCCCATAGAGACACTTTCACCGGGTCTACAGATTGCTGTGGAGGCAATACAATACGAGATTATGGCATACGCTAAACAGGTTACAGCTTCGGGCCTCAAATTCCGCAGGGGCCTCACAGAATTTCATTAAAAAAAAATTCCTAACTTTTGAAACTTTATCACTTTGTAGTTTTCACTTTAAATATCTTGCTATTAAAGCATGAGTAATATGTTTTCATTTTTGGCGTCGCGAGTCCAGGTTTTGGTTACCATGACACGCAAATAAGTATATATATTTGAGACTTTCTGCTGTAACTTCTAAACAATGGGCCTCGAAGTTTTGCAACTTAGGGCCTCACTGAGTCTGAAATACGGCATTGAGGCAATAGATCAGATAATAATATGGACAATGGACCTAAAAAGTTTCATATTTAAAAAACAACACCCCCCCCCCCCCCAAAAAGAGACCAAATTAAAACTGGTTCCATATGCTTCGTTTTTATTAGATTTTTGAAGAGCTGAAGACATTTAACATCTGAATGTATTGTTCATTGTTACATTCATGTCGACAGTGAGTTACTTTCTGTCAAAATCAAAACAAGTACTAACTCATGCTTATGTTATGGAGAAATAAAGGAGCTAAGGGAAAGAGGGTTATCCTGCATTTTTTCAAAATTTCGAATTTCACCACTTACGTCAAAAGAGGGCGTTGTCCTTCCTTTATGAAAAGTTCCGTTTCCAGTCTTTAGTTAAAAACATGGGAATATCCATCAGAGAGTAAATGAGATCTCACCATTTGCCAAGAATCAATAATCAAATTTTTCAAAAACGCATTTTATGGGATAGTCCACTTGTCTTTAGATGCGACCAGTTGAATTAAAGACTATTGAAATATTTGGTCATTTCATGCTATTCTGGATGAATTTTTTTTTTTATTGCTAGATCGTCGACATGTCTTCTTTGCATATCCTATTCCTGGTCAGCCTAAACAGAGAAACAACATTTTCTACAACTACAGCCACAGCATTGATAAGCATCACAACATTCATCCTAGATAGAGAAACAACATCTGCTACTACTACTACAGCTACAGCACTGAAAATACCACCACATTACCATCACTTCTAAACAAATTCTAAAACTATAAGCACTGTCGAAAAGAAAGAGGGAAAAAAAGAGAGACTGAAAGAAAGAGAGAGAGAGAGAGAGAGAGAGAGAGAGAGAGAGAGAGAGAGGAGAGAGAGAGAGAGAGAGAGAGAGAGAGAGAGAACGTAAAGTAAACAAGGAAAGGAGCATGCTAGAGGGAAGGCAGCAAAGAAGAATCTCCGAGTGAATGGGACGGAGGAAAAAACAAATAGAAAAAGAAAGGAAGAGAAGTATGATAGTGGAATCTCTCTGTACATCTCAAAACCTCTTTTGCGGGAGGGAGTGAGGGACAGCACCGATACCCAGCCAGGTAGGTGTAGTTGCGTGGGGGAGGAGGTAGGATATACAGGCGAACATGGAGCCACGTACTGCATGACGTCATAACTTTAAAACAAGGTTCCCAGCCTAGGCTATGGCGGCAAATTTCGCTTACCCAAGGGTTAAAAATAGTGTCTAAAATTTCTCCTTTGTCGGTTGCTTCAGTATGGTAGACATGTAAACTCAGATTCCTGAACAAACCGAGGTGGGGTTAAATTTACGTTCGAAAGGTTGCCACGGGTAAGAGGAATGAAAAAGCTCGGGAACCCCTGATTTAAAGTTATTGTCTTTGGCTCTGCAGCCCCCCCCCCCCCCCATAGAAACGCTGTTGTTAGGGGCACATGGTATTTTGCATCATAAACCAATACTGAACATTGAACACAATGCAATATTTTCTCTATTCGGCTTTGTAATTAGGCTACGCGCCCCTAACAAATATATTTTTAAAAATCACAACTGCGAGTATATTGTCGCGTATTTTCCATATTGTTGTACGTGCATTTTTGTCTTTTCGAGAACATGAGGATCGAAAGTTTGAAGAGTTGTGTAAAATCAGAGGACAACATTACGTCACAAACCCATATCTCGAAATGTTTTTAACCGATTGGAATGACACTTATACGTGATGAAGTTAGGAGTGAGAGAACCATTTCCGTGCCAAAACTTCAAAATCCTCAAAATGTGGCATACAACAATATGGCAAATACCCAACGATATTATAGAGACTCTGGAAATGCCACTACTGTTATACCTAATGCAATAGCAATGACTACAACAACAGAGGTGACAAATTCTACAGGCGCCATCAACGCCACTTAACAGGTGATTTAATAGCCAGATAATAAGCAGGTAATACGCTATAAGTCTGCGCGAACAGAGGCCATCCATAATTGATTTTGCCGATTTTAACATCTCCGCCAACCTAGCCTACGCTTGTCACGTATGCACACAGCCATTAGAATGGCGAATTTCCACGATAATACCCTGATTTTCTGAAACTTTAAATCGTATTTGGCATGGATTTAGTGACTGTTTCATTAGAAACATGATTTTCATATAATCCAGCAACGCTGGAAAAATACTGCAGACCGAAATTTTTACTTCATTACCAACTGAATTACCGTATGTAAGCTCCTCAGTACTCTCTCTCCACCTCCCCTGTCCCTGTATGCTTTTCATACACTGTGAGCAATCTCCCCTTCCCCCTCTCCCCCCTCAGAGCGTGCGCTTTTTATGGATGGCTCCTACTATAGACGTAAACTTTCTGCAATAAGCAACCGTCATTAAAACTAAAAAGAAATAATTAAAATTTAAGAAAGCCAAAGGAATGCAAGACAAATCTGCCGTAGGTTTTTCTAACTAAGAGTATATAAGTAACACTGAAACACAGCAGCAGCAGCAACAACAACAACATTTATCCTTTATCTAATTGTTAAGCAGCCGTTGATAGGAACCAAAGAACGAGCAAAGCCAAGAAACAGTCTACAACCACAATTGCCAACACGGAAGTTTCCAATCAGAGGGATATTTAAAAAACAAAAAAATAAAACCAGGAAAAAAAACTACATTTTCTTATAATAACAGCCCTTCGCCAACCATTTATTGACTTGTGTGAGTTTATCCTTTTAACATTGAGAGCTTCGGTGACATCAGAGTCTATTAAAGATCTCCATTTAAATACAAGTTTACCGAAACTGTAAATGTTCCTTACATATTTATTGTATTGTAGGAAATATTGTATCTAAACTCGGTTAATCTGGGTGGAGGAACCTTTCAAAATAGCTAAACCATTTAATAAGCACATGGGCTTGACATTTAACCAAGCAATAGGAAACAGCAGAGAGAAAACAGGACTGGATAAGGACAAAACACTCGGAGACACTCCTGACAAAGAACACGAACAGTCTTTTCTTGGAAAAGCAAGGGAATTCACTGCATACATTCACTATAAGTGAACTATAGAACTAACGTGTTTTTAAGAAGGTAAAGTGCAGTAAATTTAAGTATTTGGCACTTGCATCATAATGGTCCAAGAAAACATTCCAATGTAGATCGCCATCACGCCAAAGAATTTACGATAAAAGCAGACTAGCCCAGTGAGTGCTGAACAAAAAGCAAAAAAGTGTGCCAGGGTGTTAAAACAAGCCATGCCTTTTTTGGCATGTTGATTTGCAATTTTTAACCATAGGGATAATTTAATGCAAGTGTTGCCAAAGTGCCAAAGACTGACATGGTAAGAAGAAAGCTGGGAATTTTAGATGATAAAGCTATAATGCCAAGCCATGCAAGAAGCGAGAATCACACCAACAGGGTGATATTCAACGTAAAGAGCACACTTCAGACGCGAGGCACTTCTATTTTTGCATGTACCTCAAGCAAGCTGGCCTGTTTTTGAAACTGTGGAAGAGCAAAACCAACGACACACAAGAGATAACAAAAAAAAAAAAAAATCCAACTAAAAAATAATTAAAAAAAAAAACAAGGCAAAGAATCTTCCTTGCCACCATCCTTACAAAAACACAGTTTCACGAAATGAGAAACGTAAGACATTGCGCATTAAAAAGGCTTCATTGTGTGAATATAAAATATGCTTTAATATATCAAATTCAGGACAAAAATAAAACAACAACTAATAAGAAAAATGTGTTGCAATATTATGTAAAATTATTGTTGCAAGATGCATATTTTCAGTAAGTTTATGTTAAATTATCATACAATAAAATCATGTCGTATAAAAGTGAATAAAAATTTATTAGCAACAAGAACCATACCAAAAACAAACAAACAAACAAACAACAACAAAAAAAACAACAACACCAAGATGGCAAACAAAATCGTCTAAATTTTTTATAAAAGAGATTTTTAAGAAAGAAAAAAACACTACTGAATTGACATCACCAAAAACAAAAGCTACTAAAAAAACTATAATATTGTACCCGAAACACAGGATGCCGAGGCAAATCAATTCAGCATAGACCGTCCGCCGATTTGCTCACGTATCATAGATGTCAACAATGCAACAATTGGCGCCACACCCCTTCATAACTGAACGAAAAAGAGTAGTATTCATCGTATTCATGCGCGCGCAGTTTGTGAACATTGTGGGAGAAGGAATGGACAGGTTCGCCTCGGTATTCTGTGTCTCGGATTATACTCTCATCGATCGTTCGCCACCTTGGTATTTTGTGCCTGAGTGATAACAAATGGGGCATGGCACGCCATATCGATTTTGATTTTCCTTTCTTTTTTTCATCAGATAACTTATTGTAATCAGTTGCTCTGTTCTCGTTGTTAGTATTCAGCGATTTCCGTAGGAATAAAAAAATGTTATGATATTTTTAGGTGTCCATGAACGAAAAATTTAAACGTTGTATCCCCCCCAAACCGAAGGAATTTGGAGTGTTTTGTAGTGGTCAGAAAGGACTGGTGGGTAGCTCTCTGGTTGATCCCTTTTGTGTAACAGAACTGAGAGCCGAAGGGTTTTCAGTCGAAGAGGGGGAAGGGGGGGGGGGGGTAAGCTGGGGAGAGGGAGGTGAGGGAGGAGGTCCCCGATCCTAATGACAACAAAAATGGTACCAGTGGTAACACAAAAAAAAATTTAATCTCTTATGCAGATTGGGTTTCATAATGTGTGGAATCATTCATGGTTGATGTTCCAAACTGTCTTCTTATGTAAGATTTTGTTTCTCTCTCCCTGAGCAGATGTACATGTTTGTGTATGATGCAGAAACCTTCTCAGTGCGGAAGTTAATCCGGGGTGACCACCATTGTTATAAGGAAGCGCATATCTGTACAACCTGTTGTAGGGATATGGACAGTGCATATACGTACAACGCACACAATTCAGTGACGTAGAACACACGCCGGAATACTATATTACTGACCTTGTTAATTTGCATAGTTTTTAAAAATATGAATCAGCTTAGTAGCAAAACAATCCGACTTCTGCTCGGAGACTGCATGATCTGTGCTAATAACATACTTGAGTGTACGTCGATCACCAATGGCTACCCCAATCCCTTTTCGCCTGATTAGTCAATCTGACTATCGCCCATTGATACAAACTGATTAGACCCTCATGCCCCCAGGTCCATCTGGCTATTCCATGTGTTGTCACTTTAAATTCGTGAACATCATACCAAGTTTTGTTTCAGCAAACCTTCGCCAGTCGCGCTTTTTGGTAAACATGTTGTACGGATACACTTCCTTGTTATAATCTCTTTCAACATTGTCATTATTATCATCACCGCCATCTTTGTTTTTGCCATCACCGCCATCTTTATCACCATTAAGGAGTTACGGTACATTAGACATTTAATGTGTTCCGCGTCTTCAGTTGTCGAGCTCATCACTTAAACCTATCACAGTGACGAATTTCACAAAGGTATAATGTATTTGTATATTGTATCTGTACATGTTGGCATGTATTCTGTGAAAATAAAAAGTATCGATATGTATGCGTGAGAATTAGAGTAAATTAGCGAAGTTAGCGGGGTTAAGAGTAGGTTTTTTTTTTTTTTTTCGAGGGAGTCTGGGTGAGGGGTCTCATATGATGGACAGAACCAGTGGCAGACCCATTTACGGGACCCTGAAGCTTGAACTATTATGGGGCCCTTTGGCCACGAGCAGTAATGGAGCATTACCGAAATTCACTATGTTGAAGCTTAAGCTTCATTATGTTCATAGTGGATCCGCCACTGGAAAGAACTTTGAAAGGGGCCGGGAGGCGAAAGTTGGAAACTACGGGCTTATGAATAAACATCAGTCAACAACTATTGTCGATCGCGCGGAACGTCGCGGATAATTCCTGGGATTGCCCAACAGCGTAAATGATTGATACAGAATATCAGTATAATGGATATTTTCTGTTGATTTCCACGTCACGCGGAGAGTCGGTCGATACGGACTGAATAGATGAGAGTAGAAGCTCCTTATTTTTAAGCCGACAGCAGTCAAGGGCCTTTACAGGACATGTTAAAGTTAAAAATTCAAGTTATATTTCCCCGGAGATTCATTCGGCTGACGTCCGTAGAAGGCCATGTGCCTGCGGATTCATGAAAGAATTATTTTCTGACGTGGACCCGCAGCGCATCTTGTCATTTCTGAAAGAGGTCGAACTCTATAAGTTGATTTAACAGATTTTTAAAATCACATTTACAGGGTTCATATAGATATACTTTGAAGGACTGGCTTTTTTCCCGTCAGAGTTTTAACTTCACCTTTATTTGATCTTATTTACATGAATCTGAGGGTTGAAGGCTAGCTCAAAGTAAGATAACAAAACACCGTGAAAGGCATCAAGTGGCCATTATGGGGCTGACGCGCAATTACACTTAAACTGAAACTCAAAACTCAAAGTCTCTTAGGATTGATATGGAAAGCGTCGTCTAAGTTCAATCCAAGGTCTCATTCCGATGGCGGCCGATGGCTCTCCAACACGAAGCCAACACAACTCCTCAACCCGTCAGCTGGACCTGACCTCCTGGCCAGTCAGGGCCAAACTGCCAACCGATACGGTTAAAGGGGCCACTGAAATCTTTCTATGTCATCTCAGGTTAGTCACCTCATTCGCATTCTATACATGGAAATCTGGAAAATCGGTAAAATCAGACATCTTATTTCGACTGAAACTGCGGCTGTTTTAGTAAATTCTTTTGTACTTTCAAAGCTTGACTATTGCAACTCCCTTTTGGCTGGAATTTCACAAAAAAATATTAGAAAACTCCAAATTGCTCAAAACAATGCAGCGAGACTTGTTTTGAAGAAAAAGAAAAGAGATTCAGCCCTGCCACTTCTGCAGAGTTTGCACTGGCTGCCAGTCGAGAAAAGAATAATGTACAAATTGTCATCCATTTGTCACAAATGTGTCAATAATACTGCTCCATCGTACCTAGTTGATTTAACTGATTACTATGTTCCATCTCGTCAACTAAGATCATCATCTGACACTACAAAATTGAAAGTACCTAAAATGACTCTGTCCACTGTAGGAGAAAAGTCCTTTTCATTTCTTGGCCCTATCATCTGGAACACTCTTCCAAAGACAACCAGGGAAATTAATGACATTGGTTCTTTCAAACGCCATCTGAAGACCCATTTCTTTCAGACAAACTAGGCTAGATGTTTTTCGGCAGCAACAAGAGTAAATATTTTTGAATTTCTTTTGTGTATGCGTGTGTGTGTGTGTGTGTAAGAGTTTGTTAAAGCGCCCAGAGCTTGTCATCGACGGGGTTGGGCGCTATATAAATGCAATATATTATTATTATTATTATTATTACTCATGAAATACCTGGGCTCGATTTTTTTTTTGGCGATTTTCGACCCCTCTTTCTCACTATGTACGCTTTTCATACTCTTGGCCTAGACCCCTCCCCCAGCCCCACACCCCACCCCCAATTCTCCCTTTGTACAAGCGGCGTAAGGCCTATAGAATGTTGGAAATCGGTGATTAGGCGGTCTTGTTTGTATAATAAAGAATGTATTTTGTATTTTATATTTTGTATTTTGTATACTATTTTAATCCCATTTGGGAAATTTGCCTTTGTGTTATTGCACCCAGTTACGACTGGAGCAGGCACATCGTCGCCACAGTACAGCGCCGGTCGGCGTTTTTTTTTTTTTGCGAGGGGTGGGGGTGGGGTGGGAGAAGGGGGGAGGGGGAGGGAGTGGATGAATTTTATTTGATTTTTTGTTCGACATGCACTTTTCCATTTCCAACTGCCAAGGTATCTTTAACGTGCGCAACGTGCACACGGGCCCTCCGAATTTTTTCGTCCTTATCCGAGAAGACTAGGTACTCGCTGCTACCCCCCCCCCCCCATAGGATCAGGGAGACGAAAATATGAGAAAACTCCCAAACTTCCAATATGCCTGCACCGGCGGGGTTTTGAACCCGGTACTCTTGGCATGAGAGGCGAGCACCTTGCCTCTAGACCACCATTAAAGAATGTTTAATTTAGGTCTTTGTACAGTTGTTCTGTGTTCCTGATGCAGCGTCCTCCTCCACAAAACTTACCAGACCAAATATATTTGTAGGCTACAGAAACATCCCCAAATGCCTATGTTAATTTCCAGCAATAAAAGTTGATTTTTTTTTTTAATGCTGAAGAACTAATTAATTATGTTAGCATGGTGTAAGTACAATACAAAAACAGCTAACTACTACCTACTGGGAACAGACTACAAATTGAAAAAAAAAAAAAAAAAAAGAAATGTTAAAAGAAAACAACGACATAAAACGAATGAGAGACCACGATATTATAGAATTACAAGAAATGAAAACCAATTTCCCAACCAAAAAAGTAAAGTTACTGTCTAATTTTAACAACTAAATACTTGACACTCACAGACATTTTTCTATGGGCCTCAATCAAAACTGAAACATCTGCATTATTTCAGAACAGTGGTTCATGGGGATTTGTGATTTTATTGGGAAATGCCTAAGCTGTTACAGTGCATACTGCATGTATTTTGGAAGTACTCTACGGTGCTTTTTTTTTTTCTTATCCAAAATTGTGAAGGCTATTTTCTACTGGCATTTTCCAGTCACTGACCAGGGATGCTGTATCGATATTGTTGTGTTGAATCGAATCTGAATTGTTAAGGGGAAATAAAGCTATTAGGCTGGCAGCTCACTGCGTCAAGTGTGTTTTGCGTTGGTTTGGACTAAGACTTGAACAACTTTTGAATCAACTGGCGGGACAAGACTTGTAGCAGTTCTTACTCGCGATGGAGGTCCACTTCAGCTCTCAACTCTATAGTTCACAAAACCATGGCAAAACAGACTTCTACTCAGCGCCTTAGATAGTCTTGAATAAAAGAGGGGACGCGCCCTAAAAGGCTAAGAACACTGTTTTGGAAAGATTGTATAGTGACAGTAGCAGAGATCTTACTTAAGAGATAGTTTCGTGTATACTGCTACCTACACTACCCCATTTGTAGCGTTAAGAACCACTGTTTCAGAACTACCATGGTAAAGTGACAATAGTGGAGAGCTTACCTCAAAGATGATTTCGATTATACTGCCATTAGTACCTCATTTGTACGGTTAAGAAACATTATTTCAGATCTCCCATTGTATTGTGACAGTAGCAGAGGTCCTTCCTAAGAGACAGTTTCGTATGTACTGCTATCTATAGTACCCCACTTGTACCGTTAAGAACCACTGTTTGAGAACTACCATACTACAGTGACAGTAGTAGAGATCCTACCTCAAAGATGGTTTCATATATGCTGCCACCTACAGTACCCCATTTGTAGCGATCTTGATCCAGCAGGCCTTGCACAGAGTTGAATGGTAAAATGTCCTTACTGACTGTCAGGAAAGCTATCAGGTTACCACCGTAGGTCGAGGCCACTATGATAGAAAACAGCCACCAGTAACTGACCACTGTCCGGCCAGTCATGGAGTTGGGCAGTTTCTCGCCTCCTGAAGAAAGATGAAGGAATGACAGAAGACAGTTCTGACTATTCAGGTCATGTGGCCAAAGTGGCTTTGTTTGCACTTTGAAGTTTTGGGAAAGTGCGAAGGTCCGTGTTAGAGTCACGATTACGTTTGGCTAGCTGGTTACAGTTGTTTTCGGGGAAAGTGCAAGGTGTAGGGTTAGGGTTAAGTTTGATAAGTTGGCTACAGTAACATCTTCATTGGGTAATTTGTCTACGGTTACATTTTGGTTGGGGACCTGGGCACAAAAAGCCTACTGTGTATAATTTAATTACGCAACCGAACTTGAGAGAAGGATTCAGGCATTAGAAACGAGGTGCTTCCGCAAGATCATTGGCATCTCATATAAAGACCACATTACCAACTTGTAGGTCCAGACCTGAGTAAGGCAAGGCATTGAACCATACGAGGACCTGTTGTCCACAGTGAAAAGAAGGAAAATGAAATGGTATGGTCATGTATCAAGATCAACAGAACTTGTCAAAACCATTCTACAAGGAACATCGTGAAGAGGCAGAAGGAGAGGAATATAAAGAAAGAGAGAGGACAACATCAGTGAATGGATTGGCCTCACACTCAGCAACTGCCTAAGAGCGTCTGAAAACCGGAAGGAATGGAGGAAGCTGCTTGCGAAGTCTTCCGTGGCGCCCAGGCCGGATATTCAAGCCTCCGGGATAGGTGAAAGTGAAGGGAGGAGTAAAAGACGATGGAATGTAGAGAAGATATTGATTTACTGCATGAGTAAAAACAATAGTTTTCCCTGTTGATAACGAAGGAACGGGGGCGAGAGACAATGAGATGGGTGTATGTGGGTAAAGTGGATTTATTTAATGGAAAACCATCAGGTGTGTGCATGTTGTAAAGTTTCTTTTTGCGTCAGTATAACACAACTCTTACATTATACAAATGGATAACAAAATATTCGTTGCCTGGGACCTCTTGAAGGGCACCTTCAGTATAATTCTTTAAGAAGATTTGCATACCTGTTTCTGAGTTGTTTTTGTATTTTCCCAATGACACACACACAATTCAGTGAAATTAAGTCATTCTAGTAACCGTTCATTATACGCAAATGTTTCAGTAATCAGAGAAACAGAAAATATCATATGAACTATTGTTACACAATAATGATCCTCCTGTCACGTCTTCTCCTTTGTTGCGTTCGTTGCATGACCGTGATTATATAACTGTCCTTGCAACTTCCATTCCCATAAATAAATTAGCAGTGCTACATTATGAAAAATTTAGTTTACTTATTGTAAACATAGAATATTTATAGCTCTGTATTAATCTCACTGCTGCCAGCCAGAGGTGATATTACAATGTCCCAACTAGGGATTGTTGAGCAGCAGTGATAATCCTATAAATTTTTATTTAGAGTTTGCATCGACTTGGAATGTATAAGGTATACCATATTGAAAGACCAATGTCATTGGCTCTTGCATACAGTCCACTGAAAATTAACGGATTTAGTTGGTCCAAAGCGGTGTAAGGTAAAGCTTCCACGTCACTTGGACATCGTGTCAAAACTGGTTGGTTCTTACCTTGTGTTAAAAGAGCGCCATACATGTACCAGACACAGTCGGACAGGCAGTAGAGAGAACTTTTCTCAGTCTTGAACCCATAGTAAGGATTCCGCCGTTCAAGCAAAGTACCAAAAACAGCCACGGAAAACATGGCCACCCAAATTGTTAAGTGAACCTGGGAAATAAAAAAATTCAGCGCAGGTCTTTATTCATTACGTTCTCTGATAATTTTTCATGATCCAAACAAACCAAAGAAAAAAAACAACAACGGTTGTCCAGGCATCCTAGTAAATACCACATTGATGACAGTTTGGACCAACTCATCTGATGATATTTTGGACCAACTCATCTGATGATATTTTGGACCAACTCATCTGATGATATTTTGGACCAACTCATCTGATGATATTTTGGACCAACTCATCTGATGATATTTTGGACCAACTCATCTGATGATATTTTTGGACCAACTCATCTGATGCCATTTTGGGCTAACTCGTCCAATGTCATTCTGGACCAACTCATCTGATAACAGTTTGGACCAACTCATTTGAAGAGCCTTTGGTAAATAAGTTTCATCCACTTTTTTCAAAACTTTGAAACAAAAAACGAAATAGGCCATTATATTCACATTGTGACAGTTAACAAGACTAATGTGCTGAGCCAACGACCCTTTCGCCAAAGCAATTTTCAATTATACTTTGAAGCAAAACATATAGTCAAATTAAAATAATGGCCAGTGGCCCCTTTCATGTAATTTCCTGTCCTGTTAAATTTATGCCAAAAGTATTGAGTTTCAAACTAATATTCCCAACAATCACTATTTCGGTCTTCCTTTTCTCCCCCAGATATGCGCGTACCTCATACTGGGGGTCTCACAAAATGAATGTACACAAATGGGCTGCTTGATAATTATTGTTTGCAGCTCTGTTGAACTGCTTTGTCATCGGTGTCTGACCCACAATGACCACCAGTTTGAACGCATGCGAAAACTCAAGTAATTACACATCCATCCTCATAAATCTTGGATGTGTCTTTATTGACACGGTGTTGATAAATTCAAAGTGTGCACACACTGATTGATTTTTGAGACACCCTGTAGTTCTCTTTGTCAGCCTTACCTCCCATTTGAATGGTCGGATGAGTGTTAGCCACTTGGTCTCATCAGGGTCCGGCATCTTGAGAAGGACTGTAGTGTAGTCGGTGAAGAACGGGAAGACAAAATCCATCACCTCTTCTCTTTCTGTGTGCATGGCCAGAGGTGCCACCACCATGTCCACTTCCTGATCAGAGATTAAGATGAGGTGATTAAAAGCGCATGCCTAGCTTGGTGTGTAGAGTTGGAGTTTGCGGCGCGTCGGCCCGATAACAGCCGCTTTATGCCTTTCGTGTTTTTTTTGGTTTCTTTTGGGTTTCTTCATCAGTTTAAATTTTACCAATAGAATTAAATAACTTCAGAAAAAAAAATGGTGACTAAGGCAGGGCTCTAATCCCCGATCTCTACTACGGCACCAACCCCCTTGCCAGGAAGAGGAAAACCGCCTTGCTTAACTACTAGGCCACTTTGTAACCATGTCCACTTCCTGCCGGACATTGATCGGTCACTTTATCATTATCCAGCAATTATACACATAACGTAAGAGAAGAAAACATAGCTCACTAAAGACTGTAGGGTCTGGAATAAAACTTCACCTGACAAAATTCAGGCCTGTTGCGATATCACACTTTGGGGTGCATTTTCTGGAAAAAACTGGTCCCGAAAACATTTCTCAAATTTTGAGAAGAAAAATTTCTCACGAAGTTAATGTGGCTATGTCTTTTGAAAATCGTAATCTTTTTATCAAGCTATCTAAGCGTAAAGTACTACAGGTATATCAGACTTTACAGACTCTATCTGAAAGCGAGAGGAGGAAGAGAAGAGGAGGGATGGGGCGGGGGAGGAGAGAGAGAGGGAGACAGAGAGAGTGGAAATGATACACCTACTTGTCTCTGCAGCTGACCAACCAATCCCGTGAAGGAACCATTGGCTAAACGTGTACCCCATTCAGCCTCAGGTGGGTCAATCCATCGATGTCTGAAAGAAAGAAAGGTAGAGCTTAACTCACTGCGCCCCCTTAGAATGACAGGGTCCTATCTCCACTTTTTGGCTGAACCGTTAACCACTACACAATACTTCTACGAGCCTTCTTCGTTGTGTGTCAAAGTATCAACAGGATTCGGCGTGCAATTTGTAAAGTATTACTAAAAATAAAAAATCTATCTCTAAAAGATATGAGCCCATGCAATTTCAATCCTCAGTTTCTCGAAAGTTGATGGAAGGGAGTTAGAACGTTGTCATTCTACGTGGTCGACTGGGTGTATAATTATGTTATTGTATACAAAGTATACGATGGGTGTGTCCAAAAACTGTATACACTGTTGCTGTTCGCGACTATTGAACTCCATTGTCATTAGTGTCTGGCCCAGAACAGCCGTCAGCTTGAACACATCAATAACTCAAATAATAAATACACATCTGCCCTCGTTACTTTGAATTATAAATCTTGGATGTATCTTAATTGACATTGTGTAAATAAATATTCAGTGTGTGCATATATTTTTTTTTTCAGACAATCTGTATTCATATTCAGGAAGATACCTTATAAATTATTCATAAAATTCTGCAATCAGGAATGTAATACCTTTCTTCTGGTTTCTCCACTCTGTTTAGATCAGCGTTGCCGGTGAAGATGTTAATAAAAATCCCAGGAATCTTGTATAAAAAATCCCACGATGAGGTAAAAAAAAATCCAAACTATTTTTGCCAAACCCAAAAAATACACTTGAAATTCGCAGTTTCGTTAAACATTGCATTTAAACCAAGCAGTGCTGTGGTTAGCTCACAGATCATGCCAAATATCCTCTCTCACAGGCAGTTTCAGACTGCCATGTATGCCACTTAGCTTTATTTTTACTTTTTAAATGGCATATAGAAGGGCAATTTTGTGATTTTTTTTTCTTTTTCACAAAGAAATAATATCCCAAAAATCTAAGGGCCGGCAACGCTGGTTTAGATTAACCAGAACTTCGCAGACCAGCACAAAGCGAGTCCAAGCCTTCTAAACGGGTGCTAACTGTTTAGAAAGTTCCAATGCTGACTATGATCACTGTTTTGAACAGTTACTCGAATTTGAGCCAAATGTTCTTATTATTTAAAGTTTTAGCAACAACGGGCTAGTTGATACTACCACTGTGTGTAATTACCCCCCCCCCCCTCGGCAACAACGACAACAACAACGACAACAACAATAACAACGACAACACAACACACCACAAGGCGAAAAAAAATCACAATATCCGTCCACCTTTTTCATGGTTATTCTCATACTAAGGACAAAACTCATGTGACTCGACTTCACCACTCACTTCCCTCTATGGTAATTTCAAACAGTTACATGATACTAAAATTCGAACGCAAAAAAGGAAATTCGTACACTGAATAGCAACTTACGTGAAATTAAGTACAAGTTCCAACTGAACCAGCAAGTCCATGCAATATCCGTCGTACTCTGTTGGACTCTGTTTTATCATAAAAGGTTGCCACTGAAAAAATCAAACAGGTAATAGATGTATATTTCATTAAGGATGAATACAAGCATACTTGTGCATCAGCTCCGACCTGAGGTCCTTAAGGGGTTTTTACACCTCAACCACTGAATGCCTCACCCTAATGCCCTTTCAAGTGCTGATAATGAGCAACAGACATACTAATGACAGAATAAAATAATGAAACATCCATCCAACCATCTATTCGCCCATCCATCCATATGACAGCACATTCATGAGTGCATGCATGCATGCATCCATCCATTTGTCAGTCTTTTTTTTTTTGCATTCATATGCCTATCCGTCCGTCCATCCATACATTTGTAATCCCGTCCATCCATCCATCCACCCACCCATCCATCCTTCCATCAATTTGTCAGTCCTTTTTGCTTCCATATGCCCATCTGTCCGTCTGTCCATCCATCCATCCATCCATCCGTCCATCCATCCATCCATCCATCCATCCATCCATCCATCCATCCATCCATCCATCCATCCATCCATCCATCCATCCATCCACCCATCCATCCATCCATCCATCCATCCATCCATCCATCCATCCATCCATCCATCGACCAACCCATTCATCCATCCAATTAAAACTAAAACAGAGACACATTAGCATGAAGAATTAAACATAACGAGTAACCATTACATTTTGTTTTCCTTACCTCTAAGGTAGAGACATCCAGAACTCGTTTGTTCAAACCAAATAATGCATTAGGAAACACTCCATTTTTGCCGAACAGGACCACTCCGTTGGATGAAGTTACCCTGGCAACGTTATTGAGATAACGGCCATTTTGTCCTCCAAAGTAAACTGAACTCACCGTTGTTTCTACACAATCATCATCAGCTGATTGGATAAGCTGTGGAAAACACAATGAACTTGCTCTATACCAGAGTAATACCAGAAACTGAACTCTGGAGCTGATAAGTATTAGGCCTGGCCTGCGCTAGCCGATTTTGAACTGCCGACATGTCGGATGATGACGACAAAACATCACAACATCAAAATCGACCAGTTGAACGACACAGTTACTATATTTAGATTTAAGTCATTGGACATTCGAACTGTTCAACGCGGCGGTTAAGCACAGTTATGGACGTTGTACACACTTTTCATGTGCAGTTGATCTTTGTGCCTCGAATCGCCCTTACAAAGTCCATAACAACCGTGCTTAACCACCGTGTTGAACAGTTCGAATGTCCCATGACGTCATCGGTAAATTTAAATATAGTAACTCTGTCTTTAAATCCCGTTCCCTATAGGTTGAGCGCATTAGAATTGAACGTTGACCCGGCAGCCATTTTACACGTCCTTTAAGATCAACGAATATGTTGTCCTATAGTGGAGACTCGCTAGATCCCGTTGCCAAAACAGGCAAAAATAATAGAATTGAACATTACAAAGCATAGAAGGCGTTGATCTGTACAAGCAACCAAAGGAAAGAATCTGATGGCCGGCTAACACCCGGCCGAGCTGCCAACACACATCCTAACATTTTTTATTTTTTAGTGCCGAACGCAGTTCCTACACATTAGTTCAAAGCAAGTGGATTTTTCCGCACGATGTCTGTCTGTCTGTCTGTCTGTGTGTCTGTCTGAAAATAACTCCCGACAACTCCATTGCTTAATTGGTCGGTTTTAAAGACAATTGGGCTGTCCCATGTTATACCATTCTAAAGTGGGCGTTGTCCTCTATTACGAGTAGTTTCGTTTGAGTTACAAACACGGGTATTTCCATCAGAAAACAAATGAGATCTAGGCATTAATTGTTCAAGACCCAAAATGTTTAAGCTCAATTTTCTCAAAACTGCTTTTTTTTGTTTTGTTTGACTAGCCCACTTGTCTTCAAAAACAACAAACTGTCAGTCTGTTTTCTTATCCTTTATCACAGACAAAACAAAAACATTACGTATGTATTATATAAGAAAAAGACAAGAACAAACAACTGAAAGAAATGTGATTTCTGAAACGCTAAGCATAGGTGTACAATTCCAATCCTTTGTGCGTCTGCAAATGATCGAATTGTATTATAGTACAGCCATAAGGTTAATGCTCGATTTTCTGTCGAGCCTCACGGGCGAGCAGCAGGATGTAAAAGAAAAAAAAAACTACTGCATATCCCACCTATATCTCTAACTCCCCCCCCCCCCCTTTCGTATGCAAGGCAGGCAAATTTGGTGACAAAAACTTCATTTACAATTTCACATGTCTATACCATCATTATCAAAATTCAAGACCAACCCGCATGCCCCATTAAGGGTACGTGAGGGAACTGGCCCGTATGGAAAACGAAAAGATGGAACGATAAAAGGGGACAAGGTGGTCTAGAGGCAAGGTGCTCGCCTCTCGTGCCAAGGGTCCCGGGTTCGAAACCCGGGCCGTGCAGGCATGTTGGAAGTTTGGGATTTTTCTCATATTTTCGTGTCCCTGATTCTATTGAGGGGTAGGATCGAGTACCTAGTCTTCTCGGATAAGGACGAAAAAATTCGGAGGGCCCGTGTGCACGTTGCGCACGTTAAAGATACCTTGGCAGTTGGAAATCGTAAAGAGCAGGCCGAACAGGCCGCTGCCCGGGCAAAATTAAATTAAATTCATCTCTACCAGTCCCTCCCCCTCCCCCCTCATCTCCCCCCCCCCCCAAAAAAAAAAAAAAAACGCCGACCGGCGCTGCACTGTGGCGACGACGTGCCTGCTCCAGTTATAACTGGGCTGCAATGGCACAAAGGCAAAATTTCCCAAATGGGATTAAAGAGTTATACAAATACAAATACAAATACAAATACAAATAATTACTCAGTGATGTTCTATAATTCAACAGGGTAAGAGCAAAACCGACGCGAACCCATTTTGTTTTAAAGAGATTTATAATCGACACATGAAAAATCAATACCCAACTCAAATGCACGTTCATAATGCCAATGCTGAATGATAATCTCAAAGGGCAGCGTTTGCCTTGGACCTCCACTCTTAATTGAGATAATGCCTGCACATTTCTAGGTTACCTCATTTTCACAAACCGCTACTGGTGCCAGATGCAATGATCAGAAACACCTTTGAAAATCAATTCGGATAACCAGTTCACAAGACAAAAAAAAAAAAAAAGGCTAGACTTGTCGGGACAACGGGACAGACCGCTGAGGGTTTTCGACTACATCAACGCCTGTCAATCGCACTAGTGAAAAGCACCGCAGCAAGCATTAATTATACGAGATGTAAAAAGCCCCTTCGCCAAATTTTACTTATTGCAAACTCTTAATTTCAAATTCTACTCCCTTTTATCATCTTACATTTTGCTAAGGGAGAAATAGTAAACGTTTATAATTAGACTATAATAATACTATACCATTGTTAGAGATGTATTATTCCAGTTTTCTTTCTTTTTAACGGTCCATCATATATTTCTTACTTGATGTTTATTTATTGATTAGGTGTGAGTTTTTAATAAATAGATAAATCTTTAAATTTAATATAAAAAAAAAGGAATAAATATTTACATTTAGTTTCGATTTTTTTTTTTTAACGATCCCCAGATAATTTATCTTGATGATCTTATGGTTCCATTTCTTTGTGTACGGTCTGTATTGGTTGCAAATTTCTTAGGGCCCGTAAAAGTAGTGGAAGTTGGAACGTGGTGACCTTCAAAAGAAACACCCCAACAACTCCGAACTACTCATAACTCTATTTGTACAAAAATTTCAGCATGAAATATATAGGCACTATATTCCACCCTTGTTCACACAATGCTTTGTTGCCTTGGCCTCACCGCAATAAAATTTTCGAGGGTATAGAGCAAAATTGTCGTATCTCCAGTGATATGAATAATGGGAGCTTACTCGGAAATACCACAATATTGGTCTCAATGATCTCATTTTTAAGGGAGATACAACGACACTGCTTCTCTGTAACTTGGAACTAGTTAAAGATAGCGGGATAACGAAAAAATTGCAAGAAGCAGTTTGTCTTTATTACAATATTGCCATTATGAACCCCAATTCATAAACCTGGAGATACAAGAATTTTGCTCTATACCCGCGTTTTGTGATGTAAACAGTTATGGAACTGTGTCACTGACATTTTGTGCCCAGCGGTTTGATAAGGTAAACATGTTCAGGGTTGTTAATTGTAATGTCACTCTGTGTACAATGTTTATTGATTGGTATTTTCGCTGTCTGAAAAATGGCCTTTCCATATTCAGTAAAATCAATAAAACAGCTGAGTGCAGAGTATCGAAAGATATCGGACAGGGACCATGCCATACCATAAAAAATTTCAAAAGCATAATACAGGAATGAAACTAAAAACGATGAGAAACTTAATTTCTGAGAAGCCAAGCGTATTTGCAATTCCAGTCTTTTGTGAGAGCCTGCAATATTATTGATCGAACTGTAATATACTATAGCAATGAGGTCGATGGCTGATTTCCTGTGGAGCATCAAGGCTGAACGGAAGTACGTGAAAGACAAAAACAAAACATCGTACTTTCAACTTCTATGTATAACATTCCCATCCTTTGTTTGCAAGACAGACAAATTTGGTTAAAGAAACTTTATAATTATTATAAATTTTACATTTCGAGGGACCCTTCACATCTGAGTTTCCTAAAATAAATGAACACTATTAATTCTGCTCTGCATCATATTCAAACACCGCGTGTTCACTAAATATAATGCCCCATGCGGATACGGTTGCAACTTTACATTCATTGCCTCCTCAATGTCCCCTTTTCTTCTTCTCGTTTGTAACTGAAGAAGTAGGCCGTGTTGAATAGAAAGAGATCGGTAAGCCAACTGTATCGTTCATTCAACTATTGCCAGATATTTCTGAGGTTGCTGGCTAGTACATGTATTGTTAATATCGAAGTGATTATGTGACCAAACAAAATAAATATCATGCAAAGATCCCCATTATAAGGAGAAAACTGTACCAAAAAAAAAAAAAAAAACGCAAAAGAAATGAAAATTGAATGAAATTTCAGTATTGTTAATATCAGGAAACTTGTAGAAATTTGCATTATCATCAAAATTTGTTTCACCAAAAGGACCAAGTGATATAAAACGACACGCAGCTTAAATAGTTCCAAAGACAACATTGAGGCACTAATCAGTCCCAATTTACCTTGCATTGGGCACACGCCTATTTTAGTTCATGGCTTAATTTCTAGCACTGCCCGAGTTCAATCAATATTAGCAGACAAACAGTATCGATCTGAACTGCAGTTTCCCTTTGGTGACGCTCACAAAATATTGACACAGGAAGACAGTGAGTGGATCGGTTGAACGCATCCTGCCCACATACTGAGTAATCAGATGCAGCGTAGAATACACTGCTTAACCTTGGGACACTGAGCTCTTGAATTGATCTCAGGCTGTCTTAACTGTGGCCTTTATCTTCCAAAACTCTGCCGCTATCTGAATTTTGTTTTATACTATTCAAAATAAAAGTACCTAAATGTTTTAAGGTTACATTTCAATGTCGTATAAAACGTCCAAAACCAACAAACAAAAACTAGTCATTGAGGTTAAATGCCACATCGGGATCTTAGTTCATGTTTGTTCTATCTCCATTCTCCGAAAAAAACTGGAGATTTTTTAAATGTAGAAGAGGTATAACAAATGCCCACTTGAACACTGTTTAAAATGCGTAATGGCACTTATCAAGTTGTTTGACATTTCCGATTTATTCTAAATCCTTATCAAAACACGAGAAACAACATGGATGAGGAGAACATCAGACAGAAAAGAATGGAAATTATTGTCAGAGGGCTACATCATTCTTGCTGTGGATGGACAATGCCTAGCGCGCCTCGTCATAATAATTATCAACGTCGCTAATGTTTAACGTCGGATTTCTCAGTTGTGCAAACAGTGGAGTTGGAACGGACAAGATAATGACAAATCTCAAGTAAAATCCACATAAGGGTATCACGTTCTGAGTACCTTCTCCATGTAATGTTATAATCTGAGCTCTTTGAACTTCAGAAAGTGGGGATTTTTTGCCCATTTTTGACAAGTATAAAATCTCGGTCGGATGAGTACAAAACAGCAATACAGCTCCCAAATGAAAAAAATCATTTGCTATTATTACGCATCAAAATTGACGGATGGTGCAATGGGCTGCAATGGTTTCACTTACTGTGCCTAAGAATAGTGCATGAGGCAATTATAGTAGCGAAAAGTAAAAAAATGCCAAGATTTTGCAAAGAGGTCTTAAACTTTTGGCCACGACTGTAACATTAACTCCTTACCTTCGTATTAGCGTGAGGCACCTTGAAAAAGCTGATGTTTACAGAGTCAAAGAGTATGTGTAATACGTTTTGCTCATTGTTTCAGTTTTAGCTTTCTGTGACTTAAGCACGACATGGAACCAAGCTCTTCAGTTCTCCCCCCCCCCTCCCCTCCCCCCAGCCTGCCCCGCTTCATTTCCAAAGAACCAGTCAATGAGAACTGACAGTCGCCGTCGTTTGTCAAGAGTTGTGACCCATTAAATGAGAACGGCTTTGTTGCACTAGTAAACACAATCATGATAGAGCGAAACAACCTGATCGTCGCGCTAGGGCAAATTTGCGTAAAGTATTTCTCTTCGCTTTACATGAGAGATAACAAAAAAACCCTGTTTCACGGAAGTGTTCAGAACTGTGAGATAAGTAGTTCGCTTTGTAGAAAAACCATTAGGACTGAAGTCTGTGTCCATTTCAACTTAGGCAGATTGGTTTCCCACTTTTTGTGAGATCGGCTTTCTGTCGCAAAGGTTCTTATTCAATTCAAACTACGTATTCGACATTTGTGGAGTCGATAATGACAAAGAATGCAAACTCAGTGCTACGCAATGTACTCACGAGCGTGATATCATTACGGAATGATGTTATCACACTGTTCTTCTTAGATTAGGTATGCCTGTCCAGGCACGAGCTTTAAACACTTAGTGGTTTGTTGACTGCGTTTTAGGAGTTTTTTGGAATAGAGATAATGATATTATGAAGGCTGTTTATATAAATGCCCAGATTAAGGAGGACCTTGCCGATGATCATCCTAAGTAGAGCATAACTCTGCCCCAATAGGTTCAGATAGGACAAAATAAAATAGTGAACGCGGCGGGTTTTTACCACTACAGCCCCAACAAATCTGACAATACCCCCAGATGCGATCTTTGCAATAGAAACTGCCACTCTTGCACTGGCTTGTACAGGCACAGGCAACGCGGCTCTATTAGGGCAGGCAGTCAAAATAGTTAAGATTCAAAATTGAACGGCCATCCCTGACCGACGGAGGCCTATAATTAATGTTTTGGGGGACAGAATTGATTGAGCATGCTAGCAAACCTTCACTGAAATACTCTGCGAAATCAAAACTGATTATAAAAATTTTCATTTTCTAAGACACTTTTGTCTCATGATGAATCAACACATTTCCCTGTACGACAACAATGCATCGACAGGTCCTTGATAAACCAATAGTTGCTTGAGTTATCAAACGACATGGATACGATATTTTTCTGTAGATGTTAGATTATTATACTAATAATGCAGTCTTCAGCCAAATTTTACTTCATCTCAGAGCCTCGAAGTAAGGATCGCATTGTCTCAATTTCATAAAAAAAACTACTGCCCAGGAGATTTTATTCTTATTTTTGCCTTCTTTTTTTTTTTTTAGATTCGACACCTGTTCCTAGCAAGGATTGAAGACTTGTAACAAATTCGCCACCACTGCATGCCAACCCCAACAAGGTCAGAAGCCTCTTCCTCTACATTGCAACCACCACCACTCCATCACCACCACTAACGAAACAGCAGTAACCACAACACTAAAACCTCAGCCATAACTAACCTCCGTTATTGCCTCAGATAATGTATCAGAGGTGACCGTGACATTTTTCTCTGACAACTGAGATACTCCTTCCTTGATCAGTTCCCCAGTCGTCTGAAACGATAAAAAGGTCGAATGACACACAGGTCAATGGATTTTCCTTTATATGTTTCATTGCTGCAAAAATTATATTATCTTTTTGGTAAGGTCATATAAGTGTACACTGTCATACATGGAATTGACTTTCAAATGTATCAATGGATGAAATTTATTATTTCTTTATCGGCACTTTCCCCATTTGCATTTTGAATCAGCCGAAAAGCAGAAACATGTTTCAAATAGGGACAGCATTAAAAAAAAAAAACAATGGCTAGACTTCCAAATGTGTCTTATGTCCATCTTTTTTTCAAACTGAGAGCGTACACACGTCCCCAGAAGGACACAACCTTAGGAGCGGCCATTCGCAAGGGTTCAAGCGGTGGGGGGGGGGGTAGGGGGGTTGGGAGGGGAAGCCCTCTGGCGCTTAATTTTCTATGGTGATATTTTCATGGTTGACATCCAGTCGTACGATCAACACATGGCAGACTGGCATGGGGCGCATTTGGAAGTCTTTCCCCTATAACAGCCAAATAATAAACGTTGTAATAATAATAAAAAACATTCAACAAATGTTTGAAATAACACATCAATAAGAGAGAGAGAGAGAGAGAGAGAGAGAGAGAGAGAGAGAGAGAGAGAGAGAGAGAGAGAGAGAGAGAGAGAGAGAGAGATGCAGAGAGAGAAGGAGAGGGAGGAGGAGAGGGAGAGGAAGAGGGGAGAAAGAGAGAGAGAGAGGGGGATGGGAGAGGACAGGGAGATAGATAGATCGGTAGGGAGGCAGAGAGAGAGAGAGAGAGTGAGAGAGAGAGAGAGAGAAATAGATAGATAGATAGATAGATAGATAGATAGATAGATAGATAGATAGATAGATAGATAGATAGATAGAGAGACAGACAGACAGAGAGAGAGAGAGAGACAGAGAGAGAGAGAGAGACAGAAAGAGAGAGAGAGAGAGAGAGAGAGAGAGAGAGAGAGAGAAGGCACCCACCGTATTAAAAGTTTGAATGTGGGGGACCAGCTCAGCAGTATGCACCACAGCTATGTTATCTAAATGGTCTAATGTCTCCAGGAACTCTCTGACGTCACTGATGACATTCGGACTCTGTCCCAACACGGACACAAGCCACTTGGACCGGATGTGGAGGGCCATACCTTTTCCGTGCTCACGGTCAAATCGATTGGCCTAGCAGGAGACACAAAAGACGGAAGTATGTTATTAAGAGAGAAATTAAATGCCAGTCATGACAATGGACAATGATTGAGTCAATATGCCAATACTAAGCTTGAAGTAAGCAGTGATTAGGCATAATGATTGTCAACAAAAACTAACATCTCGTTTTTGAGTCCGTTTGAGATGTCGTCAATGTAACCTAATGGGTACTTAAAAAAAAAATCTGTAAGGTCACAGATTTTTTGAATTTCTAGAAATTTTGTTTCAGTTTTTTTTTCTTTGCCTGAAAACCCTTCCTCCCAGACCAAAGGTTACGCTGTTCTTCTTCTTTCTTTTCATTCTGATTCATTGCAACCTTGTTTTTGGTTTCTTAGCGGGGCATTTTTGTCACGCTCCATACTTTAATAATTTTAATCTAATAGATGTGCTTTAAATATGATTTAAAATGGGAGTAAAATGTGTGTTGTATATATGGAATTCTGAAAACTAACAGTGACACAGCACATACTGAGAAGCACCAAAACCAGCTTTTCGGACTCCTTCAGTAATAAGTTTAGGGATTTATCTATCGATTTGTTGTCAATCATAGTCAACATCACTGGACGATCTAGATTTTGCAGATGACTTGGCACTATTGTCGCACACACACGACCAGATGCAAGCAAAGACTACAGCTCTAAACAAAATTTCAGAATCTATTGGATTGAGGATACATCCTGCGAAGTCGAAGGTCCTAAAAATTGTTGCACCCCCAAGCGCACAAGTCAGAGTAGGAGATCAACCACTGGAAGATGTAGAGTCCTTCTGCTATCTTGGTAGTATCATTGACAATAAGGGAGGAACAGAGGCAGAAGTCAAAGCACGAATTGGAAAGGCACAGGCAGCTTTTACGTCCTTAAGCAAGATTTGGAGAACCAAGGATATATCTCTAAAAACAAAGCTGAGGATATTCAACTCGAACGTGAAGTCAGTCCTGTTGTATGGATGTGAGACTTGGAATGCATCCCAGGCCTGCATAAAGAGAATCCAAGTTTTCATCAACAGATGTTTGAGGAAGCTACTTAAGATCAGATGGACAGACAAGGTCAGCAATGAAATTGTATGGAAAAGAACAAGACAGAGCCCAGTCAGAGAGGAAATTGGTAGGAGGCGATGGAGATGGATCGGCCACACTCTCAGGAGGCCAGGAAACAGCATCACGAAGAAGGTATTCGATTGGAATCCCCAGGGCAAGAGATCAAGAGGAAGGCCGCGCGGAACGTGGAGAAGAGCCAGAGAAAATGATGTGCAACGAAGCGGAAAGACTTGGAATAATGTAAAGAGACTGGCCCATGATAGAGAGGGATGGAAAGTGTTTGTTGGTGGCCTATACCCTGATCCAGGGTGAGAAAGGCAATGATGATGATGATGATAGTCAACATCCATGGGGTCCTTGGTAATATTAACCTACCACAGACCAAAACTTTAGATATCATATATCTAGGGGTATTTGCCATATGGTTGTATGCGACATTTTGCCGATTTTGAGGTTTTGTCATGAAAGTGGTTCTCTCACTCCTAATTTCGTTATATATAAGTGTCATTCAAATCGACTAAACACTTTTCTAGATTTGTGCTTGTGACGTAATGCTGTAGGCATTTTGGCCCTACTTAGAGGCAAAAATGCACATACAACAATATTAAGATGCCCCAGGATTTATATTTCATGCAGGAGTGAAAAGCAATTCAATAATTTCTGAATACTTAGTCTTCTACGACTAGTCTACGAAATGTAATGCATTTCAAACCTCTAGGGCAGGCATGGACAACATTTCATATAATAAGGGCCAGGCCTGAAAAATATAAGGATAGAGCGGGTCGGACACTCTCATTTCATATTAAGGCCCTTCTATGAATGATATAATTTGCATACGTTAGCTGGTATAATATAAATATCGACCTATTCTGTCTTCGCACCCTGAGTTGGGTGTTCGAAGCAAGTGTTCCGTATACGTGTCAAAGATTTTGACAAAATGATTTTCCGCCGTTAGTAGCTCATGGACCCGTGTGTAAATTAAATTTCAAACAATATGGGGGGGGGGGGGGGGGAGGTTAAATTAGGATGGGGGGATATTCCAGGATAGCACACCGGCTTAAATTGCTTGGTACGGTGGGCGGGCCGCAACACGGGGCATAAGTTGCCCTACATCTGCTCTACGAGTTAAGAGAAAACAGCCCATCAAGACAGGATTGCTCGCCTGAGAATCAGACAATTTTCGGGTTTTGAACATTTGAGTTTGGAGAAAGCATACTGACATGACACCGGTCACATTGTGGTAGGAAAAAGTAAATTGACAGACAGAGAATAACAATAGGACAGTACGGAGACCCTACCAGAAGAGCCCACTAATTAACCGCTAATCAAGCAGATGCTGTACGTAATTGTTTTCAAGCGATTACCTTGAGATCGCTCATATCATTTGATGGCGAATGAGTGTTGATAATGTCTTCACTTTCAAGAGAAGACAATAACTTCTCGTCTTGGGGTAATGATATTACTGGCCTTAATGCCCATTTTTAGTGCTGTGTGAATAATTAAACAAGCGAAGACAAAATTATCTATCGCCGCCTGCGTCCCGATCCTTTCTGAGGCGTACTAAAATTTTTCTAAAGGGTATGCGGGGCCATATCAGAGATAAAGCTATTAGTGATGGAGAACTTATTAATGAGACTGCATGTTTGCTATTTAATGGTGTAAACCTTAGCCATTTTCCCCTGCATACTGACCTAATCGCACTAGAAATGTTTGTCCAAGAAATTTGACTACGAGTGTGGCCATCAGAATGAAGTCAAAATATGGAACAAAAGGGAAAGGTGTATGTTGCAAAGCCTCGCGTAAGAAATAATCCAGAAACGACACTGGCGTAGCGTGGATTACCAGCGCCCGGGACAAGGCAAGTATTGCGCTCCCCTGACCCGTGGGTTGTTGGTACGTGGCAACGTTTATTTGCTGGAACATTGGGAGATTTTCTCTGCGTGTGTGTGTGTGTGGGGGGGGGGGGGTTGGCATTTTTTCATTATCATTACTAAATCTATTTTCTTTTTCTTTTGAAATATTTTGCGCCCCTAAGAATTTTTCAGAAATGAGAAGATGCGCTGCGGGTCCAAGTCATAAAATAATTCTTTCATGGATCCTCAGGCATAGTGCCTTCTTCCGATATGCATGAAGTCTACACATTCAGTTAAAACGTGTTTTATTAAGGCAATTCCATGCCACAAACATTCGGGGGGCTCTTCCCCCCCCCCCCCAAAGCCAAAAACAGTGGGTGACTTAACTAAACTTATGTCTATTGTGTCTACCGCAAGAAACACTAAGGCACAAAATAGCATTTCTTGTGACGACTAAATGAGCCTTGTACATTTTGTACGGCATGAGAGTTTATTAGCATGTACATAAGAGAGACAGGGAGAGACAGAGAGAGAGAGAATGAAAGAGAGAGAGAGAGAGAGAGAGAGACGGAGAGGGAGAGAGAAAGAGAATCACAAACAGACAGACAGAAGGACAGACAGGCAGAGAGAGAGAGAGGAGAGAAAGAGTGAGGGGAGAGACAGAGTGAGTGTGTGAGAAAGAAGATAGACATATAGATAGATAGATAGATAGATAGATAGATAGATAGATAGATAGATAGATAGATAGATAGATAGATAGATAGATAGATAGATAGATAGATAGATAGATAGATAGATAGATAGATAGATAGATAGATAGATGGATATAATTATTTCTGTTTCATTCTAAAGAGCTTTAGTTCCACCTTTTGGAGACATGTGCTATAAACATTTCCTCCATTACCATCCATACAAATCAGAATAAAACAAAGTATTTAAAAATCTAATGTTGGGACATTGTTTGTTATAAGGGTTCTCTTTAAACCCACTGAATTCTAAACGTAATCAATAAAACCAGTGAGCTGGTTTCATTCTACAAAATGAAAAAGATTAGAGATTCTCATTAATGAAACTCTCTTGGGGGCTTTTAATCAATAACTTGCACCACGAATGCCAGCATAGGGGAGTTATCACAGGCCTGATATTTCAGCCAGGTAACCAATACTTCCTTGTGCCCTGGCCAGTAGTTACGCCGATAGGTTTAGTTATATCGGACTAACTGCAAGGATAAGGGGCATTTAAGGGATGATAAAGACAGAGACATGGAAACACATCAGAGATTTATTTTGAGCTTGATCTCTGGAGAAGGCCATCCTGAAAGCATAAAGATGGGGCTATTAGTCTATTTACAAAGCCGAATAGAGGAAAAGCTGAACTGTTTACTGTTCGGCTATGGTTTATAACAGGGGTGGCCAAACTTGCTTTAAAATGCAACAGCCACATACGATAGGCCTAAACTTCAGATGTTCGAGAACCACAAGTTATCAACAAAATTTACACACAGGTATTTATTGTTATATACACATTTTGTAACAAAAATTTTACATAAATATAAGAAACACATGTATGTAACAATATTTACTCATGTGTGCAGTTTAAACTATTAATTTGTATTAGTTTCAGTAATAATAATAATAATAATAATGTATAGCATTTATATAGCGCATATCCATTTAAAATGCTCTATGCGCTTTACAGAAACAACATGTCAACCACAGAGCAGAATGGAGCTGCCTGCGAAGCGCTCAACACACTGCACTGCTTCTTTCTCTCTCCCTGTCTCGCTCACTCTCTCTCTCTCTACCTCAGAGCAAATTGTAACGCAGCCTGTTAGGCGCAGTTCACAACTCACAGCAGTTCACAACTCACATCAGTTCACACAACACACAACTCAAATAATATTTGAATATTTATTAATAACAGTATATGTTTAATAATGAATAATAAATTCTGGCGAAAGGGGGGGGGGGTGATATGGATAAATTTTAATCTATTAATTTCAATTTTCAATTTTGCCCGGGCAGCGGCCTTTCGGCCTGCTCTTTACGATTTCCAACTGCCAAGGTATCTTTAACGTGCGCAACGTGCACACGGGCCCTCCGAATTTTTTCGTCCTTATCCGAGAAGACTAGGTACTCGATCCTACCCCCCAATAGGACCAGGGACTTGAAAATATGAGAAAAATCCAATTTCCAACATGCCTGCACTGCCCGGGTTTAATCAATAATTACACAATATATATTTGACGATAAAAAAAAACAAAGAAAATAAACAAACTCAGCCAACATTATTTCCACGAGTCGCATATTGAAGGTCAAGGAGCCGCGGTTTGCCTCCCCCACCCCCTGCTTTACAACGTAAAATGTGCTGTCCTCTGACAGCAGCTGCGGAAGGCTGTATGTGTGTGGATCTTACCACAGCTTTTCCTTATTATGAAACACATACAAGGGGGAAGAGGGGAGTGGGGGGGGGGGAAGAGGGGAGTGGGGGGGGGGGGTCGTCCGCTTTTTAGTCTTGGCAATGAATTGAAAAGGTTGGTTTTGTTTATTCATTATATTCGTTTATTTTGTTTGTTTTGATAAACAATTGATGAACATTTTATTGATGGCCCCAAAATTCAATAGGAACAAATTTTCACCTGATTTTTATTTTCATTAGCTTTTTAGTACTGCCTCAACTGAAATGTGAAAAAAAAAAACAACAACAACTGATTCAAATGCTGATTACAAAGCTGTGGGCTTTCAAAAGCCATTAAAACGTCCTATCGTGGACATTCGCTATTCCACTGGTGAGGGACGCTCATAATTGTGAAAGGGAAGCACGAGTTGGAAGGAAGCACATGAAAAGCGTAAGAGACGGGGAAAAAGGATTGGGGACAGGGGTTTAAAAATCGCCAAATCAAACGTGTGTATGTTTCACAGATGGAACAAAATGTCACATTTTGTTTTCTTTAACTTGCACTTTTACTGCCTGCCTTATTCAAATGCGAATTTGTTTTATTTTTTTATTCAAACGCTGATCACAAAATTGTGCATTATCTGGAAAACGAAAGGGCAAACGCGTTCATTCAGATGTTCCTTTTGCTTCATTAACTGGTGAGTTTCCAGGGTTTTCATTAAAAATTCATGTGGCCAGTCCGAGACGTCGGCCAGCCAAATGGGTAAATAAAAATAACAAGATCGTTCAGGTTGCCATAAAAGTGTGTTCTATGGAAGGCTGGTTTCATAATGGCAAGTTATGCAATTTTTTCCTTATTAGAGGGTTTGATAATTGGAACAATTGTTCAAAACATGATAGAAACATGAAACTTGGTACAAACATTCTTCATATATTAGTGTTTGAGAATAATGTGTTGATCATGAAAAAAAAAACAAAATCCAGTAAGGCAGCAAAAATCCAAGATGGCTGCCAACAATTATAATAATCTTTCTTCCTTTCTTTTTCCAGCGAAGCACAGAATTGACAGACGACTAGTTTGATGGTGTAACAAAATGTGTATGAAACGATAAAAATGTGTGCGTAACTTCAGTTCAAATCTTGTGCCTCTCGAACATTTAAATGTATCGTATGTGGCTCTTACATTAAGCTATTACATGCCATGTAAAAAACAAAGGCTATTGCTTGCAGAACATGTGTGTTTGCATGATCTGTTTGGTCTTGTTCATTTAATGTATTCTCGTCACGTTGACATTTCGTCTGAAGTGAGTCAACAAAGGGAAAACTCATGCAGATAATGCCATAAGATAAAAGGAGTGACCGTACAAACATTGGGAATAACGAGTGTAATGACAAACAAAGACAAAATGTTAATTGTGTTAACTGCGAAATTCTTCCACATGGCAGGTTGATCAGGCTTCCAATTTCCGCAAATCAAATAACGCCACGACAAATGTCACAAATGCTTCCATTACATCCTCCCCTCCCCTCCTCCTATTGTCCTGGATATCTGTTTGGTTCTCTTGACGTCACAGCACGTGTACGCCTACGAAATTTGGAATTTTATTTCGTCAGAATTTCCAAGGCCTGATTGTTTCGTTCCCACAAGAGATTCAACTCTTCTTTTTTTGATTCAACCAATCTTTGCCAGTGCGCAGGCTCAGTCGCCGTGACAAAAAAGAAATCTTTGCCAGTGGGCATCCTCAGTCGCTGTGTACCGAGGGGTGGTGCTGCCGTGCAAAGCGTCACGGTGAACATCACATATTTGGGTGTCGTAAGCGAAACAAACAAAAGTTAAGTTCTCCCCACACACCTATCGACGACTCTTAAAAAAATCTTTCCCGCCCTAAAGGCTATTTTAGTCCATTTTGGAACACATTTCCACGAAACGCTTGAACGTAAAGAATGTTGTTACAAGTGCGTACGTTCCCCGAGCTTTCTGAGGTAAGGGTATTTATTTTAAAGTCTTTTGTGACTCCAGAGCTAGAGAGCTCCGTCCCAAATATTCCTAACAACAGCTTTGATTAATCATTCCTTCAGATTTTTTGGGTTGTTTTTCTCCTGTTTTTTAAGATTTAGGGTTGAGGATAAGGACGGACTCAGTAATAGGTACTTACACGTACGCGCCTCTAGCCAAAAACCTTGGAGCGCGTGCGTATGTAGCGTCCCACTAGTTGAACAATCTATATTTTCTCACCCCTGCATGGCGAGTCTCACTCGGCGACCTTCCTCCCCCCTCTCGCCAGCAAGGCCGGTATTTCTCTTTGATGTCTGGCTGTGTGGCTTGTTTGTTTCACTGTAGAAAATCTAGAAGGTCTAGAAGATACTGCAGTATCCGAGATTACGCTAGGTCGACCTTGAGTGATGTAATTCTGTGACGTGTCTGTGTACGATTGGGTGGCTTGTATGTGTCCCGAACGATCTAGGTCTGTCTCGTGCTTATGGGGCGGTTAAGCCGCTTCTTGAACGTTCCTGGACAGAATATATATAGGGAGGGCCAGGCGAGTAGGGTGTGTGCAAATCGTAGGTGAAAATCCAGTTGTAGTAGAAGTGTAAGTGCCTTCCCTGATAGGTGTAAGTAACTTGTGGATATCAGCTCTTGTTTACAGTTATTAAACGTTAGTATTAAGTGTTCATCGGATCCTGTTATTTATTTCTACAACAGTTCGAGACAGTTTCGTTTTTAAGGGGTAGACGATCAGTTCATCTGACTCTCCCCATCATAACGTGCTGAAATTTGCATCAACTGTTGCAGCGTACTTATAACAACAGCCTAAAAGATATTATATTCTACTGTGTGGAAAAACTCGAATTCAGCCAAGTGCAGCCAAATCAATATGGTTTCATTTTTCGGTAATGTTTTCATGTCAGAAAGAAAGAAAGAAAAAAAAAAAAACCACAAACCCAAACATACTGCTGGTTCCACCAGCGCCAAGGAGAGGGAAATAAAAACATGATTATAAAAGCTGTCCTAGTTACTCACCATGGAAAGAATGCGCTTGATACTGTGAGCGTCGCACATCAGGACAACATTAATATTAGTCTCCAGAGGCACCTTGGCATATAATGTTTCCAAAAGATCCATGATCATTTTATCCATCCTCAACAAAACTTTGCTCCCAGTCTTTCCACGAGTGTGTCGTCTGGGCGAACGTTTTGCAGAGTTTGGAACTTCCCTAGGACTCTCTCTTGCAGTAGGCAACACACCTCCAGGATCAAGTTTGTATGTCAGGATTTGCGTGTCTTCCAAACGTGTTGATAAGGAAAATGCTTCTTGCTCTAAAAAAAGGAGAAAGAGTTTCATAAGGGTATACTTTTATTTCAAGTCATTTTGTTCCATTCAAGAATTTCTTGCTCTAAAAAAAAAAAAAAGGAGAAAGAGTTTCATAAGGGTATACTTTTATTTCAAGTCATTTTGTTCCATTCAAGAATTTCTTGCTATAAAAAAAAAAAAAGGAGAAAGAGTTTCATGAAGGTATACTTTTATTTCAAGTCATTTTGTTCCATTCAAGAATTTCTTGCTCTAAAAAAAAAAAAAAAAGGAGAAAGAGTTTTATGAAGGTATACTCTTATTTCAAGTCATTTTGCTCCACTCAAAGAGGTCACTTCTTGCTCTGAAAGGGGAGAGAGAAAAGTTCATAAGGGCATACTCTTATTTCAAGTCATTTTGTTCCATTCCAGTACTTCTTGCTCTAAAAGGGGAGAAAGAATTTCATAAGGGTATACTCTTATTCCAAGCCAAGAAATACACTTCTTTCTCTAAAAGGGAGAAAGTCTATTTTTTTCTTTTTTGTAGGTGTAGCATCTGCGGGCTACCCCTTGCCCTCCCCCCGGTTTTGTTGTTGTGCTGGTGGCTGAGCATGTGTCCACTACTTTTTTCATTTTATTGTTGACAACCGCCAGAGTGTACTGTACTCCGTGACCTGACCTTCTTTTCTAGTGAGTAGTTTTTTTCCTCGCTCGCTTGTTGTCAGGTGTTTTGACTCGTTCAGTAAATATTAGTATGTTCCCGAATATTCGATAACGTTGTGGATACGAATGTTTACGCCAGATTTGGCCTTGAGTGATGTAACCTGATGACGTATTGATGCGTGATTGGTTAGTTTGTGCGGGGGCAAAGGTAACGTTTATTTCGGGAACTTTCTGTAGGAATGTTTATATATATAGACCTGTGTGAGTGGTTGGTCGGTGAGTAAGTGAGTTTCCTTTTGTGTGGCGTAGATATTTAGTTTCGCTGGTGTCTTCCTAGTAATTTATTGTTCACTATACAGTTATTAAACTTTAGTATTATTTAATCTATCGTCGGATCTCGTGTTTATTTATTTTACAGCTGTAATAGTTTCGTTTTCTAAAGGGTTGTAGTTAGATCAACTAACTCCCCCCTACTATAACGTGCTAGAACAACCTCAGCTGTTACAGTAGGGTATACACTAATAATATTTTCTCGTCGTTTCTGCTTTGTTCAGATAAATTACTTCTACAATGTGTGCTGGGCATTGAAATAATTTTGGTCAAAATAGTGTCAGATCAGAGCCAAATCTGTCCCAGTTTTGTACACCTTGGCGAGCAGAACCTAGACTTGAACTCGTACTGTTCAAATATGAGCCACTGGCAAGTATCTTAAAAGGAGAACAAAAAGTGATCCTCAAACACATTAAGACAAAACTAGCAGGCGGACAAAATGACATATTATTACAGATAGATTTTGACTGATTCCCCCATTAACTTTGCGTGCTGGTAAAATGTCCACAATAAAATGTTCGAAAATTAGCCACAAACTGGTCCAAAAACCTACTGTCAGGATTTTGACCTCATGGCCCATATTGCTACTACCCATAATATATACCATAATTCTACGCAGTGGCGTAGCGTGGGTTATTCAGCGCGGGTGGGGGGGGGGGGGAGGAGGCAAACGTTGCCTCCTCTGACCAGTGGGTTGTTAGTTCGCGGCACGTTCATTCGCCCCGTCATGCTGAAAAATGGTGTAGAATATTCCAACATTGGGAGATTTTCTGTGTGAGGTGGAGGGCGCGTTATATTTTATTTATTATTTCTAATCTATTTCCTTTTTTTTTTCAAATTTTGCGACCCTGAGAACGATACGCCTGAGGCAACTGGCCCTATGGCAGCCCTCACGCTACGCCACTGATTCTACGGTAGTGTAGCGAAGCATTCTGTGTCAAATCTTATGCTTAAGCGTAACAAATTCATAATGCACACGGTACCATTTGATTCATCGTATATCAAAACAACTTCAGTCCAGTTGAGATGACAGAATAGAGTGCGCAGGATTCTTGTAGGAGACGGTGGACTCAGGCAGGTCTTTGTGACATTTGTCTTCAGCCCTCCGCGACAGCTGACTGGGTCTCGCAAGCCCGAACAACATGCCAAGTGATGGACGTTGGTTATTGCTGAAAAGACTCTGGTGTCCTTTAGCCAGAACATGGACGGTAAAAAGATTGGGCTTGAACCATGGGCCGAAGTTGTTGTTACTGTGAAGCTGGACCTCAGACGCTCATCCACAAGGACAATGTTGAAGTTTTTCTGAGATAGATTCTTCGCTGTAGATGAGAAAACAGTAAATTCAGAACATTTATATGAAAGAAATAGAATGGAATTTGAGTCTGAGTTTCAGTTTGGTTTTTACGGCGCGTCAACGGCAAATTTGCGCCTATCGCGGTCCTTTTGGGTATTTTCGTATTCAGAGCTTCTAAATTTCGAAAACAGACTTAAACAGTTTCGTATAAATGGTATGGAGTTGCCATGAGTAAAGAATATTATAAAAAAACAACAAAAACAATAACAACAACAGAAAATCTGTGGGTCGCACCAAGGCCTGAAGCAAAGTCAAAATACGGAAAAAAGAAAAAAGTCCATGTCGCAAAGCCTCCCGCAACAATTTTGAAACGATACAATAAAAGGATAGAGAAAGACTAATCAAGCTATCGGTCAACAGATGTTCCAAAATAAAAATGTAATAGTTTGAATTAAACAAATACAGAAATCGTAAAATTATCACAAACGCGGACACTTATCGCTGGCAGGTTCTCGGAACACAGGCCTGGTTTCTATTTATTTTCCCCTTTACATTTTACTGTATCGTTTCCTAATTACACGCATTTCTTTTGCGATACCTTGCAACATGCACTTTTTTTTTGCCACATGAGCAAAAGAAAAAGAAGACTGAAATATACGATCCGGTATCATCGCTCATAAGAATATCTTGGATGGAGAAAAAACCAAATGAGTCAGTACTGAGAGACTCTATCTGAAAAGATCATTAATTAAAACAATAAGACAGATACAAGTGAAATTTCTAGGACACATCTGTCGCCTCAGGAGCCTCGGACATCTAGCAGTCACAGGGAAGATCGATGGTAGGAAAGGAAGGGGTAGACAGAGAAAAACTTTCACTGAAAGTCTTAATCCATGGACAACAAACAAATATCACAACAACAACTCCTTTTTGAGGTTGGCTGATGACAGATCCGGGTGGAAAACAATGATCGCCAATGTCTGTTCCAGACAGGGCAACTGATGATAATGATGATGATTATCGCTCATGTTGCCGTCGCTAATAAGTTTTTTTTTGTTCTGCTTCAACATTTTTCACAACAAGTGCAAGAAGGCCAAACAGATTTGATACTTTGCCAATGAGTTCTCTGATAACAGTTCTGATTATAATTATTACTTTTACAGGAGCAGGTAAAATGAAGACTAAGGTACTGTTTCCTATGCTCCTAGCCCAATGGAAAATGTATTGCTTGCAGTGATAACTGCAGCCACACCACCAACAGCAAAAACAACAACAGTGAAATCTCTACAGTGGCAGGAATAATAACAACAACAACAACAACATCAATGTCCTACTGAGTGATATGCCACAGTATGGTAGCTGTCACCTTTCTCCTTCTAAATATCAAGCAAATCAAAAGTATGGAGTAGAAGTTAACAATAGATAAATAATGATAACAGTGTACATGTTTCGCGACCTTAGTTCTTTCTTGTTCTATCTCCATTTTCTGAAAAACTGGAGATCTTTTAGTATGTGGAAGAGGCATAACAAATGCTCACGTTGACATTAATAATAATGTATTGTTTAAAATGCACCACGGCACTTATCAAGTTGTTTCACAATTCCCATTTATTCTATTTTCTTAGTAAAGTCACAAACGTTTAACGTGGAATTTCTCAGTTGTGCAAAAAGTGGAGTTGGAACAAACAAGAACTAAGGTCGCGATATATATCCCCTGTCTTAATAATAATAATAATAATGGATGGCATTTATATAGCGCATATCCATTACAAAAATGCTCTATGCGCTTTACAGAAACATGTCAAAAAATACATGGGTAAACTCACACACACAACCCACATTGATACACACATAATAATAATAATAATAATAGATAGCTTTTTCATAGACTAGAAACTCTCATACAGATGACATTTTAACATCCTTTTAAACTGTGACAATACTTGCGAACTGCGGACATCTAAAGGAATCTCATTCCACACCCTGGGCCCAACATGGCTGAAAGCCCTTTCACCAAAACTTTTTAGGTTCACTACGGGTACTTTTAGTCTAAGGTTGTCAGAAGATGATCTTAATGCTCTTGCAGGGCGATGCAGTTCTATAAGTTCTGAAATATACTCTGGCGACATGTTGTTGACACATTTATAACAAAATAAAGCCAATTTATATTTTATTCGCTGCTCAATAGGTAGCCAGTGGAGCTCCTTAAAAATTGGTGTTATGTGATCTATCCTTTTTCTTCTTGTTATTAGTCTTGCAGCATTATTTTGGATTAACTGAAGCTTATTGATTTTACTTTTTGGAAGACCACTTAGCAGTATGTTACAATAGTCCAGCCTAGAGAGAAACAGCGATGTTACAAGCTGTTTTGTTACTTCAGTAGTTAGGTAGTGCCGTATACTGCTGATTTTCCGTAACTGGAAATTAAGATTCTTACACAGCTGACTAATAAATGGTGACATTGACATCTCTGCATCTAAGATTGTGCCCAGATCTTTTACTTTACTTGTCATTTTAATAAGATGGCCATTTACATTGAGATCTGGTGGATTGATTTTTTGTTTTGGATTCGTTATGAGCATAACTTCTGTTTTCTCATCATTTAGTTTTAGCTTATTATCATCCATCCATTTCTTAACTTCTTGTATGCAATGCTCCATTGTTTTTATCGTATCATCTAGGTTTTCAAGATCACATGCTTTATATATTTGGCTATCATCAGCGTATTGGTGGTATTGAAGATCATATTTTCTGAAAATATCAGCAAGAGGTTGGGTGTATAATGTGAAAAGAATTGGGCCCAAAACAGAACCTTGAGGTACCCCAAAATTGAGTGTTTGGACATTAGAACAACTATCATTGACTCTCACACATTGTTTTCTATTTGAAAGATAGGACTGAAACCATGACAGTGCATTTCCTGCAATACCAAAGGTCTTTTCTAGACGATGTAATAGAATGTTATGATCTAAAGTATCAAAGGCAGCAGACAAGTCCAGAAGTACAAGAATACATACTCTTTTGTCATCGAGCTCTAGAAGAATATCATTCACTACTCTGAGGATAGCAGTCTCAGTACTGTGGCCCTTTTTGTATGCCGACTGGAAAATCTCATTCAAATTATTTATTTCAATGTGCTCCATGATTTGCCTCAACGCTGATTTTTCAAGGATCTTAGACATAATTGGTAAGTTTGACACAGGCCTATAATTTTTCGCATTGTTTACGTCGAGCCCAGCTTTTTTAGTCAAAGGTTTTACAATTGCCTGTTTGAAAGAATCTGGTACAACACCAGTTCTCAGAGAAACATTGATTACATGAGTAATGGATGGCAATAACTCATCAAGATATAATTTCACAAATGTCATCGGAAGTGGGTCTAATTCACATGATTTGGATGGTGAGTTTTTGATAAGATCTTTAATCTCAGTCTCAGCCAACATCTGGAAATCAGTCAATTTCCTGCCTTCAAAAACACAGTTCAGGTAATAAATTGGCAACATTGTTAAAATTAGATCTGATACTTTCAATTTTTTCATAAAAATACAATGAAAACATTTCACATAAGTCTTTATGGTCACCCTGTGGAAAAACCGAACTTGTTTCTTTCCCAAAAAGTTTGTCAGAGAGCAGAAAAAGATCTCTACATGTTTTAACACTGCTAAATTTTTGGATAAAATAACCCCGTTTGAGTTTCTGAATCAATTTTACAACATTGTTTTTACTTTCTTTGAAAATGTCACTGTGAACTTGCAATTCCGATTTCCTCCATCGCCGTTCATCTTGGCGTCTTTTACGTTTTAATTCTTTAATTTCAAGGGCGAACCATGGTGACCATGGTCGATGTGATACTGTCCTTGGTGTTACCGGAGCATGTTGGTCTAATGTTGTTTTTAGAGCAACATTGAAGTTTTCCATTGTCATGTTGTTTGCTGCCTGATTCAAGTTTTTTTTTAGATCATGTCTGAAATCCGTCTCGTTGATGTTCTTTAAGTTCCTGGATTCAAACGTTTTCTTTATCGTCAGAGGTTTAGGAAAATTAGTGTCAATAGTTATCAAGAAATGATCTGAAATAGCTTTATCAAGAATGTTGACACTTAAAATGTTCATTTCTGATAATGGTGCAATGACATAGTCCAAAATATGGTTGGATTTATGTGTAGCTTGATTTACATGTTGAATAACATCATGCTCTTCTAACAGTTCTTTAAAACGAAGAACATCTAGAGATGTAGTTGAATCGAAATGTAAATTGAAATCTCCCGTTATAATGAATTTTTTTGTTTTCGATCTAAGATGGTATAGGAGTTGTTGCATCTCGGCCAGAAATTGTGAGATGGTACATGTATTTTTCTTAGATGGCGGAGGTCTGTAAATGCAAACAACATAAAACAGTACGTTTTGCATTGGTGACAACGTAAGAAAAGCTGCCTCAAAACTTTCAAATAAACCCCTTTACAACTTTTCTCTCTCTCTCTCTTTCTCTCTCTCTCTCTTTCTCTTTCTCTCTCTCTTTCTCTCTCTCTCTCTTTCTCTCTCTCTCTCTTTCTCTCTCTCTCTCTCTCTCTCTCTCTCTCTCTCTCTTTCTCTCCCTCTCTTTCTCTCCCTCTCTCTCTCTTTCTCTCTCTCTCTCTTTCTCTCTCTCTCTCTCTGTCGCTCTTTCTCTCTCTCTCTCTCTCTCTCTCTCTCGTATATGGTTACAAAATAACATTTTCATGCAGTACAAAACATAGACAGCAACAATACATTTGTCAGCTGGTCTTACCGCACATAGAAAGCTGAAAAATGTCTTTGGGATTGACGTAAATTGTAGACAGCTCAATGCTGGCACTCTCAGAGTCTACTACAGAGATGACATATTGTGGTTGATCTGGGCAGTCATTGGTCAGTGAGCAGTTGCTGGGGAGGATCGCTCCTGTACAAGAGACAGAAAACTGGTTACAATACAGAACTTGACGTGGTGCATGAGTTAACGTGCGATATGAAGACTACATAGACAGCGAGTAATACAACAAACACGGACTTGCCTCTGGCTATTTATTGTTCGCGTACACAGAAACAATCCAAAATGGTGCTCATATCACTACAGAAAGCTCGAAAATTAATGCCTAAGACACCGCCCAAACTTATAGAAACTGAGATGGCATCTGGACTAATTACTGGACCTTTCTTTAATATAGGAAGTGAGGAAGGAAAATAGGAAGAGCTCATCCCTGGGTTCTGTATAGACCAGGGGCGTACAGAAAATTAATAAACATTTAGCAGTAAGATATTCTGCGCCTTCTCTGTTCTCAACACAGCAATTAAGAAAAAAAGAAGCAAGAAAAGACTATGAGGAAGACACAATACTGGCGATCTTAGCCATTATGTATGAACACCTCAACTAAAGTTAAGCTCACTCATTAATGGAGTACACTGGGAATATTATTTTTATTTTAAAAACCCTAAATTTGTCGGGTCCCAATAAGGTTTGAAACAAAGTCCAAATGTGGCGAAAGGAAAAAGTACGTAGCAAAGACCCGCATAGGACCCGAGGCTTTGCTACATACAACTTTTTCTTTCTTTTTTCTTTTTTGGTCACAGTTTGACTTTACTCCAAGAATACTGTACAGTATTCTGGTGAAGAACAACAATAAAAGTTACCTATATTAATGGTATGATGTAATCCTTGAACACATACGGCTATCACCGTCAACACTACTGCAGCCTTTGTCATATCCACAGCTCTCAGCATGTCATGTAGCTTTCCCATTTTATCTCACTGTAATCAGTTGGATTTCGTGTAAGAAAGCTCCGGGAATGTTTGACCAAAATAAATGGTAAAAACAAAGGGACACTGATAAACGAACTCAGTATGTGAAATTTTCATTTGGTGATTGAACCTGCAATTCCTTCCTGCATCTCCTGGTTTCTTGAGCACTGTTAGTCCAATTCCACCTCATGATTAGCTGGATATTGTGTTAGAAAGAACCGCTAATGTTTGACAAAATGATGGAAACAAAATTGACACTGATAAACGAACTCAGTATGTGAAATTTTCATCAATTTGGAAATTGATCCTGCAATTCCTTCCTGTATCTCTTGGTTCATTGAGCACTGTTCGTCCAATTCCATTACGAACTTGCAGATGGGAAAGAATATCAATACTACTTTTCCTCAATAGAATTCGTGCCACTTCATATCACAAATCCTACAGGTAATACAAAATATCAGATACGTATTAATCTATGCCTAATATTTGCGTCTGGCTTGCCCTGTTCAAATTATGACAACATTATGAATGTTGTGTCACTTGATTACCAGAGCGAGCCAATGCTGGTGCGTATTCAACTCTTCGATTTATTAGACCATTCGTTTAGCAGGAACGGACAGACAATGATCCACTCTCAATCGATTTTTTCTCCACTTTGAATTTAAACGCAAATCTGCAATTTTGTTGCAGTTAAATGGAAGTATACACCTTGCTCGTAAAGCGTGTCTGACGTCATTTACTCTTCCGGTGCACTTATGAACTTGTGCGAAACCATACCATAACCAGTGCCACGCTTTTGCCCATTCGGAAAACACTTTACTAGCGCAATGGGAATAATGCTAAAATAGAAAAAACCCAAAATCCAGTCTGCGATTGCGTGCAAACAGATTGCAAAATTCGCTAATGGGCCACTGTAGATTCATTAATGATGCAGTGAAACTGATACTATTTCTCCTCTGGAGCATATTGCTCGTCTACTGCTGGCTGAGATTAGCTTCGTGAACACCGTTGGGCGAGCTCATGATTTGTTGAGTAGAGGATAAAGCATATCATTATCGCTTTTGTTCTAATGAGAAAGTAGTGACGAACGGGATGCTCGTCATTCAAATCGTTAGGCGAGGTTAGAATTCAGAAATCACTGTATCAATAAGGGCTGCCCCCTCCCCACAAAAAACAACAACAACAACAACAACAACAACAAACAAATAAAAAATGTTTACAGAGGTGAACCGCTTAATGTTTTCTGCAGCTCGGCTGGCAGTGTCGTCATCAGTCCAGAGAGGAATTCGATTCGATCGTATGTCATAACCAAAATAATTACATATTATCTGCTCTCTTTAATCTGAATTATAAAACTTGGATGTATCGTAATTGGCACCGTTTTAATGAATTAACAAAGTGTGTATACATTTTTAGACACCCTGTCTGTATTATTAGGCACCAGTATGATACCATTTGAATTTGCCCATTGTCCTTGATACATCATTCCTGCAACAACATTGTTTTTCCACTGCTTTCAAAAGAAAACCCGGATGGGGGAAAATCCCAGATCCTTGTCTCCGTTAGTTGTGTGGTAAAATTCCTAAATAATTGATGGTAACTTGAATACTCATTTTCATGCGTGTTTGCGGGGGTAAAACGAAAGCCAATTAAGGATGGTGGTTAAAGGCGTTGATCGATACGTGTACGTCTTTGTTTACCATATTATTCCAGGGGCGAGAGTCACAGAAATCATTCACTTTGTTATTGTAGGACACTGTTCTCGAACCATAGATACTCTGTAGTAATTAAAGACTTTTTATTCAGAAAATGCTAGAACGATCATTTAAAAAAAAAAAAAATGTTGCCGCTAATAACTAAGCAAGGTAAATATCCAAAGATTTTGAGAACGTATGCCGGAGGAAATAAGTACATGACAATCTCAATTATTTCGCAATTCTACATAGATTTACACATAATAATATTTGCATCTGTTCGAAGGTCTTTTGTTCCCTTTTTCTTCTTGCCTAATAAAAATCTATTTTTACATACGTACACGTTGGTCTTCCAAATCCACAGACCGAACATCATTCATCGGCCTGTACGATAATTCTACTTCTAAAATGTGGCATAAGAAGCAACGGCAACCGTATTAAAACAAAAAGGAAGATTAAAGCATTTCCTTACTCTTTTGAAATTCACCAGCCGGTTTGAATTTCCTGTCACAGGTAGTTCACCAAATGTTCTTTACAGAATAGAGAAAATGGACAATGTTTCATTCTTAACAACGTGATGAAAAATACCGTCAGTTGGAATACGATCAGTAATTATTAAAAACAAAAAACACACACAAAAAAGCTAATGAATCTGGCGTAATTAAAATTTGCCAATCACGGTCCCTCGAAGATATCGCAAATATGTTTTTATGATCAATGATGCGCAGTACAAAACCTAAATAATGTTTTCATGTACAGGCTTTTATTTCCTTCCGTTGCCAATCGACCGATCATTACTTTTGTCACCAGAAGAGCAGATTCAGATTTCGTACACAAAATGGACGCTGGGGCAAATTCAAAGAGATGAAAGAAAAAAAACAACAGATGAATAATTAATTCATCAAAGGACACAACGAGAAAGTCTTGTGAAGAAAAGATTGTCGCAAAAGGTAAGCGACAATGGAAAACTGTTGAGAAAAACCCCAGAAGTAATAATGAAGGGAAAAAAAGTGACCACACTTGGTCCATTTCCACGTCTCTCATTACTTTGAATATTTCATAATGGCAATGAGCACAAAAAAAAAAATCGCTCTGTGAACACCTCAGTATTTCATAGATTTCTTATGGAAATCTGATTTACCATTGTCTGACGATCGAAACGTAAGTCCAAGTACTACGCAGGAAAGAAACTACACAACGACCACATAACTATATGCTGATATTTCCACCGTGAAGATCATAGGGAAATAGCAATTATTCTTAAAACCACAGCCAATATTGAGCTCTGTTAATCTGAGTAGTACCACCCGTTTCTAAACCAAATGGAAAATCCAACAGGCAATTTTTTGTCCTACCTGGCAAATCTCACAAATAACTGCACTTGAAAAACGACAGACAAACCACAGACATTTTGAACCTTAAATCCAAAAACTTATTGAATAGTTAAGAAGCTTGTGAAGTGTCCTAAGACACCGGCTGAGAACAAGTGTCACCGTCCACCAATGGTTGTTCATATTGCGTCTTTCTTTCAATGACATATCGACGATCGGCTAGAAACTTAAAGAAACCTGCAACGCACTACATTATCAGGTAATGTCAACTCAGGGCAAATGGTTCAGTTATGGAACATAGCAGTTTCAGAGAGATCCATCGATTGGCAGCACGGACCCACAGCAGGACCTGATCAAACCTCTCTGCTGTGGATAAGCGGATGGGTTCGGGCTTTCAGAGTTACCGAAGGTCTCTCTTCGTCTCTTTACAGTTATCGATACTGAAACACATGTTTTTAGGTCAAAGTCATTATATGTGACTGGCGTTGAAAGCATCATTTCTTTAATTTTGGCAAATCTGGTAAATGTGGAAGTCTGGAGATGTTTTACAATATAATTTAAGAGCTCTAGGGATGGATCTTTATCCATCTTCGTGTCGTTCTATTTCGGAAGATGATTCATGGTATCGATGTCTCGGATTCGAAAGAAAATCACATTACCTGTAATGGAACAAGAAATTTGCCTGTCAGGCGTGTGGACTCACCCGTTTCACCTCATTAGTCGGCCAGCTTGTGAAAATGTTCACCACTAATGGCTTCAGACCGTGATCGGGTGTGCGAGATTACATCCGGGCCAGGTTTATCGTTTTGGCCTTCAAGCATTTTATCACCTCGTCCCCTTAGAAAAACACGGTTCTATCTCCCTCCCGTCAACTTTTGAGAAATCGAGAATTGACGTTTCATGTGGTCATAACTTTTAGAGAAAGAATGTTTTTCTTTTGAGTAATACTTACAAATTACACACAGAATCTGATACTTTGACACACAATGGAGCAGGCCTGTAGAAGTAGTGTATAGTGAGTAACTCAATTCAGCCAAAAAATGGACATAGAACCTTGTCATTCTAAGGGGGCGACCTGTCACGGAGGAAGGATAAACCTTGCACGTGGAAACCATGTCCTTGAAAACCTAAGGTTGCCCTCTGGGGCTGAAGATCTTTGTTTCTCGAAGGCCTCAGTCCGCGGCTGTTGGCCGTGAATAATTTTTGCCCTCTAACCCTGATTCCCAATTTTATATTACTAGTTGGCCAGCTGACAGATGTGATGTTTAAAACTGAGTTTCCATCACCAGTATGTAAATTGAGGTGCAGAACGAAATTTCCTGTCAAGCTTTTCGGTTCTACTTCAAGAAAATGCACCTTTTTTCACGGCTCAAAGTGCCGGAATACTTTTATCTGTTCAACTCAATTGTGGCTCAAAATCAATGAAAATATTACAAATATAGCGAACCAAGGCCTTTTAAGATACGTACACCTTAACGTCTTTACATGCGTAACACGATATTTTGTAGAATTTAAGGCCCAGCGATTAAAAAGCCTTTTATGATTACATCGGAGGATTTACGACCTTTATAATTTGATGATGTGAAATCCACCGTTCTCGGAATTTCTGGGATCTTTCACATAATATATACAGTCATGTAAGGATGCTGAGGGAGATGTAACGAGACGCGAGAGCATTGTCTATCAAAGTGAAAGACATTTCTGTGCCGGTGGGACGAGGTATTTGGTCCCCCATAGCAGACGTTCCCCCAGAACAAGTACTTCGTGGTTTATGCTTTGTGGCAGTTGTGAAATATTGGTTCCCCCACTGCAGATGATTCCCCCGGAACAAATGCTATGAAGTAGTTGTTCCCCCCCCCCCCCCGGAACAAGGACTATATCGAAGCTGGTCCACCGGAACAAATACTTCGCAGTAAAAGGTCCGCCTTTAAATTTTACCAAAAGTGAAGGTTTTGGACGATTTGTAGCAATTACGTTAGAAAACAAATTCTGGCCCAACGAATACTCCTCCTTTAAAATCTGTAAATTAACCATCAGCACTGCATGTAATTAGGTTCGCTATTTGTACGCTTGTCCGTTAATAGGACTACCAATCTCGTCCAGTTTTGGCAGACATGTCAGTATAATTAAGAAAGGATTAAATGTTGAATATAGTACAATGGAAAATAATGTGTAATGTACTGCATTTCACAGTATAACATCCGAAAACAAGTATACTGGTGAAACGGGGCGACAGCTTCATACCCGGTTTCGGGAGTATCTCCGTGACATTAAGAACCAAAATGGAAAGCCTATTTCTGTCCATTTCAATCAACCAGACCATGAGGCATCCAACGATATTCAGGTTCTAGGACTCAAGTCTTGCCATTCAGGCGCTGAGGTGCGCTTTGAGACTGAGCAACGTTTAATTTTTCAGCTTGGTACCATGGCATGAATATGCAACACTGCCTCAGATAATTCAGTAGATGGGAAGGTTGTTTTTTTACTTCATATTTTTTTTTCTTTTCTATTTTCTTTTTCTGCGGCTCCCGATGTTACGCACCAACCCTGTCTTGTGTTCTGATGCACCATTTTGCGCCATCATCTTAATAGCTAACCAAATGCGTCACTTCAAGCCTCCACATATCGGTGGACGTCCTTTGCGAAAATACAAGTCAGGCTAGCAGATATGTGGTCGTCCTGATTTAATATTCTAAATATATATGGCCTTTAGCGTCTTTACAGACGGTCTTAGCAGCTAGAATATTCACTTTCACTTTGACTGACAGCTTCTCTCGTGGCTTATTCTACCAATGTTTGACCCGAGAGTGCGATGGCAGTGATTGCAGGTCAGTCTTTTGGGTTCACTTTGGCGAGTGTTTTCATTCCGCCTCTGTCGTTTTGTCAGGTATGTTTCTTTTGCCTTGAAGTCTATTGCGAGCGTGCCACTGCGCAATTTTTGTCTCCATCTGCTTCGATCATTTGCAAGGTTCTCCCATTCATTGGGGTCGATGTTGAATGCTTTCATCGTGACCTTGCAAGTGTCTTTGAATCGCAGATGTGGCCTACCTCTGGGTCGGTTGCCAGTAGCAAGTTCCCCGTAGAGAATTTGTCTGGGGATGCGATCATTTTCCATACGGTGGAGATGTCCAAGCCACCGCAGTCTTTTTTTGCCTAGGAGAGCCTGAGTTGATGGAATGTTGGCTCGGCTCAGAACTTCGATATTTGAGATCCTGTCTTGCCACTTGATCTTGAGAATTTTGCGTAGGCAGCGCAGGTGGAAGGAGTTGAGGGATCTTTCATGTTTGGAGTAGGTGGTCCATGTCTCTGAGCCATACAGCAGGGTGCTTAGGACGCAAGTTTGGTACACGAGTACCTTTGTTTTGATGGTCAGCTTGCTATTGTTCCACACCCTTTTTGAGAGTTTGCCAAAAGCTGTGGCCGCCTTTCCTATTCTGGCATTTATTTCAGTTGTTATGTCTGTGCTACCACTGATGGTTGAGCCTAGGTAGCAGAATTTTCCCACTTGCTCCAGAGGAGAGCCATTCAGCATGATTGGGTTGGGGTTTCTCAAGCTTTGTGTCAAAACTACAGTTTTTGAGACACTGATCTTTAGCATGAATTTGTCACAGGCTTTGGCAAGGCTATTGATGAGAGCCTGGAGCGTGGTTTCATCGTGGGCCACGATTGCAGCATCATCTGCGAAGAGGAGCTCTTGTAACATAATATGCTCTGTACGAGATTTTGCTTTTAGTCTGGCAACATTAAAAATGGAGCCGTCCACTCTGGTGTTAATAAGTACTCCACCTGAACATTGACCAAAGGCATTCTTGAGTAGGGCTGCAAAATATATACCAAATAAGGTAGGAGCAAGAACACATCCCTGCTTCACACCGCTGTTTACAGCAAATGAATTGGATGTGCAGCCCTCAAAGTTGACACATGACCTCATGTCAGTGTGGAAGGATGCAATAAGTTTTAGCAATGTTGGTGGACAGCCTATGGATTTAAGGACTGCATACAGGCCAGATCGGCTTACGGTGTCGAAAGCCTTTGTTAGGTCCACAAAGCATGTTATAAGCGGCCTGTTTTGTTCTTTACATTTTTCTTGGATTTGCCGAAGTGCAAATATCATGTCAATAGTTGATCGTTTGCTTCGAAAGCCACATTGTGTTTCTGGTAAGACTTTTTCCGCCAGTTGTTGAAGGCGGCAGAGGATGACGCGAGCAAAAGCATTTCCAGTAATGCTGAGGAGGGATATGCCTCGATAGTTGTTGCAGTCGCCTTTGTCTCCTTTGTTCTTGTAAAGTGTGACAATTTTGGCGTCTCTCATATCATGTGGTATCACGCCTTCTTTCCAACACTGCAGTAACAGATTATACAGGTGTGGTAATAGTGGGCCTTTTAGGTCTTTTAATACCTCTGCAGGAATGTTGTCACTTCCTGTGGCTTTTCCAGCAGACAGGTGGTCGATTGCATTGGAAAGCTCGACTAAGGAAGGTTCAGCGTCAAGTTCGGCCATTATTGGCAGTTTTTGGAGGTGTTCCTCAAAATCTGGTGGAATATTTTTCTCAGTTGAATACAACAGAGAGTAATGCTCTACCCACCTATTCAGTTGTTCATTTTTATCTGTGATGGGTTCACCATTTACAGACTTAAGTGGGGCGCTTTTGGTGATGATTGGCCCAAGAGCTACTTTCATCTGACTAAAGGCGGTTTTCATATCTCCCTTTTCATTTGCCTCTTGTATGCTGTTACACAAGTCTGTCCAGTATTTGTTGGCGCAACGTCTTACCTCCAGCTGAAGTTTAGCTTTTGCATTTTTCAAACAAGTTTTTGTACTCTGATTGCAATTTTTGTTATACTCATTGAAAGCAGATTTCTTTTGCTCAATGAGAGGTAGGAGAATTTCGCTGTTCTGGGCTACCCAGTCGTTGTTTGAAACTTTATGCTGTCCAAAAGACTTGATGGCACAGTCATGAATTTTTGAACTGAGAGTGTTCCATGTTTCATCTACCGAGTCACATTGGGTGACATTATCCATGCTTTCAGCAAATAACTTTTCAAATGACTTTCTATTTGATTCATCTCTGATTGCTGTTACATTGATCTTAGGGATTGAAGGGGCTTTTGATCTGTATATTTTCTTGGCCGAAATTTTGATTTTGCTGACTACCAGTGCATGGTCGGTGTCACAGTCAGCACTGTGGAGGGAACGAGTTATTTTTATACAGCCCAAACTCTTCCTCCTTGAGAGAATAAGATCTAATTGATGCCAATGGCCAGACCTGGGATGGCGCCATGATGTTCTTTGGCATCTCTTAAGGTCAAAGTACGTGTTTGTAACACATAATGAGTTCACGGAGCATAGCTCCAGAAGGCGCTGCCCGTTTTCGTTGATGTTGCCAATGCCGAAGTGCCCAATGCACTTTGGCCATGCGGAGTGATCTGCTCCCACTCGAGCGTTAAAGTCACCCAGAATTAGCAGGCCTTCGGTGAGAGGGATGTTGTGGAGAGTCCTCTGCAATGCCTCGTAGAAAATGTCTTTGGTTTCGTCAGAGGAGGTAAGTGTTGGGGCATAGACACAGATAATGTTGGTAAAACCAGACCGGGTGTTCAGTCTGAGTGTCATGATGCGTTCTGACACTCCAATTGGAGTTGCGATCGAATTGATAAGGGAGTTTTTTACGGCGAAGCCCACGCCGTGGATTCTCGGCTGTTCGCTGCTAAGGCCCTGCCAGAAGAAGGTGTAGTTTTCTTCTTTGACTGACCCGGAGTCGGGAAGTCGAGTTTCTTGAAGGGCAGCGATGTCGATGTTTAGTAGCTGAAGTTCTCGATCAATAATTTGGGATTTCCTGATGTAGTCAATATCAGTGAGATCTTGCTGTTGCAAGCCTGGGCGCATTGTTCTGACGTTCCAGGTACCAAGTTTTAGTATTTTTCTGTTTTTGCCAGGTGCACACTTTACGTCAGCTTTTTGACTTTTGGTCTAGCTCCAACCACCTTATGAAGCAGGCTGACGTGGCGGAACAACACCCAACTGCCTGGGGGCTGCCCAGGTTACGGCGGGCGGTAGTTGATCAATGCAGCTGAAAAGCCGCTCCCACCGACAGAGGGGACCCCTGGCGCTCATCCGTACGCCAAATGGATTGAGCTTATCACAGGTAACTGCCACCTCCCGTGTTGTGCCCATCCGTAACGGATGGCTGGAGTGTCCTCTCCAAATCGGAAATGGGTGGGCTTATAGAGGAGAGACAGACGCTTGCCAAGCCCGAGCAAACGCCTCCTCGTTTTGCTGCCTTGCCTGGGCTATTTTTAAGAGATGGTGCTTTGCCCAGAGGCACCACCCCTCTCTCTGCCATTCTAGTTAAACCCAAGGGAGAGACCAGGTCAATACATTTGGAACTAGTCCGGCTGCAGGAGATGCTGGAAGCCAGTTTGATGCAGTTCTCCCTGACAACCACCGTCGGGTCTCCACTCCTGATTTTCTGTCTGGGTTTACTCCCATAGCCTTTGCTATCATAGCAACACACAAGGCAGTGTGGTATTTGTATTCAGGGTTACCTTCCCCTAGTCTTCCTCTCTCCCGAGATGACCCACAAGACAGTGGGGGTGACAGTAGCAGGCTGTATTGTGTACTGTTATACAATAGCAGAAAACTCTGGCCTGACATATAATATTCTACATTATTTCATATTCTACGATTTTCTATATTGTTTGATTGTTTTATCTGTTCAATAATCCATTTTTTCTGTTGTTGTTTCTTTTTTTTTTTCTTGAGAAAGGTTTTGACCGAAATATAGGTAATTTCTGTCTTCCCTTTTTCTTTGCGTTTTATTGTATCGTTTTGGGTATTATTTCTTACATGAGGCTTTGCAATCTACAACTTTTCCTTTTCTTTTTGCCAATTTTTGACTATGCCCAGGCTGGCTACAACCAGGGCAACATCCGCCTCGTAAGCAAATCGTTGATCGATCGACGCCCCATTTGGCATTAGTTTTCTGTGAACTTACTGAGCTGTTTACATAATTATTCATTAAGTCTTTAACAAGCAACCGGTAGCTACGGAATTAAGAGCTCCTTTCAGAGATCTTGACATGTACCAAGTTTGTTTCTTAGGGATGAAACTGATCAAGGCTGGTATGGGGGCCAGACCGGTGGCGTGCCGCCCATTAATCGGGCACAATAGGCACTGCCTGCTGCATCCCACGGGTCCCCATGTGGGCAGTGCCTATTGTGCAGGTGTGAAGCAAAATTTATGGGTGGCGAGCCACCGGACTGGCGCGTACGCCCGCCAGCCCTGGTCTGTTTCAGCCCTTTCGTTCTTGTGTGTTCCGACTCCACTTTTTGCAAAGGTGAGAAATTCAACGTTAAACGCTTGCGGCTTTAAGATTATGATAAGGAGTTACAATAAATCGGAACTGTCAAACAGCATGATGAGCGCCAAAATGGAGATAAAACAAGAACCATGGTGGCGATCTGACTTAGGTATAGCTGTGAAAGCGCGGTTAGCCTACACTACAGAAAGGGTATTTACCAGAGATCCCCAGTCAGTGGATTCACTTCATGTATGTACGTTGATGGATGGATGGGCTGTGAACTCCGATAATTCGTGTCCGTCCATGTTCTTGGTGATCAAAATGAGCGGAGCTGTTTTTAGTGCAGCAATAAAACTGAAGTGACGGATGGACCGTGAAGTTGAAGAACGAACGGGCACAACTATTCAGTGGGAACATTGGCATGCGATATAAAGAGTTGTTTGTTTGGATGTTTATGTATGTGCGTGTATGTGTGTGTGCATTTGACGGCAAGATGAAACTTCAATCCTTCAGATGGACGAACACGAATCTCACTTATGAACAGGCAGTGGTTCATTTCCTTGCAAGCAAAACTTTCTGTCAAGCTGTATTATTATCAACATACCCGATTCCAAACAGTTAAGAATGATATACATTGTATAATGTAAGCATAAACGTGATTTTTTTTTTCTCTCTTCTAATAGTTGTTTACGTGATTTGCGTGCACGACCATGATTGTTTTTGTCCCTCTGTCAGGTATTGGCGTATCGATGGCGATTTTGAGTCTTTATTGTTTGTGGTAAAATCTGTTTTCCTACAAAATATCGAAAGATTTAAAAAAAAATATTTTTGAAAATATGTACAGAAATGTTTTTACCATATCAAAGAATAATAATAGTGACCAAAAATTTGAAACTTGAGAAAATTGTGTATACGCCAAAACATGAGATTGACGACTATTTGTTACTCCTGGTTTGGGATTGATGTTAACAAACAAAATGTCATTCAGAAACAAATATAGATGCAAAGATTGTAAATGGCGTTCATTTTGAAATCAAAGAAATCATTTTGCCTAACATAAGCTTCAACCGCATGTTTCTTAAAAGCTATTATCAGATTATCTGTATTAGTGTGTCTGATTACAACAAGATTCATTCTCTGTACCGTTCTGATAGCTGTGTTAAAATCTGATTCCTGAACTTAATCTTGTCGTAAACACTTATTACAGCTTGTCGTAAAAGTTATTACAGACAGTCAGTCCGCACCACAGACTAATAAATTAACCAGACTGGAAACACGAGCGTCGGGCTGTGTCGTTTTTTAAGGAATTTCCCGAGCGGCGGTCGTATAACCAACATGGGCGAGGCTCGAGAAATTCCGATTCTAGTTCTATCTGAAGTAGAAATTTCTTTTTATTTGTCAAGATTGGTGACACATGTATTAATTTCTTGGTGCGGAACCAAACTTCCGCGTTCAGTAGGCGCGTCAAAATGGTGTCATTCAACATTGTAGCTATGCTGAAGCGTCGGTCGTAACCGTAAACCTAAATGTGGCGGATGGTTCATGACCTTTCGCTGTTTTGTGACGTCACACAATGGGATCATCCAGTCTGGGCATTTTATTAGTCTGTGGTCCGCACAACTTCTTGTGGTAATGTACACCTACCAACTTTACAGGCGCTTTTGACCTGAAATAAAAATTGTGCAACGAATAGTGCCATGTACTCTGTATATCACAATCATGGGCTCTTCATAACTGGAAGGAATACGAGTTCTAAAGTCTACATCCGAGGCATATAACCCTGCACCGCATATGAGCAATTAATTATACTAACTCAAGTCTATGTATAAACACGAAGTGTCTGTATACATGGCATATTCTTTAACTGAGCTGCATCTGGAAAACGAGGGCCATCGCATGTGATAGTTGTGGCCGCTGGTACCACATCGACTGTATGGGAATAAACTCAGTAAAGTATGAAACACTGGGCAATAGCAGTGCCGCATGGGAATGTATCCAGTGTGGCATGCCAAATTTTAGTTCCAGCTTATTCACTGATTTTCAATTAAACTTAGACTGTAGTAGATCAAGATCTCACAATAGTTTTGATATCTTACAGCATTTAGATACTAATAAAAGTAACACAGAAATACCAATCTTTGAACCAAAATATTCGTCAACCCCACACCCCAAATCCAAGAAAAAAGAGCCAGCCAAAGAGAAAACCACGTTCAGAACCCAGGTTATAAATTTTCAAAGCATTTGGAACAAGAAAGAAGAACTTAGCTCATTTTTGAACGAAACTAAACCTGACGTAATCATCGGAACAGAAACATGGCTAAACGAAAATATAAAAACCAGTGAAATTTCAATTAATGATGATTATGAAATCTACAGAAATGATAGGAAGAAGAGAAGGGGAGGTCGGGTCTTGATAGCAGTGAAGAAGAACTTAGTTAGTGAAAAAATACCTAGTGAGGAAGCAGGAGAAACTGTTCTCTGTAAGATTAGAGTGCAGGGTAAACCTCCTCTTGTTGTGGGTGCAGTCTATCGACCTCCTGGTAGTGACTTGGAAACTAGTAAGAACATTTGTAATGAACTTCTCAGTGCCTACCAAAAGAACAAAAAGGCTACCATCTGGATAGGAGGAGATTTCAATTTACCTGATATAAACTGGGAAAAAGGAAATGTGAAGAGTTGCCAAAACTTAAGAGAAATAAATGACCTATTTTTAGACAGTGCTGCGGATATAGGCCTAGAGCAAGCAGTAAAAGAGACCACTCGAGGAGATGCACTGTTAGACCTATTCTTTACTAATTTCCCTAACCTTACAAGAGAGATCAAAATTCTTCCTGGACTAGGGGACCATGACATAGTCCAGATTGATTCAGAACTGAAACCCTTTAAGAAAAGACCTATTAGGCGACAGATTTACCTATGGAATCAGACAGACGAAAATAATTTGAAAAGGGAGGCAGCAACTTTTGGCACTTTTTTCATGAAATACCACTCTTCAAAAACTGACGCAAACAAACTCTGGGACTGTATCAAGTTAAATTTGAACATGATCATGGAAAATGTCCCAACAAAAATGTCATCCACAAAAATTCACCAACCCTGGATAAATACTTTAACGAAAAGATTAGTTCGGAAAAAATATAAATGGTTCAAAAAAATGAAACAGTGCAACTCCGAACGAGTGAAAAACAAATATCTAGAAATTAAAAGATTGGCACAGAAAGAATGCCGGAAAGCTCATAATAATTATATCCATGAGATGATGTGATTCATCTGATAACAGTAAAAAACTTTGGAGATATGTGAAAAGTAAAAATAAAGAAAACTTAGGAGTAACCGCACTGAACGATGAGAGAGGGCACCCACAGCAAGATGCCCAAAAAAGAGCCAATATCTTAAATACTCAATTTTGTAAGGTTTTTTCCGACCCAGGGGGAGTCTTCTCGGGAGAGCTGAGTGATGCCAAACTGCCGGATATGGATGAAATATTTGTCACAGAAAATGGAGTACTGAAACTTTTGGAAAACCTTAACGAAAATAAAGCTACAGGGCCTGATGGAATTCCCGCCAAATTACTGAAACTCTGTGCCAAGGAAATTGCCCCTGTTTACACTTTGTTATTTAGAGCTTCAATTGAACAAGGAAAAATACCGGAAGACTGGAAAAAAGCAAATGTAGTACCCATTTTTAAGAAAGGAAATAGAGCTAGTCCTGAAAATTATAGACCAGTCTCCCTGACATCAATATCTTTGTCACGAGTGGAGTGAGTGCAATTAAGGGGATTGCTACAGAGCGGGTGTAGAGTAAGGACTCACAGTAGACAGCAAGTTAAGCGTGCTGTTGTGAGTAGTAGTGGGGGCGGGGTCTGAAGGAGGCGAAAGCGCTGTATAACTATGACTGCAAGTTAGAAGGTCCTAGGGATCGGACCTGTGAATAATAGCCCATCGGGCAGAGATAAAAGGAAGCAGTCGAGAAGACTAGTGAGAGTCTTTCCAGTTATGACTGGTATGTAGAACGTTGATTGATTATTATGATTGATGTATTATATTATATTCGTCTATTACCATGATGTAAATAAGTATATGTGAGGAATGTGGAAGTCCTTGATATTGGATATAGCAATGTGCGCCACGAGCGATAGATGAAAGTGAGTTCATGGATTTGTAGCGCGAGTGAGTAGTGTGTACTCCGATGGAAGTGTGTTACCGTAAGATGTGTGGTGAGTGAAAGGTGAACTAGTGTGTGTACGTTTCATGGGTTGTAAGGAGAGGTGGAGTGAATAGAAATGGTAGGGTATTATACCAATGTAATGTTATTCTTGTAGGTGTCGGGGACGGGCCGCAGAGCCACCTCGATGAGCACAGGGGATAGGCCAGCATAGGGCCGGAGGCCACACATAGGCCAGAAGTGAGGCTGTCAGTGCAGGACAGTAGAGGCACATAAAGTCGTGGCAGTCAGGCCACGGACAGGGACGTAGATATGAGAGTGAATGAGATACTATGTTGTTGCCATGTTGATAGGCTAGTGAACTGATATTATGTTGTTGCCATGTTGATGGCTATGGAAATAATAATGTGTTATTGCCCTGCTGAGGTGCGAGGGGAATGCTAAGGTGTATGACAATAGGAAGGTGATATTGAGAGACTGCGGTGCCAGTAAATTATTAATGGGCTATTAAGACCCTGAGGGGAGAGGCTGAGGCCGAAGTGCCTTTAGGAGTAACTACCGGATTGTGGATCCGAGGGAGCGTGTGTGTGAGAATAAGGCCGTTGTACGGCAGTCATTTCAATAATATAATATATGTAATTGCGCTATTATATGTATAATTATGTTTAATAAATGTGTGAGTCTGATGGGTTGTTTTGTTAAGTGTTAAACTTGTTTGTTCGTGATTGTTGTCCTGTCATACTTATTACATCTCCCAGTCTGGGATTTGTGACACTGGGGGCTCGTCCGTTGTGACATTGGGGGCTCGTCCATTGTGACTCGTCCATTTTCGTAATATTTAGTTGTAGTTAGTTAGTAGGTATTTGTGCTGTCTTGTTCGTTGGATGAATGGACATTTCATGATATGATTTATGTATATTTATGAATAATAATATGTATTGATGCATGTATTTTGATGAATATGTATTAATGTGTACTTAAATTTCAGAGAGACAGTGTGTGTGCGTGCAGCCTGAGGAGACAAGCAGCCAGAGCTCCGATTAGGTCGAGGACTTAAACTCAAAAGGCTGAAAGTTAAGTAAAAGTCTAAAATTTTGTACCCTGGATTAAGGGCTGTCTTTTCATCTGTCTGTTTCCCTGTTTTTGCTGTTTTCGTTGTAATTGATTATACGGGCGGTGGCGCGGGTTTGCTGTGTTGAACTTAGTTTATCCTTTTAAAAAGGTGTGGTAAACTTTGGAACTTCGTTCATCACAGTGAACAGTTCTGTAGGGACCTGTATTTTTGTTTAGATTGTGCCGTTCTATCTTCCTCGTGTTTTAGGAAGACGTTTCTCTTGTCCTTCTCCTCCCTATCTGTAGATACGTTCTTTTTTTTCAGACTCTGTTCTTGTTGTACCGTGTAGTGTAATCGGCGTAGTTAGGTTGCATTTTTTTTTTTTTCCATTATATTTTCTTTTTTAGGTCTTTGTCCTAGTCTGGTTCGTTGTCCTCGACGTCCTTGTGGTCTTTCTACTGAATTTCCTTATTCTTGTCTTTTCTATTTTTTTTTATTATTAATAGTGCTATATATTTTATAAATATAGAATTAGTTAGGAAGTACGTAAATTTCTGAATTGTATTCGAGACAAGTGGGTGTTGCTATTATAGTGACATAGTTTCAGGTCTCTGGTTAGTGATCATACCGACAGGGTAGCCGTTTTCATAGCATACATACCATAACCATAAATCTGTGAAATGGCGGAACTCCAACAACTAATGAAGTTGGGTAAGGAACTTGGCCTTGAGGGAGAAGAGCTACGCGGCTGGATTAAAGAACAGCAAGCGGATTTGCGCGATGAGCGTGCTAAAGATAGAGAGAGAGAAAAAGAAGCTCAAGAGCGTCAACAAGAAAAAGAGGAGCAGGAAAGGGAGTTTAAGTTAAAGGAGTTAGAAGATAAGCAGCAGGAGAGACAGGATAAGCAGCAGGAGAGAGAGGCGCGAATAAGAATAGCGGAGTTGGAAATCAAAAAGAGTGCGCCAACAGAAACAGTTGAGCGGCAGGTACCCAATAAAGGTGGCGTTAGGAGTAAGCTCCCTACGTTCGACGACCGGAAGGACGACATAGACGCCTTCCTTTACAGGTTCGAGCTGAACGCACAATTGCAATGGGGGGAAAATAAGGAATTATGGGCCACGTACCTGGCATCGCTATTGCAGGGGCGAGCGTTGACCTACTTTAAAGAGCTACAGCGCGAAGACGTGCAAGACTACGATAAGCTGAAGGCTTTGCTGCTTCGCCGATTTGCGCGTACCGAGGAATATTTCCGGGAGCAGTTTAGGCGAGCACGTGCAGATACCAGGGAGGACTTTGCTGCCTTCGTCGCGAGACTAACTGAGTATTTCGCGAACTGGGTAGACTTGGCGCATGTGGGCACGGATTTCGCTAAACTGAAAGACCTAATGATCCGTGACCAGCTGTACGCGTCGTGCCACAAAGATCTGGTGGCTTTCCTGAAAGAGAACGAACCCGCGACGGTGCAGGAGGCGTCTAAGTTGGCGGAGGCATACCGTACGGCGCATCCGTCCAAACCAGTCGCCAGGGCATACGTCCAAGATGCTGGGTACGTCGCCGTTGTCGAGGGGTCGCCGGCAGGACTTGGGGACAGGTCGCGTCAGCGTGGTGCCTATAGCGGGCAAGCCCAGGGGCAGCGTAGGGGCTATCACCAATCACCGGCGTATGGATCCGGTAAGTTTGACCGAGCAGGAGGGCTAGGTCGCGGTAATGGCCGGGGGCGAGTTGTGACCTTTGCCGATGACCGACGGCATAGGGACTCTAGTTCCGGTCGCGAGGGGTCACGGGGACCCAGGCCTAGGGCAGCACAGGGAGCGGAGTGTTGGACTTGCGGACGCGTGGGTCACTTTTCCCGCGAGTGTAGGGCCGCGAAGTGTTGGAACTGCGGAAGAGCAGATCACATCAGCGTGAACTGCCCTGCAGGTAGGATAGCGGCGAACGCGGACAGTAGCTCCAGTCCATGTTCCCCAAATAAATTTCATCATGCGGCTGCGTGCGTTACATCGGACAACGGAGGCGGACAGTATTCTAAGTGTCCCAGTTGTGAGAAGTTATTATCTTCCGGTATTTTACCTTGTGGGAGAAAGATCCCCGTTATAAATTCATGTCATACAGGAGGTGGTCTTAGGGTTTATCCGGGGTTTGTTGGGGACGAACCGGTCTCGGTTTTACGAGATACAGGATCTACCGTTGTGGGAGTGCATAGGGACTGCATTCGGGATTCACAGCTTACAGGTGAGACTGTCCCGTGCATCCAATTTTCGGGGGCCATTGAGAAATTACCCATGGCAAAAATAATGATAGATACACCTTTCCTTAGCGGGGAAGTCGAAGCAGTCGTTGGTTGTTTTCCAGGCGCCCAGCTCATCATTGGGAATGTATCACGGGTCGTTTCCCCTTCCGATGAGAACGTGCAAGCATGGTCGCAATCAAAAGGTATTGACTTTTGCGCCGCGGTCGAAACACGCCGACGGGTAGCCGATAAAGACAAGATTAGACCTTTGGCTACGCCAGCGGTCAACCTAGACATCACGCCAGAGCGCTTGGCGAGATTACAAAGGGAGGACCCATCATTAAACCCATGTTTTGGGGAAGCGCGAACCGAGAAAACGAGGAAATATAAAAACGGGTCATCTTCTTTTTTTGTCCAGGGGGGCATTCTGTTCCGTATGTACGTCACAGTGGCTTCCGTTCAAAAGCAGGTCGTCGTGCCACGGTCGTTAATTGCTACAGTATTGCGTCTGGCCCATGATGTTCCATTAGCGGGTCATATGGGAAGTACTAGAACCAAGCAGAGAGTTCTGAAAGATTTTTATTGGCCGTCAGTATACAGAGATGTACGTATATATTGTAAGACGTGCAGTGCGTGCCAAAAGACGACGCATAAGGGTCGTTCACCCCAGGCTCCTCGTCAAGAGATCCCCACGGTTTCGGAACCGTTTAAAAAGGTTTCAGTACCTTGTTGATTTAAGAGAAAGATTAGCTTCAGCGCGCACTATAGCACAAGAAGCTTCTGGTATCGCTTCGAAAAGAGCAAAAGACTATAAAGATAGAGGTTCCAAACTGAGAATTTTTAAGCCAGGAGACAAGGTTCTGTTGTTGTTACCTACGGACCATAATAAGTTATTGATGACATGGAAAGGTCCTTATGTTATTGAGCGAGTTGTTTCAAAGGTAGATTACGCTATCCACATTGATGGAGCGAGTAAGGTTTTCCATGTTAATATGCTACAGAGATTTTATGAGAGACCACAGTATCTGTGTGCACAGACAAGACCAGAGGAGACTGTCTTCTCTATTGCTTGTACGGGGGTCGTAGACCAGTCGGACTGTGACGTAAGCGACACCGAGGCGCAGGAAGAGTTACAAATTCAATTGCCGGAGTTAACTGCGACACAAGGTTACAGGGACGTAAAAATTAACCCTGACCTTACGAGTTCAAGGAGTAGGGAACTTGAGACCCTGTTAGCGTCATTTCCGGATGTTGCTACGGATTTGCCGGGTCGCACTACGGTGATCCAGCACCAAATAAAGTTGACTTCGGATAAGCCAGTATTTCTTAGACCGTATCCGTTGCCTTTTTCTTCGAGAGATAGAGTCATAAAGGAAGTTGAGTCAATGTTGAAGTTAGATGTGATAGAACCATCAACATCGCCGTATTCATCACCCATCGTCCTCGTGAAAAAACTTGATGGATCGGTGCGGTTCTGTATTGATTTTCGAAGATTGAACACTATTACGGTAGGCGATAGGGAGCCTATTCCGTTTCAGGAGGAATTAATAGCTTCATTGGCCGGGTCCACGTGGTTTTCCAAGATAGATTTGACGAAAGGGTATTGGGAAATCCCGCTTACTGAGGAGTCTAAACAATACACGGCGTTCCAAACGCCCATTGGATTATTCCAATTTAAGGTCATGCCATTTGGGTTGGTGAACGCGCCAGCGACGTTTGCACGATTAATGAGATTAGTGTTGAAGGACATACCTAATGTCGTGTCATTCTTTGATGATATAGCATGCCATACGTCGACATGGTCTGAGCATATTCAGACACTAACAGTAATTTTTCAACGATTACGTCATTTTGGGTTAACGGCTAAACCCGCAAAGATGGATTTGGCATGTCCGGAGATAACATTCTTAGGACATATTGTGGGTAGAGGTGTTCAGAGACCTGAAGAAACAAAAATTGACAAGTTAGTAGGGTTGCAAATCCCTAAAACAAAGAAACAAGTCAGAAGCTTAGTGGGAATTTTAAATTATTACAGAAAGTTCATTCCAAATTTTTCCTCCTTGTCATCTTCTCTTACTGACCTTACTAAGAAGGGACAACCCGATAAGGTCCAGTGGACGTCTGAATGTCAGACATCATTTGATAATTTGGTGACAGCATTATCATCGTCACCCATTCTGATATTACCCGATTTTCGATCTAATTTTATCCTCAGAACGGATGCGTCGGACTCTGGTGTCGGCGCTTGTCTTCTACAGGAGAAGAACGAATGTCTCCATCCTGTATGTTATGTCAGTAGGAAGTTATTGCAGAGAGAAAGAAAGTATTCTGTGATAGAGCGTGAGTGTCTTGCCATTGTCTGGTCCGTCCAGAAATTAGGACGTTATCTCATGGGACGAGAATTTTGTATCCAGACAGACCACAAGCCACTGACATTTTTGTCGAAGAATCGTTCGTCCAGCCCACGCTTGTCTAGATGGGCATTGGCTTTGCAGCCGTATACCTTCGTTATTCAACCAATTCCAGGAACCAGCAATCATATCGCCGACTACCTTAGTCGAGCCTAGGGGAAGATTTCAGGAGCTTATACATCAGAGGACAGGAACATTGACAGGATCTGTGTGAATAAGTCGACTTTAAAATATTGACATTATAAATATGATATGAAGAATGGTTGATAGGTTGAATGGGTTTTGATTCTGTATTAAGTATGGTGGTTAGTTAGCTATTCATGATGTGACACATATATGCATATTGCAGGCCATATTGATCCCCATATTTTCCCCTGATTTCGGTATTCTATATACTAGGGGAACTGCTAGGTCATTCTTCTAGTGTAGGTATTGCTCACGCTCACTCGTTGACAGTCATCTTGATGCGATTTGAAATTAATTGCATTAATTTTTTTGGGGTGGGGGATGATGTCACGAGTGGAGTGAGTGCAATTAAGGGGATTGCTACAGAGCGGGTGTAGAGTAAGGACTCACAGTAGACAGCAAGTTAAGCGTGCTGTTGTGAGTAGTAGTGGGGGCGGGGTCTGAAGGAGGCGAAAGCGCTGTATAACTATGACTGCAAGTTAGAAGGTCCTAGGGATCGGACCTGTGAATAATAGCCCATCGGGCAGAGATAAAAGGAAGCAGTCGAGAAGACTAGTGAGAGTCTTTCCAGTTATGACTGGTATGTAGAACGTTGATTGATTATTATGATTGATGTATTATATTATATTCGTCTATTACCATGATGTAAATAAGTATATGTGAGGAATGTGGAAGTCCTTGATATTGGATATAGCAATGTGCGCCACGAGCGATAGATGAAAGTGAGTTCATGGATTTGTAGCGCGAGTGAGTAGTGTGTACTCCGATGGAAGTGTGTTACCGTAAGATGTGTGGTGAGTGAAAGGTGAACTAGTGTGTGTACGTTTCATGGGTTGTAAGGAGAGGTGGAGTGAATAGAAATGGTAGGGTATTATACCAATGTAATGTTATTCTTGTAGGTGTCGGGGACGGGCCGCAGAGCCACCTCGATGAGCACAGGGGATAGGCCAGCATAGGGCCGGAGGCCACACATAGGCCAGAAGTGAGGCTGTCAGTGCAGGACAGTAGAGGCACATAAAGTCGTGGCAGTCAGGCCACGGACAGGGACGTAGATATGAGAGTGAATGAGATACTATGTTGTTGCCATGTTGATAGGCTAGTGAACTGATATTATGTTGTTGCCATGTTGATGGCTATGGAAATAATAATGTGTTATTGCCCTGCTGAGGTGCGAGGGGAATGCTAAGGTGTATGACAATAGGAAGGTGATATTGAGAGACTGCGGTGCCAGTAAATTATTAATGGGCTATTAAGACCCTGAGGGGAGAGGCTGAGGCCGAAGTGCCTTTAGGAGTAACTACCGGATTGTGGATCCGAGGGAGCGTGTGTGTGAGAATAAGGCCGTTGTACGGCAGTCATTTCAATAATATAATATATGTAATTGCGCTATTATATGTATAATTATGTTTAATAAATGTGTGAGTCTCATGGGTTGTTTTGTTAAGTGTTAAACTTGTTTGTTCGTGATTGTTGTCCTGTCATACTTATTACATCTCCCAGTCTGGGATTTGTGACAATCTTGTAAACTTTTAGAGCATATCTTGCATACCAGCATCATGAAGCATCTCGAGAAACACTCAGTTTTAACACATGTACAGCATGGTTTTAGAAAACACAGGTCGTGTGAGTCCCAGCTGGTCACAACTTGCAATGATTTTGTTAATAACTTGAATAACAACAGGCAGACTGATACCATCTTATTAGATTTCAGTAAAGCCTTCGATAAAGTGCACCATGCTAGTCTCTTGACTAAACTAAACCATTATGGAGTTAGAAACAGTACTTTGAAGTGGATTAAGTCTTTCTTAGAAAATAGAACACAGATAGTCGTCGTTGATGGAAAGTCATCCAATCCTGCAGCTGTTCTCTCGGGAGTACCCCAGGGTACTGTAATGGGCCCCTTACTATTCCTGGTTTATATTAACGATATGCCAAGTAAGATCTCTCCAGGCACTAAATTACGACTGTTTGCTGATGATAGCCTCCTCTATAGAACAATAAACTCAAAAGAACATACGGAAATTTTACAGAAAGATCTAGACAGTCTACAAAAATGGGAGAGGGACTGGCGTATGGAATTCCACCCCAATAAATGCCAAGTCCTGAGAATTTCAAATAAAAAACACAACATCACCTCAGACTACTTTATACACGACGAAAAATTGAGCGAAACACATGAGGCTAAATATTTGGGAGTTACATTGGACAGAAAACTTACATGGAACCAGCACATTAATAACACATGTAACAAAGCAAACGGTATACTAGCATTTCTAAAAAGGAACATCTCTAACTGCGATAGGAAAGTAAAAGAAAAATGCTATAACACCTTTGTGAGGCCCTCCCTAGAGTATGGCTGCAGTGTCTGGGACCCCCACTGTCGAATAAACATAGACCAACTGGAAAGGGTCCAGAGGAGAGCTGCCCGCTTTGTGACAAATGACTATACTAGAAGTAGTAGTGTAAATAAAATGATGAGAGACCTCGAGTGGACACCATTAGAAGAGAGGAGAGCAAAAAACAAAGTAAAAATATTTTATAAAGGCAGGGAAGGAAATATCCATATCCCACTGAACCACCTCACCATTAATACCAGAGGCAACAGAAGGAATAATATAAAATATAACATCCCAAGCTCATGGGTTAACAGCCATCTTTATTCTTTTTACCCTAATGTCATCAGGATGTGGAACAACCTCCCGGCAGAAGTCCAAACACTATCGTCTGCAACGACTTTCGACAATGAATTTAAGAACAGTATTATCCGTTGCAGCTACCATTGTAACTAAAGTGCGGGTTGTATTTCTGTGCACAATCTGGAAACCAAGAGATATTTATACCAGAGTTATATATACAAAAGACTTTATACAACTAATATATTTTTAAATGGTCTTAACATCTATGTAAGATTTTACCCTGTTTTTAGCCTCAGAGGAGCGACGTTGAGTCGCATATACTATAGTGCAGTTGGGGAATCGTCTTATAGACGAACCAACTATAAAAGAAGAAGAAGAAGAAGATCTGAATAGACTGTTAATTTATTTTAATTGCCATTTGAAAAACAATTCATAGACGTTGTAATAAACGTTTTAAAAACATATGTCTGCACACTGGGAAGAAAAATCAACACGGTATTAGTAAGGGACAATTGGCCTGTTTCAGAGTCTTAACGCCTGTAAAATTTTAATGATTTCAGGCAAGTTTAAAAAAGCGTCAACATAGCGAAACAGTGAGATCTTGTTGTCATAGAAACATCCAATGAGGACTGTCTGGATCAAACAGAATGTGTAAGCAGATATAACATCGATTATTTTTTCCGGAACATTCACACAGATACCACACACACACACACACGCACACACACACATACAGACTAGTGCACAAACAACACACACACAAACAATGAAATCGTGGGATATTTAGGATTTCACCATTAATTATGTCAATATCATAACTAGCGACCCACTGCTTGTTTTGACCGCTTTAGCGTTTCATTTCTTGTACCGTGTAAGATGAAATAATTGGACAGCACTTCATTAAATTGCAGATAAAAATACAGCATGGCAGTCAGACTTAAACATTTTCTTTGGGTGAGGCATTATCTATAAGCTTTCGCACATGCCTTGGAGGTTTGCGTGACTGCTTAACTCGTAATCAGGGATTGTAAAATTGTTATCACAAAATTCTCAGCAATGTCCGGGCATGCAAGGGTGGTCGATTTTCAACATATATTTTGACAGCAACCATGAAGACTTTACACAGCATGCGCTACGTGTAGTATAAATCTGACACAAAAGAATTCATGGCTGTTTCTATGAATCTGTTTCTATCCCTAAAGTATGTTTGCTCGATTTATGGGCGATTTTTGGACACCCCCTTTCCTTTCCCAGCCCATACGAGTATGTGGTCATTATAAAGTTGAATGTCTACGATAATGTCTTGCTATTTGAAAATTGACACTCAGTATGAACTATTAATGACTGCATCATTAAAGACAAGATTGAAAAAAAAAAAGAAGAAGAAAATAATCTACCAACTTAATTGGCTGAAAGAAAAAAGTAAGCAAAATAAAACGTTTTAATTTATTACCACAAGTGCAGAGCAGCGTACGTACCCTCCCCGATTCCCCCCCCCCCCACCCACCCACCCAATTCTTCAAAGTAAGCTTTTCGATAGTTGGAGGTAAACCACTCTTTATCCCCCACCCCTAGGATCGTTCATGCTTCATAGATTACAGTGAATTGCACCAACCATTCTGAGTAGAACTGCAAGTGTCTTGGCATGAGCAACCAATTTGAACAAAAATATGATGTGAATTTTTGTTCTCCTTTCGTTGGGCTTGTTTACATGATTGTGTATAAATATGCTGATGAACACTGGTGCCAGCCTGTGTGTGTGCGTGCATGTGTTTGTGTGTGTGTGTGTGTGTGTGTGTTTATGTGTGTGTGTGGACGATTGTATCAAACAGACTGTTTCAAAATGAGAAATCAATGTTCATTGAGTACTCAAAGTTCTTTTTATTGACATTTCAACCAACGATACACAGAAGCGATCATATCTGAAAATCTCACGTTTGAGATCGCTTGGCTGGCTGACATTTAAATGCCATTGGTTACAAAAAAATTTTGAAAAAAGCCCATTGAACCAATGTCCTCCAAAGCCATGGCAAATATGTATGAGCTGTGGATCGTTATGAGCAGAATGATGCACTGATACCAACACACCCCATTGCACTTAAAATTAATTGCCATATTCGATGCCAATCAAAATCGTGTCATCCAAAGGACGATGAACAAACCAAAGAATAAAGTGATTCAAACTTGAAATGATCATTATTTTTCCATCTACAGAAATTCAATATTTTTGTCCAATATTATTTTGCCTTTAAAATTTTCAAGAAAGAGAAAGAAAAAGAAAAGGCTTTTCAGGCCCGTGTATGGCTAGTAATAGGCCTAGGACGGATGGAAACTCAAGGGGCCCCATTTCAAACTGCTCATTACGTATTTCTGTCATTAGTACTAAATGCATTTATATTCATATTTGATTCTCTTTACACTGTCACTTCTCTTAGCCAACTGCACCCCTTCTCTTTTGCTTCTAGTAGGGGGTAGGCCCCTCAAAATCTTAAGCATGTGCTTATTTTTAGCCCCCCCGCCTCCCCCCCCCCGCCCCCTTTCTGGCATAAACACAACAGTCAAGAAATGACGTAAAAAGAACACTGATGAATGCAGAATTCAAACAAATCTTAGTCCTTTCACATTCTGGTCTTGACGGCCTCAGCATTTTCTCCAGGTTCCACGGCAATCGTCTTCTCTGTCGTGTTGTCGGCACGTCTCATTACAAATTTCAAAGCACTGAAAAGACAGACAGACAACAAGCTGGTGACCACAGCTTCCAAGCTGAAATGCTGAATGAAAGGAGAGAATTGTGGAAAATCAAATTTGAAACTGCACTGGCGAAAAGGAAAAATGTAATGCCATTTGTGGTAACTGCCATTTGGGGTATCTGCCATTTGTGGTAACTGCTCTGAGTTATTATTTTTTTCCAGGGGTTTGTGTGTATGGGGGCGGTTGGGGGGGGGGGTGTTCACATTTTGAAGAAATGAAATAATATTTTACAGTCATACCGGCTTAAGAACACTATTCCCTTCCAAGCTACGCGTATCGTTCAACCGTGTTATCTCAGATGTGTATAATTAGAGATACCAATGTACAATCCGAGACATAGGATACTGAGACGAATCAATTCGTCATATTCCGTCCGTCGACTTGTGCGCGTACCATCGATGTCAACAGTACAACAATTCGCACCGCACCCCTTAATATTTGAAAGAAAAAGAGTCGTGCTCACTGGTTCGTTTCGGTATTCATGTTTCGGACACAACGGTATAATTATATTATTATTATATACTTTTCCGCGTTATATACTACTCTGACACTCTGTTTTGTGTAGGAAGCAAAACTCACCAAACTGTGGGAATGCAGATAGCAGCCAAACCAGAAAACACCAAAGAATGGAGGCCGTTGTAGTGGCGGAGACCCAGTTTGAATAGGGCAGGGGCGGAGACACCAGCAATGGTGGTGGCCAACATCTCAGCTACTCCAACACCTATTCGAATGAATATCAAAGTATAAAGAAGAACAAAACGAAGATGAGGAGGAGGAGGAAGAAGAAGAAAAAGAACAACAACAACAACAGCAACAAAATAAAAGCATGATCTTGGAAACTACGACATGTATAGCTCTATATTTCGAGGCATAAAGAAACACATTGCTCTTTGGATTTTGAGCATTAAGACTGTTGGAGCCAGAGTTTGGCGAATAGCGCACTGAATCTAGTCTGTTTCAGAACAATCTTGACTCAGAGGCTTGAATTCACTTTGAACCAACTAGCGAGACAAAATTGTTTCAGCCCCACAGGTGCATAAATTCCATAATAACTCCATAGGGGACACGGTGGTCTAGAGGTAAGGTGCTCGTCTCTCATGCCGAAGGTACCGGGTTCAAATCCCGGCCGGTGGAGGCATGTTGGAATTTTTTGGGATTTTTCTCATATTTTCCCGTCAATGATCCTATGCATGGGAGGTAGGATCGAGCACCTAGTCTTCTCGTATAGGACGAAAAACTCGGAGGGCCCGTGTGCAAGTTAAAGATACCTTGAATAAAATTCATCCCTATCACTCCTCCCCCCACCCCCACTCCCCCCCCCCAAAAAACAACAACAACAACAACAACAACAAACCCGTAGACTAGCGCTGTACTGTGGCAACAACATGTCTGCTCCATTTGTAACTGGGCTGCAATGATACTAAGGCAAATTTCCCAAAATGGGATTGAAGAAGTACACAAAAAAAAAAAAAAGTCCACAAAACCGAGGCAAAACAGACTTGACTCCATGCGCCTTACGCCTTTTTCTCGCGTTCCACTCGTCTACGAAGTCTTGAAATGGCAACAATCTGAATAATGAATTCAGCACACCATCTCTCAATTTATGCAAAAACAGAATCTGTTTAAAAAATACACTGCTGTTTACTGAAGATGGATGTACACTATACTTTATTAAAATGGCGATTGCGCGGCATGATCTTTTGAAGTGCCGGTACATCACCCATTGAGAAAGAAAAGGAAAAAGAGGATGAAAGAGACGACTATACCTGCAAATAATGACCCTTGGTCACTTGCCTGGACGGACTTGGACATGATAGCTCTGGACATCGGGGACAAAAAGTTTCCCACTCCACCTGCCACCGCCGCTGGAAACAAAAAGAGACGCTTGATAATTAGTGCTACTAGCAAAGATCCCTCTGATTGTTCCAACCCAGTGAGAGGAACTTTTGATGCCTTAAGCAATACTATTGTTAGATGTGGCCAAAGCAATCGTATTTTTTTACATTAAAATGGAAGGCAACATTGGATGTGCGCGGCAACATTTTGTTTTTTACATGTGTCCTGCACAAACACAGCGACCATGCAGCTTAAAGGGAATATTGTCTAGGGGGATGTCAGCAAGAAAGCCGAATCTGACCAAATTATCGTTTTCGTTTTGCTCCTTTCTTCAGAGTTAGGGTGGAGGGTCATGTTTGATACTCTGATAACTTACAATTACCTTAATTCTTGTTTGTTCCAACTCCACTTTTGGCACGAGTGAGAAATTCGACGTTAAACGTTTGCAGCTTTAGTATTATGACAAGGAGTTACAATAAATCGGAACTGTGAAACAGCTTGATAAGCGCCAAAACGTATTTTACACGTGTCAATGTGTGCATTTGTTACACCTTTTCTACACACTAACAGATCTCCAGTTTTGTTCAGAAAATGGAGATAGAACAAACAAGGACTAAGGTCGCGATATGACTGAGGTATGGCTGTGAAACTACGGTTATCCTACTCTACACAAATGACATTTACCTCCATACATCATGGCATCTTTGTCAGCTAAACCTTGCACCAGGAAACCAACGCTAGAACCTATGACACCCAGCAAGGCAAATGTAGAGTCGTGGACACGTGACCAAACAAACTGACAGATAAAAATGACAAAAACAAGTCAAATGCATTAAAGTTAGTATCACATATAATAATATTGTTTTTGTTAATAGTATAGGAAAGTGTGGGTGGGGTGGGGGTTGGGGGGGGGGGGTATTTAAAAAAGTATTGCACAGATCCTGCTAACAGAAAGATATTACATCAAACTGTTTTTTACTTTCACTAATGAATGGCTTGGCTCAGTGATTTCATCAAATAGATATGCAACATCGATATGATAATTTTCGCAATCGATTGGTTATAATCGTTTCGAATACGACCCCACAGCAACCAGTTTCAAACTGAAACTGTTAAACCAAGATGTTTCATCGCCAACGCGGCATTTAAGCTATAATTTCATTTCTTTCAGGTCACATCTAAAGAAGGGAGAAAAATGCAAAGGAATACTAGACAATCATTAAATATTAAATATTTAACACACAGTACATGTAAATGTAGTCTTTTAAACTGCTGACAACTAATCTCTCTCTCTGTCTCTCTCTTTCTCTCTTCTCCTCTCTCTCCTCACTCTATCTCTCTCACCCTGCCCCCCTTCTCTCTCTCACTTTCTCTACCTCCCCCTCTCTCTCTCTTTCTCTCTCGCCTCTCTCTCACTCTTTTTTCTCCCTCTCTGTCCTCTCTCCTTCTCTCTCTCTTCCTCTTTCAACCTCATCCCTGCCACCGCAATAGTTTAATTATGCCCACTCTCGGATTGTTTAGGTCATAATGAGCAAATCAGTTGCACGCGAGGCCTCTGAGTACGCCTAGTCGAGACTGTGTGGAAACAAACTAATGCTTCTGTATAAAAGTGGCTTATAACGTCGGGGGGCTTTAAAAGTGCATATTTACAGATATTTTCTAAAGTGTTATATTTGCACATGGAATTATTCCACAAGATGACATTAATTCTTGATTTTTTTTTTTTTTTTCTGGGGTGTAATGCAATCTTTCTTCACTTTTAATAAACGAGGCTTTGGAACTGAAAGTTAAAAACGAAACGAATGTCCTTTGGCGAAAAGGTTAATGGTAACATTTTACATGGGCGGAATCTTATAGAAGAAAAACAGTAGTATTTTACATTATAAGAATTTAACAGTAAACACAACTCAGAACTTTACTGTCTCTATTCGGCCTGGTGACTGGACTACGGTCCCCAACAGCAGTCATAGAGTAATTAGATTCGGTTACAATTTGAAAACTCAGTGGAACCCGGTAAAGCAGTATGATTATTGGCAATCTAGTACTATAAATCTAGAAATGTGGAATCATGGTTTTAGTGATGAGCACTGATTGTTTTCTCTCCCCCCCCCCCCACCCCACCTCTCAACTACGGGTGGCCCCAACGCACATGCCTCTCGTTGATAATAATTTAATGAGCATCTGCCTGAGTATACCGCGCCTGGAACTCCTTTTTTAACCATATTCAATAGGCAAAAGCATTTAATAAAATAATCTCAGGCCTTGTACTTATTTACCTTAGTAAACCGAAGATTAATTAAAGAACTGTGAATTATGACAACTTAAGTAGCTTGGTGGACAAAAAGAAAATAAGAGAAATATAAACGGAAAACCTGTAGTTTTGACTCATAAACATAACAAATAAGTAAGTGATATTAAAGTAAATAATAAATAAATAAATAAATAAATAAATAAATATATATATATAAATCAACGAATCAATGAAGAAATGAATCGAAAGATAGATAAAGAAATAAGTGAGTGCAAGAATGAATGAATGAATGAATGAATGAATGAATGAATGAATGAATGAATGAATGAATGAATGAATGAATGAATGAATAAATGAATGAATGAATAACAACATGAAAAAAAAATTTTTAAATGACAAAGGGACATTACAATTGTATGATTGTTAAAAACCAGAATAATCTGTTGATCTTGGTGGATGCCTTGCGGCCCTCAGTCATCTAGGTTTTTACGTATAACATACCCTGTGATTATTACAATGGCCAGCCAGCTGCCCAGGATATAGATACCTGAAAAAATGGTCACTTTGGTAGTTGGCCAGTGAAAAGGTGGGCCCTGGAACAACAGCAAAAAGAACAAAAAAACGATCAACAGTGGTGAAATAATTATGCTTATACATGTACTTATTTTCAACATGTGAACTATATTTTTGTATTCAATCAGAAATGGAAATGTGCAGGACATGTATCAAGATGTGAAGACAATAGACAGGGCAGAAGATGTATTGATTGGCAAACCAAGAACTGGGAAGAGATCCAGAAGAAGACCAGCAAGATGATGACAAGATGACATCAGAAAGCATGAGGGAACAACATGCGGAGACAGGCAAAAGACCGGACCAGATGGAAGAAGTCTGCGGAGGGCCACATTCTGCAGTGAACGAACAACGCCTTGCAGAAGAAGAAGTAAAAAACGTTATCCTTAAACATATCAACTATGTAAGATAGAAGAAAACAACAGAGGATGGACATTTGAAGTACGACAAGTTAATACACAAAATGAATCAAAGCATTTGACGTCGCTGGAAATCGGCCACACATTATATAGCCTATAGCTAAAAGCGACCACATTTTATTATACATCACTAAAATCGACCACATATTATTATGTATCACTAAGATTGACCACATATTTCTTATTATTATATCGCTTTAAAAAACCCAGTTATTATGTAACACTAAAATTGACCCGAGATTACATATCATTAAAATCTACCACATATCATTATATAACACAAAAAAGAACCAGATATTGTATATCACTAAAATAGCCCACAAATTATACATCACTACAAAGGACCTCACATTCTGTATCAGAAAAATCGATCACACATTATATCATCACTCAAGCTTGTCCTCATCACCACCTTGTAGTCACGAAAACATTCCACACTTTGCAAACTGCTACAGCCAATAATTCAAACAGGGTAACAGAATATTCTATGTTAACAATTTCAGACATTGAACTGAAACACGAGAAGTAACATCTTTCTGTGTGTCTCACCTATTCAAGTTTCAACTTACCTGTAGGTAAAGGATAATCGTTATACTGTTACCCTGCAGAAGGTAGATGCCCACAAAAAACAGTAAGACGGTGAGGAGTAGGATAGGTCTGGAATAGAAATATTTTTCTTATTCAAGACTCAGTAGAGAGATTCATTTCTGTCCAAACAAATTAAAATAAAAATATTTTTACAAAATAAATGAGAAGGGATGAGATCCAGTCACAGATTCCTGGATACAACTTGGCAATCAATATTACAATCTCTTTCAGTAAACAGAGGTGATTGGCAGTTTGGCATTTCACATTTCGGAGAGATTTGAGATCATTTGGTTTCTCGGGGACCTCAGTCTAAGGGGGATACCATACAAAGCCCGGAACTTCAAGGCCAGTTACTGCCAGAAAAATATGCACCCAGGAAACTGACTGTGTTTGAGTGGGTTTAATATGATAGGGTCTTCTCTGATGTACTCAGAAAATAATTATAGGAAATTTATAGTGTGCACTTCTGGTCTGCCAGCAACTGACTCTGACGTTAAAGGCTTAGTATGATACCCCCAAATGGAGATATCATACTAAGCCCTGTCAGACACAATTAGATGCTGCCAGTAAAATGTACACCAAAGAAATAGTGGCAGAAGCTGACTGTATTCGACATGGCTTGGTATGATAGGGTCTTGCCGTATTTACTAAGGAAACATGCGAAATAATGGTGTGCACTTCTTGTGTGCCAGCAGCTGACTGTGTTCTTGATACTTCTGGTTTTCAATAATTCAGGTTATATGAAATCATTATTTTATGTGTGCGTTTCTTTTTTTTTTTTTTTGGTCAGTATATTATGTCTATTTTTTATTCCTTTTGTCTCACTTTTTGCCATTCCAGGAACAATGTAATGGGACACAACCATGAAAATATTAAACACTGTTATTGAAACGACAAAGTTTGTCTCATGTTTTATTCGCACTCATGGGACATAACTAAGAAAATACAACACTGTTGCTACGATGACAACGTTTATCGCCCACTTTTTTTAGAACAATGGGCCAAGAAAATAAGACACTCTCATAAAAATGACAAAGCCTAACATCTACCATTCTATTTAAGCTTACAATTTTGTTTACAACTGTGAGGGCGAATGAAATACGGAAATTCTACAGCTCTTAACTGTTTAACTGTGCGGAATCATCATCATCACATCATACAGAAAGTAAGGTCTCCAATGTAATCATGAAAGGCTTTTTAACCGCTGAGCCTTAAATTCTACAAAATATCATATTAAGCATAGAAAGACGCAAAGGTGTACGTGGGCACAATTTAGAAGGCCTTGGCGTTCACTATATTTTTTAATACTTTTGCTGATTTTCAGCCACAAACTGAGTTGAACAGAAGAAAGTTTCCAATATTTTGAGGCAGGAAAAAAAAAAAGACGCATTTTCTTATTGTAGAATTAAAAAGTATGACAGGAAATTTCGTTCTGCGTCTCAATTTACACATTGGTGATCGAAACACAACTTTAAAAGTCACATCTGTGTATTTTCCGAGTCAGCGGGCCAATTAGTAGGCCTACTAATGGAGTGTCCATATTGAACGGAAAACGATTTATGAATACTAATCGAACAATACTCCACGAACTAAAGTACATATTGTGTAACCTTTTTAAAGTTTGACAGTTCTTTCCTTAAATAGCTTAATCCATTTTTTAAATTTTATTTTACAGAGTGCAAAGAAGCAAAGTTAAAATAAAGGTACAGTGTAACAAATAAAAGTCAAGATAGTTCAGTGGGGATGAAAGTAAAATATGGGCCCATACAAAATTTGAAATAAATCCAACAGACAGTTTTCGAGAAAGTCGATGTTGTTTTCGCTCATTCTGCAAAAGAGGAACTATATGAAACAATTAATGATGACGTATAATATAATACTCCCCAAAGTTCCATGACTCTGTGCATTTTATTTGGAATGGTGGTTCTCAACGAGGGCGATAACGTCCCCAGGGTAGACTTTTGATTTCCGGGGGGGGGGGGGGGCGAAAGCGAAGAAAAGGACGACAGGAAGCCAAAAGATGAAGGAGGAAGGGTGATAGGGGGCAGACACGATGAAAATGGAGGGGGGTGGGGGGGGAAACATGAATGGAAGACACTTTTTGGGTAAATACAAGGCAGCCACTGACCTGTGTTTCAACAGCACGCATAGATGTGTATTATGAACAGAAAGGGCCCATTGTTTAAAAAAAAAAGTGGTTTGATAAAGGGCGTTTTCTGTTTTATAATGAACCATCAATGCGCCTCTTGTTATTAGTAAGACACTGAAAAAAATTTACATCATAATTTGTGCCTAGTCTTTCTTCTTGTGAAATGTATCTGTTGTGTTTGAGTAGCCTAGTGATTTTCGATGCGAGGGGTGGGATATGAAATAAAATTTGCAGCCTGACCGGGCGATTGCCTGAAAAGGGTTGAGAACCACTGATTTAGAATGTCTTTCAATCGATTGATTTCTCTGGTCATTCTTCGGTTTTCTAAAGCAACGGTGTCTAAACTGGCAATGGATCGTTGCGTCACGGCCTGCATCGTATGAATTGTGACGTAAATAAAGGACAAACCAACTGAAAGGAGACAATAGAGTGTCAAGGTTTTTTTTCTCACCTTCGTCCACGAGGTCCATGGCTGGTAAATAACACATAAGATCTCTTTAGCGACTTCAGGGACATCCGGATTATGTTTTCTCGCCTTATTGACTCCGGAAGGAACAGAAGACAAAACAGAATAGCCGTCAGCACTGCGCCACCAGCGAAGATCATAGGACTTTCATGTCTGTGGAAAGCAAGTTCGCCAATCAGATGTAGTTAGTTTACTGTCTTCCACTTCTGGAGCGGGTGGGTGGTGGGCGCTTCTAACAGGGTCTCCTTCTGCCCTAACGTTCTGGTATAATATTCTGTCTAAATCTTGGTTTTTCCTCGTAAAATGTGATCGTTATCAGGTCGACGTGTTTTCTGCAAACTCAAATTCCACTTCTAGAGTAACGTCAGCTGACAATCAAATTATTCATACTGGAATGTCTGTAGCATGGACTGCCTTGGGAGCTAAGGGGCCCAATAATAAGATTCTAGTCGTTGATGGTCTCTGTAAAATCTGCAATGTGATGTTAAATGCATGTTGCAATGTGTTGCTGTGTGTAGGCCTACTTGACAAAACTAGATTAGGCCTGGTGCGGGACCATCTTAGGCACGAAATTATTATTCTAATCATTGCTGTTCAGTGTTCTCTGTAAAACCTGCAATGTGTAATTAGGTGATTGTTGTAAGGCTGCACTTGACAAACGATTCCCCTGGCATGGGGCCCCTCTTAGGCACGAAGTAATTAATTCTAAATCATTGCCGTTCTCTGTCAAACCTGCAATGTAGTAGGCTATGTGTGTGCTGCACTGTGTTATTGTATGTACTTAACAAGACTAGATTGGGAACAATCGGTCCAACTGCCTTCAAGCCGGCCCTGATCCTTAGCCTGTAAAATTAATATTATTATTCAAGCAAGCTCTTCTAGCATTTTATTTCCCTCAGATGATGAAAGAAAAGAACTGCAACAACAATAAAAACACTGACAGAAAAAAAAACAACAACAACCCGATAATTTACCTATTAAAAGATTCTGATAATTAACATTTCGGGTTATCTTGTGGGAGTTTGAACACTCATTTTATGGTAACTCAAGACGAAAGTTAAGATTAACTATTGGAAACTCAACCCCGAATTAATATGTCTGAAAGATTAAATTAATGTTACTCACTATAGATTAACGCCTATTATAATATTAGCATACCCCAAATCTTTGACCCAGTATCCAGCTGCGGTGGTGCCCGCTGCGGAAGCAATGAAGGTTGCCGCCTCTGTTGTTGTGATTCTAATATTTCTCTGCTGACCTGTGATGCCAACATGAATATTATATCAATAAAAAAAAAAAGACAGAAAGAAAGAAAGAAAGACACACACACGCATACACACAGATATAAATAGAAAAGAAAGAAAGAAAGAAAGACAGACAGATAGACAGAAATAAATAAAGAAAGAAAGAACAATAATACAATACGACGTACATATGTCGATCACTTGCTGCAATGTGACACAGAAAACCGAGTGTGTTTCAAAAAACACACTGATCTAGCTTGCCGATTACTCCTCAGCTACTGAGTTTTTCATGACTACAGCATTTTTAGGTGGCATTTTATTTGCATCTTGAGAACAAAAATTGCCCAAACAGTACAAAACATATAAATGGCGACTACACCACCAATTTGGTTAGTTTCTCTTGACGTCACAGAATTTGTGCTGCTACTAACTTTTGCATTTAATTTCCTCTTTCGTTGTAAGTTCCAAGGCCGTAAGTTTCGAATTCCTAAGACTTTCATTTCTTCTTGCTGGATTACAGCTAAACTTGGCGAGCGCGCGCTTAGCCGCGTTGCCCCGCCCTACACCCCATGCCTAAAAAAGACCAAAACAACAAAACCCAACCCTTTTCAAATGGGCATGCTCAGCTGCCGTGTACTCCGGCCAGGATTGCAGTGCAAAGAAAGCATCATGGTCAACCTCACAATTTTTGGGTGACATAAGTAAAGTAAACCAGTAGGAGTTTGTGTGAAGCAACTTTTCAGTTTTTGAAATAAAATGACACTTTCAGCAACTGATAAAATTAGGAGTAACGAAACAAAACAAGAGACGAGTGAAGTTCTGCTTAAGCTGTACTTTGCATACCTGACTGTGTCATATCAGCAATCATCCCATAGACACCCATCAAAAAAGCACCATAGCTACCCACAAGTCCATCTAAGAAGTTACCTATGTACAGACACTCAATCTGAAACAAAACATTATAAAATGAAACTGTTACGTCATCTGTTTAAATCTCTCTTCATGTAACGAAATATATTATGGGCATGCTTCAGCATCATTGAGAAAGCCGGAACGTCATGGTTTGTCAAAATTGTGGGTTAAGATACTCACTAGAAACATCGCGACCTTGGTTCTTGTTTGTTCTGTATCTCCATTTTCTGAAGAAAAAAAAAACTGGAACTCTTTTGGTAGAAGACTTTTAACAAATGTACACTTTGACACTTTTTAAAAATGCGTTATGGCACTTGTTAAGCTGTTTCACAGTTTGGATTTATTCTAACTCCTTATCTTAATAACTAAAGCCTTAAACGTTTAAGGTCGAATTCTCAGTTGTGCTAAAAGTAGACAGAGCAAACAATAACTAAGGCCGCTACACGCATTCAGTGACTAATATATCATAGCCATCTAAATAATCATTTCAGTACATAGAATACTCGGAGCCAGATTTAGACATCATACTACCAGCAAAATCTGTATCAGTGGCGGACAATGACACCGCATATTGAGTCTGGGTTTACGTAGGGTCGCTGTAGTATTAAAGTGGGCCATCCCACAAGCTTATTTCTTGGTTTCAGCACGATTTGCATACAGCCTCATTATATGTAATATTGTGAGAGTCCCTCGGGCAGCTTCTCTATAACATTTCAGATCATCAAAAAACAGTACAGTATAGAGAAATGAAAAAAAAAATCAGTTCTGATACACTGAAACCATGACCTTCCTAGGACGGCCCGCTTTAGTTCTACAGCGATCATAATTATAGTTGGACGACCATATTGTGGTGGTGCTTTTCCAGTGCCACTCCATCGGCAAATGATATTCGAGTCACTTCCTACACTATACTCACCCTCAAGTCAAGATGTATGACCATGATATAGATGCTGATCTTGGCCAAATTGCCAAAAAGAGTGCAAAGCAAGGCTGTCTTCCTCCCAAATCTATCGGCCAAAGTGCCTAGGAGAAGGGTTGGCAATATCGCAGGGAAATTTACAGAGAAGCTCAAAAACATGTTATAGTCAGACACTTTGTCCAAAACTTCAGGATATGTCCAATTAATGTGTTCTATCATAGTCCGCTTGATCAAGAAAAACTGAGTCACAGGATTCAGCGTAAAAGTTGCCAGGAAATACAGAAACACCACCACTTCCACCAGCACTATTCCGCAGTGTACCAGCGCAAACCTTCTTTGGCCTTGTGGTTCGGGCGTAGACAATTTCCCAATGTCTGTTCCATTGGAGATTTGGTTAGGTGTGGCACCATCAATTCTTGGGTATTGAACAGTAGCCACTGCAATTTGATTTGATGAGGATCCACTGGGTTGTTCAATAGACCCGTACGTTGGTGATCTTCTTGAGTGAAAATTATTCCCAGTTTCAACAACGTTTGCACTCATTTCTGTGACAGTTTTGTGTTGTTCCATGAAAATAAAACTTTAAATAAAAAAGCAGTAGTCCAGTTAGTCGAGGTAAAGAACGTTGACTCTATCTATCTTTTGAAGGTCTCAACTTTTGATTCTGACACAGTCAAACATCACTGTCACTAATGATACCAAACATTAGTTTACTGGCCTCCCGAAATCATGGAATAAAACCTTGTGCCACAGAGTGCATTGTTGCTCCAGGAAACTGCAAAGGTTACCTATTGTTAGTTGATCTACGGTGACCTAGTAAGTGTACTTTGCCAAGGCACAGTTCAGTGGCTTCATGGTCCGATGAATGACAACATTAGGCACAAAATTGCGACAAGTGCTAAAAAAATGTAGACCGACTCAAATACAAAGTCTGAAAATGCTGTCAAAGGTTTTCGTGCAATTTCATCTAGTGTGATCTACAATTGCGTGTCATGCGAACGTTCTAAGACTTTTTTAGCTTCAGAAATGATAACCAAATATCTGACGAAACGGAAGATGAATGCTGCATTCACTACACTGACCGAAATGAAGTAAACTGAATTTGCTGGTCATTAAAGGACTGCGGCCTTATTAATTGTTATGGGGCCTGTAATTACAAACAATGTCCTATTAAAAGATTATCTATGATCGAGATAACTGGAGTCTCTGGCCATGAACCAAAGGATACAGGCCACCGCTTCAGGGTTATCATGATAACACCATTGTTAGCAAATGTCCACAGCCACTCTGAGGATGATCTCAGGCCCAGCAAGATAACATTTCCACTGACCACTGTGATGAAACCGCATATTGTGTGTATTCGCAAAATTTGTAGATGACAACTCTTTTTTTGCCAAATATTCTGTGACTCCTTGCAAGATTTTTTGTTTCTGTTGATTAAGGGGAAGTACACAGCTATTTCAAATGTTTTATAATTCAATACATATTTGAAATAAGAATACACTTAAATTCAAGAAAATCAGTTTCTCTGCATCTCTTTTAAAATTAAACCCTTCGCACTTGAGTGTTTTCATCATCGGGCAAATGTGAACCTCTTAAAGCAGCTGTGGGCCTATGGCATACACATAGCAGTTGCATCATCCTTGACAACGATAACAGTCACCATAGTATATTTATATAATTAGCCTCTGAAAGTTTCAGTGTTGACAGTAAAGGCTGGGATAGGGCGGAGAAAGGGGGGGGGGGGAATGTTCAAACTTCACTTCTACAACAAAATAAATTGGGATGGTCGAATTGACACCCTCTTCGAAAAAGCCTTCACTCAAAACAGATCTCCGTGCACGGAAATCAGGATTATCGCATTTCAACACAGTGAATTTGAACAGCACAATAATTTGTTAATCAGAGTTACTTTTATCTGTGTTTTGTGTCAGAAGTTGCTTTAGAAGATTTGATGATCAGTGAACTGTATTTCTCTCCACTTACATTGCAGATGTATTTCTCCTTTACATTTCTCCATAGAGACTGCTTAACAGTTTAACTGTTATATTTAAAAATGTTCAGTACCAGCTCTTCAGAGAAATGGTTTTGAACAGTTCTGAAGGTACAAAAGAGCTGAAGGCTCCACTGGGTCTCAGATTAAAAAGCAATCCCCATGAACACAGGGGTATCAGCCTCTAACTTTCCAGGATATTCGCATAATTGCATGCCAATTTATACATAACATGAGTGGCTCAGAAAGTTGCAGTTTTGTGTAGACAAAAGAGCAGAGTATTTACTCAAAGTTTCAGGTATGTAGATTTTCATGTAAAAAAAATGTTAATTTACAGAAATTCTGGACTACCCTTAGCTCATTAGGCATTCTACAGGTGCTTACTCATTTTTCTTGTTCCTTGGAAGACTTCTGGGAGTCAAAATTTGAAGAAAGAAAGGAAATCGGATATCACCAGATATTTTTAAGAGAAATGATCTACAAAAGTTGCAGTGGTAGTAGATAACAGTGTGTTTTTTTTTCATTTTGACTTAGAATTGATGACTCAAATGACGAAAATATTATACAATCTGCAAAAATGTCCATACAAACAAACAGATACACTATATAAACAAAAACAAACAGAATCTTACAAACAAATTCCTAAGTGCTTACAACAATTTTCTTGGACTAAGATACCTCACACTATGCATGGAGACAGAAAGACAAACAGGCAGACAGAGAGACAGACAGACAGATGACAGACAGATAACAACAGGCAGACAGACAGATACACACACACACACTCCCTCCCCCCTCCCCCATTTCTTCTGCATACATGAACACATTTATATAATGAAAAAAACAACGCAAAACACGATGAGATAATTTGTTTGGTTTTTTTTTAACATTATTTTTCTCAGTTTTGTTCACTGTTTGAAAGCAATGCAGATATAATTATGTACAACACAAGTTCAAGCAGTTAATGGACTGACCACATCCATACCTGGTATTTACAGTGATTCACACACACACATCCAAACTTACAATATTCTCAAAAATCTGATAAGTTTGATCGATTTACTCATGTACAAAAAATTAGTTCCTGCCACCAGAATCAGTAATCTATAGTCTATGCTGTTCATCTAAAGCTTTACTACAATAAAACTGGAATTAAGATGGAAAAAAAAACAAAAAACCGCATGATGGTGTTCAAACAATGTATAAGAAAATATGATACAATCATGCTCACTGTGGAAAGGAAATTTAGCATGTTGTCAATACAAAATACAAGCACTAAAAGCCCTTTGCCTTTATACAATGAGAGTGGTGGTTGGGGGAACTATCCATAAAATAAAATAACCAAAATTTGCGCACACTGCTTATTTGTTGTTGGTTATTCTGAAAAATCTGGCTGTCTCTTGCAGTAATACGGGAACTTAATGCCTGCTAAGCTCATGAGTTGTCCAGGCCAGAAATATTAATTTCATGATGTCCATTCAAAAATTCTGTATGGCAGTGAGATAGGATATTTGATACCAAACATAGTTAATAAACACACTCCAAGTTAGAGACTTTTGCTGACAGATTTGTCAAATGCTTTATGTTTTCCCATCTGTGTAAAGAAAAAAACAAAACGAAACAAAAAAAATCCTCAAAGGAGAAAAGTGGCCTTTATCATGCCAACTCAAATAAAACTCAAATTCTTATGCCACATCAAATTCCTAATTTTATGGCTGCTATTAAATATCTACAACCTGTGAAAAATTAATGCCATTTGAGAGAACTGACCTCGTGAAATGAGACCATCAACGATATAAATTTCAGTCCCGTCTCTTTGAAATTCAGTGTGTGTCTCCTCCTTTTTTCCCCTATATAATCATGTTGAAACCCTCTTCGTCTTAGGTTGTACTTGCCCACAAAGAAAAAAAAAAAGATTGTATTCTCTTCCTCTACCCCCATCTATCCAGGCAAAGAAAAAACAACAACAAATAAACAAAACAAAAAAGAAACCACACTCAAGGTTACCCCTATTTTCAAAGGGAAACTCATTTTCGCTTGGATTGTACTTAACGAAGAAAAAGAAATTAAAAACATGAAAGCCCATCAATTTTGCAAAATAATCATAAAGCAGCTATGAAGTAGCAAATGAAAATAAAAATGTGTAGTAACAGTTGAAGAATGTGTTAGCACACACGCTTTCCAATTTTTTTGCTTCATGAGGAAGCAAATCTGAAACCACAAAGAAGCAACGGAAATCACGCAGACAGATCTTAACAATCAAAGAATTTGTTGCGTCAGTGTGGGAAAGAATGGATACCAGTATACAAAATTGCTAAGACATAATAATAAAATAAACGTCACTATGAGGCATATCAAAAGATACGATACATAAACATAGTCTAATGTACAATATCATAGCATTTCTTCAGTACCCTTATTTCTCATACCATGAAACATCTGCTGAACTATGACAGGATGCAAGTAGTCGGGGACTGAATATTTTCGGGTGGCACTGGATTTGGGACAATTACCGCATCCAGTTATTCCAATGGCCACTCAATGACATGAACAAAGGAGTGTCCGTGCAATGGGGTCTCAGCAGCAGGCTGAGCCCCCTTGGCGAGTTAGTCATCTGGATGGATATTTTCATAGTTAATACGCAGATCAGAACATGAAATAAACCCGCTTGACAGTGAAACTCTTTCACTTAGATTTGTTTTCTGGAGATAACTGGTTTCAGTAATTTTCCCTTGATTTAATTCTAATCAATTTTCTGCAAAGGTTGCTCAAGATTTTTGGAGAGTTTTAACATAAACTGTAAAAACGAAAATATGTAAAACTGATATTAAAATAAAATTATGAGAAAAAAATACAACTTATGAAAGAACGAAATTGCTGTGACTGCTCTTTCAGTAGCTGCCCTATTTTTCCACAGTCACTCTGTACACAAACTAACGAAAATGCAAGCTGAATTTCCCAGAAATATTCTTCGGAATATTTTTCAACTGTCAAGTACAACAAGAATGTTGTATCTGCTACAATTACATCCTCGTGTAACAAAAGATATTATACTTCATTTTGTAATTGCCTCTTTAAGGGTATGACAATCATAGATGACAAACAATGAAATGAGAGTAAAGATATCTTAAGCTACTGCTTAGATATATGAAAACAAATGAGATTCAGGAACTCTTGTGTAGTTTTTGTAATCACCCAAATACGCATAGTTTTTGTTTGCGCCTCAAATGCGTTATTAGATTTTCTAATACAAATGAAAGTGTCTTAACATTACATTAACCTTACCACAGCCTTTAGCCAGTTGCATCAGCACACTGTTTTCAATGCTGTCATGCCCTAGTCATTAAAATGAGTGTTCTGGAAATTGTATTTTGCTGAAGTATTTGATAAAATCAAGCTGAAAATATCAAATTTGTAAGATTTTACATTTCAGCTTAAATATGCTCTGTCAAGTCACAGCAATTTCTCCCTTACCAGAGTGTTCTGGAAACTGTGTTTTGCTGAAGTATTCAGGTCATCACAAGCTCTAAATATCAAATTTACAAGATTACTACATCAGTTTAAAAATAATTTGGCAGGCCACAATAGTTCTTCCCTTGGCTGTGATAGGGTTAATGAAGTTATACATGTATTAAGTGCAGAAAGCAAAAATATGAACAAGTGAAAAAAATTTTCGGACATTGAAATAACTTACATAATAATGAACTATCAAGACAGAACAAATACACATCATAACTGGAAGAATAAGACAACATTAAGTTTGCTTTCAACACAAGGTATCTTCATGTAATTTACTCATATAGGATTTCAGACAGTTTCTCTACAAAATTTTGTGATAATCATTTGATTTGATTGGGGTCGTGATACAGAATCAACTCATGTAGGCTACATTTTTCCAAGAAAAGTTTGTAATGTAACAGTTTTTCACTGTTACGTTACTTAATGGACAATTCGGGGCACTCGCTGTTTGTTACAATCAACTTAAGCAAATTTGATGTGCACACAATGTTGGGAGTTTAATTTTGTAGTAGACCACAGTGCAGACTCTTATTATTATTTGCAGTGTTGAAAAATCAATGCACTCTTATGACAGTGAGAGGGCAATATCATGATTCCCATCTCAAATGGCTCAATAGGGAAAATTCTCATATTGTCTTCTATATGCAAAATCACTGTATGAAAAGGGAGTCTATTTAAAATGATGCATCAGGTCTGAATAATAATTTTAAAAAAAAATAATCAAAAAGCAGTTCGCTTAGAATACAATTCTGTTACTGTACATTTGGGGCAAACAGTGAACTTGACAACTGACATCAATGCTTCATGTACAAATGTTTGAGGACAAATGAAAACTACATGATCTCATGATATGTTATGAAAAACAGTATCATAATTATATTTCTATAAGTTTTCTTTACAAATATGATTGGGCCTGAAAAACAAATTAAACGAAAGCAAATAGACTTAAATAAAGGGATGTAAATTCTATATAAATAATGATGTAAATTCTAAAATGAAACAAAAAGGGTCACAAGCCCTGTAGACCCTTTAAAAAAAATAGCTTAAAATATTCTCAAGCTAAAACCAGTGCCATTTCTTTACACAAACAATCTAGTTTAAATGCCATATTATAATTAAGCAACAACTCTGCTGTTCTGGATATACGTATGTACGATTTATGTGCTTTACAAGAACTTTGTTTCAAGCTATAGATGGATCAAAAGTAGATTATTTAAACAAAAGCTGGATTATTGAAAATGACTCAAACATTAAGCATCGATGATGATTGATTCCAGATGACACAAAAGGTAGAATGGTTATTCCATCAGTGAATGGTCACATCAGCATACTTCTATATTATCTGTAAGCTGATCTTCATTAATAGTGATCTGCGTTTTTTTGTTTTTTTTCCTTTCCAGCTGTGGGTCTTTTCAAATTCAGTGTAAAATAAAATATGTAAACTCCCGTTTTGAAATTCATCAAGGCAAATCTGGATAAATTAAACCCGAATGTTTGGTGCTCTTGCAAACAAATGTACACAAGAATGTACAAGTCTTGCGTTTGATTGTCAACTCACTCATTAGATGAGCAGAAGTACTGTCTCCATATCACTGAGAAAATTAAAAATTTATTGAGGTAAGAGTTCAGTTAACAGAAACAAACCAAACAAAAAACTGCTTCAAATAAAAAAAATTACACATGATTTTTTTTTTTATCAGTATTTCAAATCTCCACAAACTATAGACGTTGCTTGAAAGAAAAGTCGCACTTTTCATGTGACGACTTGTAATCATATACCAATCATTGCCTCAGTACTGCTTTATTCCATCTCCATGTTAGCGCTTTTTGAGAAAATCGCCAGTAAAGTTTTATGGTTATACCTTACACAGCATTAGAATAACATTTTAACACTGTAAAATGTACTCCCGGGCAAAATTTCTTCATTATTTTTGCAAGAATGACAGAATGCATTTTGTCATGCCATGTTATTATCTTATCTCCACTTTTGTAAATTGAAGAACAAAAGTGGAGACAGAGTAAAACAGTACTGCTGCAACATGATGCAAATAAGAAAATGTGGTTTTTCAAATCTTCAAGTCGTTCATCACAATAAATGGAATAAACAATAACGAAGAAAAAAAAACAACATAAAACATATTCAATAACATAGGACGAGACTCAGCCACACACTCCACACTGAAGTGGCAAATATGAGACAGTTATCATGTTTTTATAAAAGAACACCATAATGTAACTGACATGTTTGTAAATGCTCATCAATAATGTTTTCTTTAAACCAAAGAGTCAGTTGCATTCATAGATCTCAATGAAATAATAATAAACATTTCATTCTTTGAAATTTTGCACTCTCCTAATTTGCAATGGAATTCTTGATATATAAAATTGGCATGTTATTTTGATTCTCCTTTAATTTCATAAAAATCTTACGAAGTCTAATAAATATTTGTGCTGATGGAAATAGTGACAAACAACCACAGAATGCAACTCAGAAGTGAAAAAATACATTAACCAAGCAATCAGTTTGAAAATGAAAATGAAATATGATCTTCTTCCATAGCTTCTGCAGCAGAATGAGGTATAATTTATGAAAAAAAATTTACAAAAAAAAACAACAAAGTTTAAAAGTAAAGAAGACAGATATAAGAAAAGTGGTAATTTTTTGGTCATGGAAAGATAGTACAAAGATGTGATTTCAAACTAGTTTGATCATTTTATGAGCATTAATGCTGCTGCTTGGTGACAAGAAATAGCTGTGGTATCAGTGATCTTAACAAGACAGATGACAGTATCAATAAAAATGTCAAAAATGATACCAAATGTGTGATGAAATTTACAATGATAGAAATGCGAATGGAGAGTATGGAGATGATTTTTATCATGGTGTAAATTTGTGTAGTCACATATCAGGATATATCTTTATATAAATGACAAAATTAAATCTAAAGTGATATGTTATTGAAAAATGATATTGTGATTCTGAAAACTGAACAATTAGAGAATCATTATAGTAACCAAAGTTTGCAAAATACATCGTTATTTGCGTAATTAATATTTGACCAAGCTGTACTACAAGGGCTCACTGTGACCTTTCAACTCTTCAAATGCACTACTTTAATAATGTAATATTATTCCATATCATGTGACCTCCTGGAAGATTTGTATTTTCAACAACGATTGTAGCTTGAATATAATTTGGCTGGTAAAACGTGTACTACTGTGCTTCCCAATTAACTGTGTTTCTTTATCAAATGCTTCTCAAAACTGTTATATTCTGTCACTTCCTGGCATGAAAAGTGATCCACAAGTTAGATTTACAAAAAGTGAAGAGGTCCCCCCCCCCCACCCCCCCTTCCCCAACGCAGAATTCGAAAATTTTTTCTATTATAATTGAAATACTGGGTAATATTATTGATAAACAAAGTTTCATAAAATTTTCTAGCCACACATTGTCTAAAGTTTACAATGTTTTAGCTACCTGTAGCTATGGATTCCATCTGCTTAAAATGTGTGATGGAAGTGTTTTTGGGTGTCAAAACAATCCCTTAAAAGCATGTTTCAAAATTCAACTGTTGCATTACTCCCTGTTCATACTTGGAACACTCATTACATCAACCCTTCAGAACTAGAAAATACTACAGCTGGTATGGTATTCGGTACCTGTGGAAGCAGACATGATTGCTACTTAGTACGGTTTATATCTCAGTTACTTGTAAAAGTATCTCTGCCAGTTGTTGTTTTTTTCCACTGCTGAGGATCACATATTCGTAACTAAGATGAGGAAAATATTCTGACGATGAGTTATTACATGTTATCACTCATTTATAATAATAAAATGAAAACAAAAAATGCCACAATGTACCTTAAAATCATATATTTCAGGAATGTATGTTTGCCTGCCAAGCCATGAGATGTCACCTGGTCCAAACACTTATCAATAAACTCTGCAAACTTCTCAGAGATTGGAGATTTCATAGCTCACTTGTCCTCTGCAGTGGTGCTGTGTGCGCTTCAAAAGAATACACCACACTTGAAACACGAATGCAGAATTGTATTCACGACTTCACTGAGGACAGAAAATGTCCATTTGCCATTGTCTCTTTATTCTGGTCAGGAAAGACCATTTCTGTGTAGTCATTACTAGCCCTATCACCTTTCCGCTTATCAGATGTGATCCCTGGGCAGAGTTTTTCCAGATACTGGTTCTCCAGATTAGGAGCTTTTGTCTGTTGCTCTGGAACAATAAATGGCATCTGACCTTGCTGTTCATGTTTTGCCGCGTTGGGTCTTGGTCGATATTTTGAGCGGTGTTTCCGTCTAAACATGCAGATTACAACGAAAACAATTATGACAACCACGATGGCTATCACTGCTCCCAGCACTGCAAAACCGATGATTTTACCAACTTCGTTTGACTGGTTTCCTTGGGAAGCTGTTGAATGACAAAAGGAAAGCATACAATGCAATGATTAAAATCACGATTTTGAAGAATCAATCTTTCATAATGATGTGTTTTCTCATTTATCTCAAGTAATTTATTTGAGGTTATCTTGTGGGGAAAACAATATTTCTATGCTTTGTTTTCCAATTGTGTTGGAATATGCATTCATCTCCAAAATTGGTATGCACTATATACTTTAAATATTGTGTATTTTGTAATGTTGCATAAAATTTTTTTGGAAAATACAGCAGTTGTAAAATTTTCATATGATTTGAAAAGAATGACTGAGATATGAAATCATTTCACCCGTCCCAACTCAAAGTCACTTTTTAATATCATTTCAATCTGGCATTTTGTCTTGACCTCCACCAAGCAACCCACCCGACATTCTACCCGCAAGAAATGATTTACCGATCAGTTGCGACCCTCCGACTAAAGCAGAGATTAATGATGCCATAAAGCAGTTAAATCGAGGCAAGGCAGCTGGACCAGACCAGATCCCACCAGAGGCGCTGAAGGCAGATGCTGCTGGGGCTGCAGAGGGTCTGCACTCACTATTCTCGAGGATTTGGATCGGAGGCAAGTTTCCAAAGGACTGGAAGGAAGGACACCTCGTGAAGCTCCCAAAAAAAGGGGACCTCAGCAATTGTAGTAACTACAGAGGAATCACACTTCTCTCCATCCCAGGAAAGGTTTTCAATCGGATTATTCTCAAGCGAATACAGAATGCAACAGACCAAAAACTTCGCGAGGAGCAAGCTGGTTTCAGGAGTAATCGATCAACCACCGACCAGATCGCCACGCTGAGAATCATAGTAGAGCAGTCGCTAGAGTGGAACTCCCAACTGATAGTGAACTTCCTTGACTACGAGAAGGCCTTTGATAGCATCGATAGAGAAACACTGTGGAGAATATTGAGACATTATGGAATCCCAGAGAAGATGGTGAATCTTATCAAGAGCATGTACGAGGGGACAAGTTGCAGAGTCGTACATGATGGTGAGCTTACTGACAGCTTTGATATCAAGACTGGTGTTAGGCAGGGTTGTTTGCTGTCCCCATTTCTGTTTATCCTGGTGATTGATTGGCTTATGAAAGAAACCACCAGTGGAGGAAGAAATGGCATACAATGGACCCCATGGACACAGCTGGACGATCTAGATTTTGCAGATGACTTGGCACTATTGTCGCACACACACGACCAGATGCAAGCAAAGACTACAGCTCTAAACAAAATTTCAGAATCTATTGGATTGAGGATACATCCCGCGAAGTCGAAGGTCCTAAAAATTGTTGCACCCCTAAGCGAACAAGTCACAGTAGGAGATCAACCACTGGAAGATGTAGAGTCCTTCTGCTATCTTGGTAGTATCATTGACAATAAGGGAGGAACAGAGGCAGAAGTCAAAGCACGAATTGGAAAGGCACAGGCAGCTTTCACATCCTTAAGCAAGATTTGGAGAACCAAGGATATATCTCTAAAAACAAAGCTGAGGATATTCAACTCGAACGTGAAGTCAGTCCTGTTGTATGGATGTGAGACTTGGAATGCGTCCCAGGCCTGCATAAAGAGAATCCAAGTTTTCATCAACAGATGTTTGAGGAAGCTACTTAAGATCAGATGGACAGACAAGGTCAGCAATGAAATTGTATGGAAAAGAACAAGACAGAACCCAGTCAGAGAGGAAATTGGTAGGAGGCGATGGAGATGGATCGGCCACACTCTCAGGAGGCCAGGAAACAGCATCACGAAGAAGGTATTGGACTGGAATCCCCAGGGCAAGAGATCAAGAGGAAGGCCGCGCGGAACGTGGAGAAGAGCCAGAGAAAATGATGTGCAACGAAGCGGAAAGACTTGGAATAATGTAAAGAGGCTGGCCCATGATAGAGAGGGATGGAAGGTGTTTGTTGGTGGCCTATACCCTGATCCAGGGTGAGAAAGGCAATGATGATGATGAAAATTTTCATATGATTTGAAAAGAATGACTGAGATATGAAATCATTTCACCCGTCCCAACTCAAAGTCACTTTTTAATATCATTTCAATCTGGCATTTTGTCAACATGACAGTTTGCTTTCCTGATCCTAAAATGGAAAAAAAAACAAAGAATAACACCGGGCATTTTTTTTTTCTGCTTCCAGCAAACTTAACCCTCACCCTGCGCAGGGCGGCAATAGTCAGTATTGACTTGCAAGCGCTCACGCCGCACGGGCAGCAAAAGTCGTCCAGGTCAAGCTGACCTCGCCACGCACGAGCCGTATTTTCAGGCGTCGGGTTACTGACCTTTTTGAGACGTAACCACCGCGTTATTGTTCACTGTATCTCTTCTAAATCAAACGCATTGTGACATGGACATGTTAACCAGTGAACCACTGGTCGGAATCACAAAGACTAAGCTTTCAAAGGCTCTCCCCACACTTTCAAAAGATGTAACATCGACATGTGAACTGTTGCTCAACAAATTTGCAATATTATCTCATTTTCTCACAAGCTGACCACCATCTGGAGTTATCTGTATCTAAGAACCAATCAGAACCAAGCTCTGAAATAATCTTTGCCCCAAATGCCCACATTGGTTTATTAGTATGTGTCAATCAGGATGAAACCATTTGTGTAGGGCTTGGGAGGGCGTGGCTTGTTATCACGCTTCGTTCTCACGAAAACTACAGCTGTCAGCTTGGAATCATAAGTCAGATCATTGGTTAGAGACTGACAGACTAAGGTTTTGCTGGTTAATTCATTATCAAGCGTGATAAGGCATAGCAGCGAATGTTTTCATACCGATCAATAAAAACCGAACCACGTGGACAGCGTATGTGGTCATCGTCTAGCGGCACGGGTCAGTGACCCCAGATAAGATTCTCCGTGAGTAAGGTCACTGACCGGGCAGCGGGCTTTATGGGTAGCGCGCGAGGTATGGGTTAAAATTTTGTCTTGATGTACATGGTCTTTCTCTGTAACACGGCTGCTATGTACATACATCATAAATGATGGACATTACCTGTCGTGTTTTTCTGATTGTTGATCAAAACACCATTTCCTCCATGGTTGGGAGGCTGTAGTTGTGCAAGATCTGAAAGACAAAAATTTTGCTCTGAATATGACATAGTCTCACTAACAGTTCAGATGTGAAGAATCTTCATTTGAATGCTATTTACATTATACATTAGCTGGTCCAGCTGCATTGGATGAACAAAAATGTTAGCTAAGTGATTTATAAGAACATTCACAGCCTAGTAAACCGTATCTGATTTTGACAGATAAGGAAGAACAATAATTTATTTTTATTATGTCATTATTATCACCCCCACCCCCCTTTCTGCTGAATGAAGCCAAAAGTAACAAAAAAGCAACAAGAAAAAAACTAATAAGCAAACAAACAAACTCTGAACGTGCAACCATTAATTACCATAGCATTCAGGACAGCATTGCCCACGTTTTCTTATCATCACTGAGCAGTCAAGATGAGGACATGATAAGGGAAAGCACTCGGTTTTCCCGCTTGCGCAAACGCACTGAGAGCAGTTGTCTCCCTCCCACTTCTCACCAGAATCGTAGGTGTTTCCTCTGTACATACAGGTGATTGGTTTCCTCGTCTCTGAAATGACGGATTGACAAGCATCCTTTTTTAGGATTGAATAATGCGTTTGGAATAATCAATTAATTCAATATCTGAGCTCGGTCACCCATTCACTGTTTTTCTACCTGAAGCAGATGGTAGAATACTGCATAACTTAAATGTAACGTAATACAATTGATTTCTTTAGCAACTATAGAAAAGAAAACAGTAATTCATATAATTTTTCACAAGTTCTGTGAATAGTAAGTATGTGCTTTTGACCTTTATTGAACCTTTCATTAATAATGTAATATAATAATAGAGATTCATAGCACTGATTAACATGTATGAATTCTGAACTAAATTCACTAAAAATGAATCTGTTTTATCATTCCCCTAAATAAACTACTCACATAAAGGTGAATGGGAGATATCACTGCCAGTAAAACATTTATATTTATTTGCATCCATAAGAAATTAACTGTTGCACTGTATTATGAAAAAAACATCTATACATATTATCTAATGGTTTCCCCTAAAATGAAAACCTACCAACACAGGTTGGGCAGCATTGGCCTTTGCGTTGCACAGTCCTGTTACAGTTGAGAGGTGGACACATCTGGTTGTAACAGTGCACTTGTCCATCCTGGCATTTGCAACTTTGACATGGCGTAGTCTGCCACACTTCACCATTGTTGCTGGTCGAAGTGCAACGGTGATGGTGATAGTGGTGACTAGGGACAGGGACTAGACCATGATCCTCTGTGCATAAAAAAACATACAATTGTATAATGAACAGCTGACATTCTGGGATTTCTCCTTTCCCCATTAACCCTTACCTTACCAATCCATACATGTGCAGCCGCCTGGCAAAGTGAGGCACATTTTGGCACTACCTGATTCAAGAAAATTGTTAAAAGGCATCATAGGGTCAATTTTATCAATTTTGTGTTTTCAGTACTTTTGAAAAGTTTAACCTCTTTACTATTCCTTTTCCTAATGATAATCCTGTTTGAGAAGGGTAAATGCCTCAAAATTGACTTTCAATTGAGTCACCATTAATAATTCTGATGAAAAGCTGAAACTTCAGAAGCATTTTTCTCAAGACTGTGGTTCTTTCAGTTCCTGTCTTTGACAGACCATATCGTCGCTGCAGGATTCTAAACGGTTAACTCTGAAAATGCAGTGTGCTGGTTTTTTTCCCGGAATTAAGAGTGACATCACATGACACATCCTATAAATAAAATAAGCCCTGGATATATAATCGGAAATATTTTTAGTAACAGTGCCGATTCCTAGCTCCAAAATGTGCATAATAGCCTTGCTTTTCAGTTTTTTCACTCTCCTGTACAATTTACAAAAACCGAGTTAGCCGTTTAGAATCCTGCAGCGACGATATCTTCTCTGCTAATTAACTTGCAGCAATATTTTATGTACCAAATGAAAGGGCTTTGAATAACCTATTTGGTGATACCATTATCTCCATACCACCAAAATGCAGGAAGTGCCTCATTTTGTCGGGCGGCTAAACATATAACATTGTTTCCTGTTACAAAGCATTAGATCCAACATTTTAGAACTTTAAACTCTACAGTTCCCTAGCAACATCCTTTTTGTAAACTGTGGACACAGAATAAAGCAGTGCTGGGTCGTCTTTCTCAATTTGGATGGCTAAGAGATACTGCTGATTTTTCACAAATATCCAGCTTAGACAAGCTCTTACCTCTGCAAGTGGCACAGCACTCTCCTTCTCGTTTGATGGGATAGTGACATACAACAGGGGGGCAGGAAGGCGTCTCACACAAGATGGTTCCTCCGTGGCATACACACTGTGTACAGTCATCCATTTTCCATGTTTGACCTTCCACGTAATACTGTCCAAAGGAAGACTGGCAGAGTTCTTTCTCCCCATTGGGTGACACAATAGTCAATCCTGAAATTCAATGAGAAGGTTACGACAGTGGTAAATAACTTGTTACCACTTTATACCTGTTATACATAACTCTGCATATAAAATTTGGCAAAATGATATGAATATTGTAAAGCCCTTAGCGCCTAGTTGATAGCGGCATGGAGCGCTATATAAATGCTATGCATTATTACTATTACTATTATAAAAAAAAAGAACACTTTGTAAGTTGTTTCTAATGCAGGCTTTGGCAAATGCAGCCGTTTCTCTTTCTTCTGACACACTTTGACCATGCCCAAGCCTGGCTCTTACTCCACAGATTTTCTGTTAACTTTTTTTAGATATTTTGTCAGCTTACACTATTTAAAGCCGACAATGAACTTCATATACAACATGCATGTCAAGTTCAAACACAACATGTACTCAATCTCTTTTCAGATGATAATTCTCACTGTCTGAAGATATATCTATCATTCTAATATCAAATCTGCATTGTTGCTGTCATACTTCCGTATTTTGGAAACTAGACTACATGGATAAATTGCGCTGAGGACAATTTGAACTATTGAACACCACAACCCTAAAATCAAACTCATAACTCTATTTCAAGCTCAAACACCAGTACATGTAATGATGTATGGTCTTTTTGTACATTGATGTAATTAACTGAAGACTTGCCAACAACACTAAGATCAAATCACAATTTCCTACAAAAATAGTGCTGCTCGAACGACAAGAAACCATTTGGAAAGGCCCCATTTGTAAATAGCACTGGTGAAATGATTACAGGCCTTGGAGCTGAGCTCTGTGCATGTTCAGTTCACTCTTTCCAACACAATATGACAGTTAAATCCAAATGTGTTTTTGCCTATTTTTCAAAGCACTACTTTTTTTGTGACTCAACCATGGTGTTGTTATCAGGTCTTTGTGCAGATTTCATACACTGAGTGGCAAATTTACCTGGGCATGTTGGGCAACAATCTCCTACCCTGAAGATAGGGTTAGAACAGCGTGGCGCAGGGCAGGCTATGAGAGAGCACATTTCCACACCGTTGTGGCAGTAACATGTGCGACACCCGTCATTCCAAGATTCGCCGTTCTCATGTCGAGAGCCATCTCTTGACATACAAGATTTTCCTTCCATGTTTTCAGGTTCAGTGTTTGAATTCATCAACTCAGGAACGGCCAGATCTGCAATTAACAAGAGCATAATGTCTCAGGAAATACCTGCATTCAGATCACTGCCAACTACAATGAGTTGGTACCATCATTAAGTTATCCATATTGATGCACTACTACAGTTTTGTAAACTTAATTAGACAATACCAAGTTATTCTTGAAAGAACATTATTTTCAATCTACAATATATTTAATATAAAAAACTTGTGCATAATTAAAAAATATTTCCAGTGTTAATGTTGCTTTGTCAGAAACTGGGAATTTTTTCATTGTTTTTCTTTTTTTTATTCCTAATTTAGTATCTTCTGTCCTCCCATATTTGGGGGGGGGGGGGGGGGGTTCAGCTATGTCAAACATTTAGTATGGGATACCTCTACATAAACATACCTTTGCATTTGCACAGTTCACATCCCTCGTCATTGAGAATGTGCCCATGGATACACCTTTTGGTACAATTGAAAGGTGGACACTTGTTACATTTGCATTTGATACAGCCATCCCGAGACCTCTTGTAACCATACTCGCATTTTTTCTCACATGGCTCCAACTCTTCAGGTGGGCAGCGTTCCTCTGCTGCTTTGCACTCACAGATTGTGTTCCCTTCCACATCAGATTTCAGCCCAAACTGACAGTCCAGGTGACACTTTTCTGAAGGGCAGGAAAGTAATGGAATGTATGAAAAACAAATACAAATGAAGACCACAGACAGAAAACAACCAGTTACAAAATGTGATTTATGACTTTATTACCCCAAGTACAAGCTTGGTTTATCAACCTGTTACTCTGTGACAACAAAGTTTGGAAAAAAAAACCTGCAAATGACAATTATATCAGATATCACCCTTTCAACTGCAAGAGAGAATTAGCGGACTTTCAAATAGTGGAAATTTCACCAAGAATTAGAGGACTTTCAAACAGTGGTATTTTCACTTAGCACAGGAATCAAAATCTCACTTCAGGTGAATAAAAGAAGTAAGGCCTCCACTGCAATGTAATCATGAAAGATTTGGTAACTACAGAGCCTTAATTTCTACAAAATATCACACAAGGCATACTGAGATGTGAAGGTGTACGTGGGCATCTTTTAAAAGGTCTTGGAGTTGCAATATTTTGAGTGCTTTCATTGATTTTGAGCCACAACTGAGTTGACAAAAGAAAGTGTTCTGACATTTTGAGCTGCAAAATAATAGATGCATTCTCTCCAAGTAGAATTAAAAAGTATGACAGAAAATGTCATTCCGCACCTTAATTTACACACTGGCGATCGAAACTCAATTCTAATAGTCACATCTGTGCATTCCCCGAGTCAGTGGGCCAATTAGACCTCTTTTTTGTACCAATTGCTGAAGCGCAAAGAAAAAATGCCTTCATTCGCTCACCTTCCTTACACTTGCAAGTAAAACATCCTTCTGGTGTTTGTGCTTGTCCATGTTTGCAAGAGATGCTACATCCTTCAAGACTAGGACAGAGCCGGGAAACAAAGGAAGGTTCTTCATCTGTGGAATTGTTGCAAATCTTCATTTTAGATTAATTACAACTAGGATTTAAACTAGGTTAAAAAAAGAAATCTGGACAGACCTATCTTCAATAATGGAGAGAGAAAAAAAGGTTATTCTCTACCTTTGTTTGGCCAGTTTGGACAGAAAACAAAGTTAGAGAAATTGCCTGAAAATGTATTCTAAAATTTATGCGAATTTAAAGTTTGAAAGCACATATTATTACTTAATACTTTGATTTCGTTCTAACAAACAATGGGCTCCTCTCATCCAGACAAGTTTGAAGAACATTGCATTAAAGGCAGAAAAGATAGTGAATACATCGTGCAAATCTGGCATTGATACTCTTTTTATTTTCTCAATGAAACATTTGTTCATCATTTGGTTGCAATGATTTTTCTGCATTTGAATACAATTCATGACCTTAGTTCTTATTTGTTCCATCTCCATTTTCAGGAATAATGTAGATCTTTCAGTGTGTATAAGAGGTATAACAAATGCACACTTTGACACTTGTTTAAAATTGCAATGTGGCACTTATCAAGCTGTTTCATGATTCCGATTTACTCTAAGTCTCAATCATAATATCTGAAGCTGCAAACGTTTCACATCTAATTTCTCAGTTGTCCAAAAAGTAGAGTTGAAACAAATAAGAACTGAGGTCATGAATTATTGGCTTTTGAATTCCACACGTCATTTCTCGGAAATATTTCCAACTTACGAGGGCAAACAGGGCAGCATTGACCAGGCACATTTACTGGATTGCTGCACTGGACAGCACACATCTCCGACTGGCATTCTGCATGTCCGTCTCTGCATTTGCAAGTGGTGCAGTCACCTTCCTTCCACTCAGCAGAGTTATTGTACAGATCACCAGAATCTGAGACACAACCTGTGGTACACAAAATAAAGTTTCATATCAGGCAACTTCACCATGAGAAAATGATTGTTTGAGTTCTTAAATTTTCAATACTATGCCTAACTATCCAGGCCCGTGCAAAGCTGATAATTAATAGGCCCCGCCCTGTTAATAACTGATAATAGGCCCGGCCCCGTTTCATTCTGATAATATAAATTATAAATATCCCATGGGATGGTAGTCTAATTTCAAAGCCGAATACAGAAAATACTGAGTTGTGTTCACTGTTCAGCTACAACTTATAATGTAATTTACACCGCTCCCATAACAACAGCCAAAATATAATAGTATAATCAACTTTGGAATACAAGTTGCAATTAGCAGTATCTGCATATATACAATACACATCCATAATTTATTTGTATTAATCTTTAATGAACCTTCTTTAAAGTATTAATATTGCGTGCTGAATGACCTCCGTCCCAGCCAGCAAAACATACAGAAATCCGACATATAGGGCTGACGTTGTTTGCATATGCATAGGTAAGACATCATTCCTACGTAGATTCACTGATTATGACATCACTGCTATGATAATCCTACCAAATTGATGTTGGATTGATGTGGAGTTGCTAACTGGGTTGACACTCTTCACAATATCAACATTCTGTACCAACAAAAAGAAACAAAAAAAATATTGAGATTTCATTTAACTGACCTTTGCAAACAGGACAGCATTCTCCCTCAGGAATGACCATCCAGGTGCAGGAAAGACTGGGACAGCTCTTGTCTTTACATCTGTTGAGTCCATCACGGCACTCACAAGATTTGCACTTGTCAATGTTCCAGGTCTCCCCATTTTTCAACTCTCTCCCATTGTAGGTACAAGTCAGTCCACTCTCTGGGAAGGATACAAAATAAAACCACGATTAACTTTCAAAAACTCCAGAAAATCTTAAGGGTGGCCAGCAGATCCTGGAACAAAGTTACAATATGGCTCTAAAAAATAAGTTGGCAAAACAATTTAAAAAGTTGGCTAAAAGATAAAAAGGTTGTATATTACAAAGCCCCATATTAACAAAACACAGAACAAAACAAAGAAACCATACACTATGTCATAAAAGAATCAGAAATGAATGGGAAGAACAACCAGCGACTCATGTCTGTTTTGTCTTGGTTTCAGTGTCAGATGTGAACGATGGAGTTAAATGGAACCTCGCGCACTGACAAGACCGAAACTGGCCTGTCTCACTAGTTCGGACGTGTCAAAACTGTCTCGAGCCAGCTGGCGGAAAGAGAGGCCTGGTGCACTGAGCCATAACAGACGCAATAGATTTGCCTCGGTGTACCACCAGACTACTGACTAAGCAAAGTTTGACTGTTTCGTGTATCAAAGGACGTGACGAGCCGCGGCAGAGACTGCACCTTTTGCACCCAGACCACAGCTCATCGTGACCTATTTAATTAGTTCTTGTTTGCACTATCTCCATTTTCTGAAAAACTGGAGATCTTTTAGTATGTAGAAAAGGTGTAACAAACACACACTTTGACACTTGTTTAAAATGCGTTGTGTCACTTACCAAGCTGTTTGACAGTTCCGATATTATTCCTAACTCTTTATCATAATACTAAAACCGCAGACGTTTAACGTTGAATTTTTGATGTAAAAAGTGGAGTTAGAACGAACGAGAGCTAAGGTCGCGTCATGAACGTACTACAACTGCCAGAATGGACTAAAACCGTCACTCAACGACAACATCAAAACATCAACATGTTTACCACGATATAGATACCGCTACACCTTGACTGGCCTACTGAACTTCTGGGAATACCTTTTTCCGATAAACCCGCAGGTGCCAGGACTAAATTTAGAAGCACTTTCAGGAAATCATGCGGCCGTAAACAAAAACTGTAAAAAAAAAAAAAAAATGGATGGAGGGAAAGAACTTAATATACGAATGCAGGTGGTCTGTGGTTTTTCAGTGCGCTGACTCATCATAGAGATGTTTGGGACAAATTTACCGAATTTACTCTCACAGAAAAATTTCGATTTTTTATGATGCCTGTCACGAGCAGAGTTAGGGTCTTGGGGATGTTACGACTGCACGAGAGGCAGCTAACTCACACTCGGACACAACCACACAAGAAAAGTACTAAATAACTAGAGCGTATATATGTCAGGCCGGTCAGGCCATAGTTTACATAAATATTAATAACAAAACAAAAGACAATAGAGATATATATTCAAACCAAAAACTCTAATTAATAACTTAACCAATGATATTCATGTAACTATGGAGGTACTGCAATCAATAGTAAATAGGTATATTATACGAAACTGGATATCAATTTAAAGTGACAGTTGAGTCGCCACTGGCCAGTCGCCAGGCAAACTCTCCATAAATCATATGGGCTTAAATGTTAGGAGAGCCCAGTACGTTCAAAGCCTACAGAAGCACTCTTCGGCTTGTAGGTAATTTAAGCAGTTGCCAAAAGACTATATTTTATGCACAATCACTATTCAATTCATCAACGATGTGCTATATTATTCCAATCATACTATGGCAATAGATCTATCATACAGGACACTCGTGGTCGAGTGCCAGCTGGGGTTTCCTTAGTCTTCCTATGAGGCTGTAGTTCTCTCTCTATCTCCGAACTCTATTATACTTGAATAATTAAGATATATTACCATTGCTCACGCCTACTGAGAGGCGCGAACATCAAAATAGCGCAGCGTGGGCTTTCAAAGGTCAGCCCACTCAGACCTTTCTTTCTAGAGCTCAGTCAGTCCGTTAGCAAGGACTTCTTAGTCTTCAGACCACACAGTTCAGGTACTGGCCAACCGGAGATACTTCACGAAACGATGCTTCTCTCGTCTGTATTCACTAAATCTGAACGTTACACGATGTTATATACTATCTAACTACCCAGCGTGCTAGTCCGCTGGCCCAATTAGTTCAGCTATCTCATAGGTCGAAACCTCCCACCATTTTAACTGTAGTAATACGTCTGCACTATTCTACCAGCCAGTTAACGTGCAAAAACTTGTCTAGTCATACTTAACAATGTCAACTGTCCCCACCTTGTTTCACCCCTACTCCATTACTTATTAATCACGAACATTAAAACCCACAAGCGTGAATCTAACAGTTTAACTTTACATTTATTTACTCACCAACTATAATTTGGCGAGGACCGTTCAAGGCCACCAGCCAATTTCTCATGGCCCTGGTAAAACAACAACTCACTCTCAGCGTGAGTTTTAACAATATTCGAATCATGACATATCCCCCACCCCAGTTAAAATTTGCAATTTTAACGATGTAAATTATTATCGTAAAGGGAAGGCATGAGTCGAGAAATTGCTCGAAAGGTTAACTTAACTAAGAATACTAGGTAATAACTAAGACTAGTACTAAAGTTGAAAAAAACCTACAGGACGGGTATCATTGATGGACAAAACTTCATGAAAATCTTAAGGCTCCGTCCAAAAGTATATATCTCTCTGAGGATTAAATCTTACCTCTAAATAGGTAGACATTAACAATCATAACTCTAAAATTTTAGAGTACAACACTGATCCTGTGCGAATGTCATCAGGAATGCATACATACAATGAATAATACTCAAGAAAAGATAACTATAGTAGCATCGATGGCATTAGTGGATCTGGACTCCTGGTCTGCCATGATCTTCTCGTCCTCGACCCTGGGCAACAACGTCTGGTGTGGCCAAAATACGGGTCGACGTCAGTAAAATAGCTGTTGGAACAAAGGAAAGCACAGGGGTAGGTGAAAAGTGTTCACAATGGGTGAACAATATGTGATACCATCCCTCGGTCTCTGAATGAGGTGCTAATCAGTATCCAACGCCAATACATATGACAGACTAAAATACAACAAGATTAAGGTAACCGTGATAATAGGTCGGCATGGACATTATCTCCACCAGGAATGGCCTTTATAATGAAGCGGTATTCCTGAAGGGCCAGACTCCATCTGGTCAAACGAGCGTTCTTGGCTCGGTTCGATTTTAAAAATAACAACGGTTTATGGTCTGTCTCGATGACGAATTCTGTCATAAGTAGGTAGCGGGAAAACGCGTCTACGGCGTATACAATCGCCAGGCATTCTCGCTCTATAATAGCGTATCTCTGCTCTCTCGGAAGTAATTTCCGGCTAGCGTACATACAAAGGCGCAATAAGCCATCTCTTTCCTGAAGCAAAACAGCTCCAATTCCCTGGTCCGACGCGTCAGTTCGGACGGTGAAGGTGCGCCTAATATTCGGTAGTATAAGCAGCGGCGAACTGGAGAACAGTTGCTGCACTGTCGCGAGCGCGGTGGCGCACTGCGTATTCCAGGTAATTTTGTTGGGTCTGTCTTTTCTTGTAAGATCGGATAACGGGGCCGTAAGGGCCGAAAAATTAGGAACAAATTTCCGATAATAGCTTAAGAAGCCTAACAGGCTACGAACCTGCTTCTTAGTATGAGGAGCCTGGAGTTTTAAAATCTTACTTATCTTACTGTCGTCCGGTGTTTGGACGCCTTTGGCGATAGTATGTCCCAGAAAGTTAATCTGCGTATAACCCAGGAAGACTTTGCTAGGCTTAGCTGTAAGCCCGGCATCTCGAAGTTTACTAAGCACTTGACGAAGTGCTTCTAAGTGGCCTTTCCAATCCGTATGGAAAGCGCAAATGTCGTCAAAGTAGCTTAGGACGCATGGTGTCTGCTGCAATAGGATGTTCATCATCCTCGCAAATGTCGCTGGTGCCGTTACGAGACCGAATGGCATGAATCTCCATTGCATGAGACCCATAGGGGTCTGAAACGCTGTGTACTGTTTACTGGCCTCTTCCATTGGGATTTGCCAGTAGCCTTTAGCCAAATCTATTTTCGAAAACACGGACGACTCGGCCAATCGCGCAAATAGATCTTCCTGATTCGGGATAGGTTCAGCATCGTAAATGGTTAGAGCGTTAAGCTTCCTGTAATCGATACAAAATCTAACGGAACCGTCTGTTTTCTTTACTAGTACAATCGGCGAGCAGTAAGGGCTCGTCGAGCGCTCAATGACTCCTAAGCTGAGCATCTTTTCCACCTCGGACTGTATGGTGTCGTGCGCTTGCAGCGGGCGCGGGTAGGGTTTGACAAACACGGGTACGTCCGAGTGCAACCGGATGACGTGTTGAACTAAGGATGTTTTACCCGGCAAATCAGTGAATACTGGCGAAAACTCCCGAACAAGATTCATGATGTCCTGTGTCTTACTTTGATCCAGCTCTGGATTGATATTAACGGAAGTCGCGTCCTCTGTGGCTTGCAAGGATAGGAGCGATCTTGTCATAGATAATGGCTCCCGGTCGTTGTCATCGATAGTGACCATCGCTGCGTTTGCTTGGGCCACAACATGGCATGAATGATCGTGATGAGTTTGATCATCGGTAAGATACTTTTTCAACATATTAATATGGTACACCTTATCGTTACCACGTATGGTAATGAGATAATTAACTCTCGAGAGTCGCTTTTTAACTAGAAAGGGGCCTTTCCAAGTGAGGAGTAGTTTGTTATTCGTTTCTGGTAACAGCACCAATGCCCGATCTCCGACTGACAGGGTTCTTAACCGACTACCCCGATCGCGATATCCTATAAATGACCTGGTCCGTACGCATGCAAATTGTCGAGCCAGGTCGCATGCATTAACTATTCTATGTCGGAGATCGACTATGTACTGATACGCGGATCGCGTATCAGGAACGTCGGTATCAGAACCGGCGTATAAATCGCGTAAAATGGCCATCGGGCCACGTGGTTTTCGACCGTATAACAGTTCAAACGGGGAAAAACCCGTTGTCGCATTTGGGAGTTCCCTATATGCGAACAAGATGGCCGGAAGTCGACGGTCCCAGTCACCAGGTCTATCGGCGGAAACGCGTGCCAGCATAGTTTTCATGGTGGCATTCCAGCGCTCGCAACAGCCATTGGACTGTGGATGGTATGGCGACGTAAGTTTCTGCCTAATGCCCGTGAGTTCCAATACTTTCCTGAAAAGGTCAGAGGTGAATTGCGGACCTCTATCAGCTAATAATTCGGACGGGAATCCGACACGTGTGAATATGGTCACCAATGCCTCGGCGACGTGATCGGCCGATATTTCCTTTAAAGGGACAGCCTCAGGCCAACGGGTGGCATAATCGATTACTGATAGAATAAACCGATGGCCTCTATCCGACTTCGGTAATGGCCCGACGATGTCGACGGCAACTCGCTGAAATGGAGTGGAAACCGGCGGCATCTCTTGTATAGGCGCCCGCGAAGTTTTTCCTTTGGGGGTTCTTTTCTGGCATGTATCGCAACGCGACACATAGCTATTTATGTCCCCGTAAACCCCGGGCCAAAAAAACTGAGACAGGACTCTCGATTTTGTTCTCGCTTTGCCTTGGTGGCCCGCCAATGGCGTGTCGTGCGCGAGGCGGGTGATGTCTCGGCGAAATGATCTCGGTATGACCAATTGCAAAATAGTTTCGCGCTTTCCCCGAAAAACGCGATATAGGAGGTCGTCTTTAAGGCAGAACCTGGATGTATCCGGGTTGTCCGGATCAATCTTAGCAAAGAGGGGCTTTAGTGATGGATCTGTGCGCTGTTCGTTACGAAAAATCTCGGGGGTTACATCCAAATCGACGACAGGCGATCGTAATGTGTCGTCACTCTGGCGACGCGATTGTTGTCTTGTCGTGACACACGCAATGTCGTTATCATCCCAAATCCCGAGTTCGCAATCGGAGACGTCCTTTAAGTGGGGAATATTCCCAATGATTAGGTCGGCGACCGGATTTGGTAGCACGCAGGCCGTGACAACACCAGTTATAAACGGTGTGTCAACATATATTTCCGCCAAACGAAAATGTTCAACTGAACCACCAAAAGTAATGCAAGTCGCATCGCGATCCAGGAGTTGTGCAGGACGGACCAGGGATTCACGTACACCGACGGTCGTACAGCCTGAATCTCGCAATACGGATGCTCGTATGGCGTTTACTCGTCCCTCATACAATGTCAGCGCGCCTCGCTCGTGGAGGGCGGACATCACTGGAATAACTTTATCTACGGTTTCGGCATTCCTAGTTCTGTAACCGCGGTTTTCGGTGAATGCTACAGAGCATGCATTTGCCGCATCTAATCTAACTCTGCATTGTCGCGCAATGTGGCCTCCGGCGCCACATCTATAACAGTAGACTGGATTATCATCCCTTCGAGGTGTACCTCGATAAGAAGGAAATGTGGGCGCTTGATAGTAGTTGTTACGCGGTCCTCCGGTAGGGAAAGGACGTGTATATCGGGGTTCCCAGTCCCGAGAAAATTTATGGGGATTCGGTTGCCTCCTGCTAACCGGCGGCTCGGACCGTGGACGAACCTGCGGCGACTGTCGAAAGGGCTGTCTTGATTGTCTCGACGGTACCGGTGTCTTAGTAGCAGCGCCGGCGTAACACGGTTCGTTTACTTTAGCTTTAGCTAACGATCGATTAGGGTGAGCTGCAGCATACCGTTCCGCTATCGATGTTATCTCGACGGTAGTTTTGGGGGCTTGTTCCTTAAAATGCGCCACCAGGTCCGTGTGGCAGGACATATATATTTGGTCTTTAATTATCAAATCATATAGTTTCTTATAGTTTCCCTCTTCCACACCGGCCAACTCAGTCCAACGGCTGAGTAGGTGGCGGAGGCGGTCCACGTAAGTAGAGAAATTCTCAGATGCCTCCGGCTTGCAATCGCGGAAACGCTTATGAAATCCATCTTCCGTATGTTGGAAACGCTTTAATAGCGCGGTCTTTAGAATGTCATAGTCCCTAGCGTCATCAATAGTGAGGCTATGGAAAACTTCCAACGCTCTCCCTGTCAAAAGATTGGCGAGGCATGACGTGTACTCACTACGCTGCCATCCCGCGCAAACGGCATGGAGTTCGAAGCGGTGTAGGTAGGAATCAATACGATCAACCTTATCATTAAAGGTTGGCAATTTAGGCTTCGTTTTATTATTGGAAGTAACTTCCGGAGCCCCGGTAGGTTGGGCTTGCTTCGCTTCTAACTGTTTCAAAGCGAGCTCGTACTCTCTTTGAGCCTGTTTTTCCGCGCGTTCCGCGGCTCTATCTTCTCGTTCCGCGGCTTTTTCTTCTCGTAATCTCTCCGCGGCCTTTTCTTCTCGTAATCTCTCCGCGGCCTTTTCTTCTCGTAATCTCTCCGCGGCCTTTTCTTCTCGTTCTTCTTTCAGTTTCTGGTCTACCCAAGAAGCACGCTGAGCTTCCGGTATGCCAAATGATTGGGCCAGTTCCAAATATTTCTGTAGTTCGGCCATGATATCGGTCGATAATACGATATAATAATGTCCTAATCGAGGACAGCTCCTGAAAAATCTCCAACTTTATTCTCCCTTGAAGCAATTTATCAATTGCACTCTGCGGGTGCTCGTTCCTGCAGTATGAACGAAATTAACGAAATCAACAACAAACTGTACGTCTTAGTCAACCAAGTAGTGGTTGAGCTATCTCAGTGATCACTTAACTCCACTTATTTCTCCTAATCCTCAAGCAGTGAGTCTACTGCTTCCGTGATTGGTCGTTACTAACGATACCAATGTAATATTCCCAGTGTATTTTCCGTACACTCCTAGCAGCGTTCCCTCTGCTATAAATCGGAATAAATCAATATTCACGATATGAACTTCCTTGGCTATACCAGCCTAACAACTCTAATATCCAGATTATCTCTCAACGTGCCCTAGACACGTGATTTATCCCAGGCAATAATATAGCAAGTATGAATACAAAATATAATAATGCAACACTATAATGGAAAAGAATTACATGGAGAGTAAGACGAGACTAACAGAAAGAACAAACGACAACAGACCTGACTAACCTGAAACTATCTACAAAAAGGTAAGAAAAAGAACAGGAGAGACGTCTTCCTAAAATACGAGGAAGATAGAACGCTAACAATCTATACGAATAACAGGTCCCTACAGAACTATTCAAGGCAAAGCGTATCTCCTATCCGTTTTAAACGCCATCTAGATCTGCTAGTCTGGCAAAAAGAGGTATGCTAAGTCTCGATCCCTTCCAACCTCCCGCCTATCTAATCTAACACAAAAGAAAAAAATAATGCCTGTCAAAAGTAGGGGAGCTGGAACGACGAACCCCTCAAACGAAGACAAATACAGATGGTTCACTTAACTGGGCAAAATGGACTGGCTCTTTCCTTTGGTCCACAGCGCTGGTCTTGTCTTTTCCTGATGCTAGCTGTCAGTCCCTCGTAGTGGTCCCAGGATCAATGACGAGAGGACATGCCAGACATGTGGGGGAGAAACAAACAAAAAAATCAGCAGTATACAAAACTATAAACTACAAAAATTACATAAATAACAGTGGAGTCTTAGAGTGGTAGACCTGCAGCTGTTGACGGGGTCCTCTTCCGATGATAGTAGTGTTCTCTAGATGTCAGAAGGTGACGGGTCCTCTTCAGATGTCAGTGGGGTCCCCTCCAGATGTCACGAGCAGAGTTAGGGTCTTGGGGATGTTACGACTGCACGAGAGGCAGCTAACTCACACTCGGACACAACCACACAAGAAAAGTACTAAATAACTAGAGCGTATATATGTCAGGCCGGTCAGGCCATAGTTTACATAAATATTAATAACAAAACAAAAGACAATAGAGGTATATATTCAAACCAAAAACTCTAATTAATAACTTAACCAATGATATTCATGTAACTATGGAGGTACTGCAATCAATAGTAAATAGGTATATTATACGAAACTGGATATCAATTTAAAGTGACAGTTGAGTCGCCACTGGCCAGTCGCCAGGCAAACTCTCCATAAATCATATGGGCTTAAATGTTAGGAGAGCCCAGTACGTTCAAAGCCTACAGAAGCACTCTTCGGCTTGTAGGTAATTTAAGCAGTTGCCAAAAGACTATATTTTATGCACAATCACTATTCAATTCATCAACGATGTGCTATATTATTCCAATCATACTATGGCAATAGATCTATCATACAGGACACTCGTGGTCGAGTGCCAGCTGGGGTTTCCTTAGTCTTCCTATGAGGCTGTAGTTCTCTCTCTATCTCCGAACTCTATTATACTTGAATAATTAAGATATATTACCATTGCTCACGCCTACTGAGAGGCGCGAACATCAAAATAGCGCAGCGTGGGCTTTCAAAGGTCAGCCCACTCAGACCTTTCTTTCTAGAGCTCAGTCAGTCCGTTAGCAAGGACTTCTTAGTCTTCAGACCACACAGTTCAGGTACTGGCCAACCGGAGATACTTCACGAAACGATGCTTCTCTCGTCTGTATTCACTAAATCTGAACGTTACACGATGTTATATACTATCTAACTACCCAGCGTGCTAGTCCGCTGGCCCAATTAGTTCAGCTATCTCATAGGTCGAAACCTCCCACCATTTTAACTGTAGTAATACGTCTGCACTATTCTACCAGCCAGTTAACGTGCAAAAACTTGTCTAGTCATACTTAACAATGTCAACTGTCCCCACCTTGTTTCACCCCTACTCCATTACTTATTAATCACGAACATTAAAACCCACAAGCGTGAATCTAACAGTTTAACTTTACATTTATTTACTCACCAACTATAATTTGGCGAGGACCGTTCAAGGCCACCAGCCAATTTCTCATGGCCCTGGTAAAACAACAACTCACTCTCAGCGTGAGTTTTAACAATATTCGAATCATGACAATGCCTTCAAACCTGTAAATACGTGAAAATAATACGGTGGTTTATTTTGATTTATCGCCTCATTTGAGATTTGAAGTGTTTTTCTCTTATTGCTCAGCTGCGCCATAATTACCATAATTTCGCTCATTAGCTATTTAAATTTAGCTGCTCGCAGATAGTTTATCGTGGCATATTTTTGTGATAACGTTTAAGACTATCTCGCAACTGAATAGCGCTTTGACACATTGCAATTTCCTCATCGTCAAAGACATGCGATTCATAATATTCATATCTACAGAGGCTCTAAAAGATTTCTGTATAATGTCAAAGACCTTTTATAAAGATCTAAGGACGCGTTGGCATGTTGCTGTTTTCTCTGCGTATGCAACCGGATGCAGAAAAGAAAAAACTTGAAATCTTGTGTAAATTTTTTGCACTGCAAATTTCCGTCCAGGCATTCATCCGTGTGTTGCCTAATTTTAATAATTAGCAAAATTACTTTTGAGCTGCAAATCACCTCCCTCGCCTTCCACAAACTCTCCCTTCAGTCCTCTCCCATTTGAAAACAGATGGAAACACTGAAACGCCTCTCTGTGTCTGTCTGTCTGTCTCTCTCTCCTTGAATACTTAATACGAGTAAGTTTGTTTTATTGGGTTTTAAAAAAAAATTTATTATTGAGCTCAGTCGTGCCACTTTGCTTCCTGGTACAGATATTATTGACCATTCATCGATCATTCATCAAAAACGCATACATAACAATGTTGGTTCTTTCAATGCTTACTTGACATACCGTAACGAAATCATGACTACAGTATTGGTTGTTCAAAATATAATAACGATAATTATAATGTAATGAAAGAATTAATGAATGTTAATCGAGATTAGTTTGAGTTTGGGTTTTACGGCTCATCGGTTCGATAACGGTCACTTTGCTCCTTTCACTGTCCATTTGGATACTTTATTTATTTTATGATCAAGACTTCACTGGTCGATCCCAAAGCTTGTAAATTTGCTTCGAACACCGGCACATTAAACCAAAGAGGTTTAAATAGCATACAAAGTTCCAGATTCTCGCTTTCGGTATAGGAGCTATAGTAACTTGCACACCTCACATTTAGAAGGTAAAAACTGTAACACATTAACATTCCTATCGGTCACACACCCTTAATAATTCCCTGGCAACAGAATCCTTCAGGGAGAATTGCCGGTCAAACTCACCTAGAGTGGCTTGTTTGTATGCAGGTTTGCAATTTGGAGGAAAGATTGAAATAAACATTGCCTTAAGGCGGGAGCAGTGCAGTCCCAACATTTTCATACACTGGAGTGAAACCGCGCTACCCAGAGACAGAGCTTTGAATCAGGTTAAAACCAGCACATAAACAAATACATAAAAAGACATAATCATATTTATCAAGAAAAATTGCTCGGATATAGAAGCAGGTCTTCTGGGCTTGTTTAGAAGAAAGTGACAGGACGGCAATGTCAAACAGTCTAATCCAAATCGCGACCTTAGTTCTTGTTTGTTGTACCGGGTATCTCCATTTTCTGAAAAACTGGAGATCGTTTAGTATGCTGAGGAATTATAACAAATGCACATTCTTTATGGGATTAGGGGCCATGAAGCTTAAGCTTCATTAGTTTCATAATAAATTCAAAACTGATGATAGCGCTGTTTGAAACGGCCGAAAATGTTGACGATCAATAATCTATCCTTGCAGTTAAGCTACGCAGTGAAATTCCTATTAAAAAAAAGGGTTGAAGTTAATCTACCTATACATAAAATAGCAGTGCTGTTTGAAGGGGCACAAAAAAATGCTGACGATTACTTCTTGCAGTTTCAGTGTGCAGTGAAATCCTCGTTACAGGTTGGCTGGTGTACTTTCATTCTAACTGTTCAAGTGCGAGATAGATTAGAGCGAACTGGCTGATCTGCACAACCTAAGCAGCGACAGGACGGCAGGTTTGGCTGGTTAGAAAAGAAAACATGAGATTAGTGCTGCAGTCTGCAGACCCTGGAGTGGACGTGTGTCCGGCACACCCTGGATGAGTTCTTTTGTTTCTCGGGGGCCTCAGCATAGTGCTGTTGGCCTGGCCTGTTCTTGATTTTCTCTCTCTTTGGTCTTTCTTGTTGTTGTTCTTTTTTTCTTTCCCTTCCGTCTGACCTGCACAAAAGGTTATACAGGAGATACAGTTGATAGCTGCAAAGGTTTACACAGGTTCTTAACCCTAAAGCACCGAGCTCATGGAATGAGCTTTCTGAACTTCGTGAACTGAACAAGCAAAACAAAAGAAAAAAAGTTTAACCCTGTACAGTCCGACGGGAAATACTATTTGGGCACCGAAAATTAAATATCATTCTGGTTTTAAACAAAGAACCTTGGAGGGTTGCCCGCCTCATCTCGGAGTAAAGTACTTTGCTAAGCATATGACACAAAGACACATGCTAATGAATGGCATTTAAACATTTTCATGGTTCAGATTTTTTACAGCATTTGTCTTGTTTCAGGTTTGGGATCTGGAGTGTTAAGTTTCTGTTCATTTTCCTGGAAACAGAATCTGTGTCCTGCCTATTCAGTGGGGCTCGCGTCCGAAACATATGAGAAATCCCTCGACCAGACAGACAGACAGACAGATAGAGATAGATAGATAGACAGATAGATAGATAAACGTGCTCTCTCTCTCCCTCTCTTCCTCTCTCTCTAGCTCTCGCTCTCTTTGCCTCTCTCTCTGCTGGATTAGTTCGTTAAGCCATTTATCTCCATCCTGTTTTTGCTCACCCCACGCACCGAGGCTGTCAAGGCAGAACATCTGTGCCTGTTGATATTTTGGTAATCTGTTCACCATCAGACAAAGGACTGAAAAAAAAAATCGCCTAGGCTAAGGGAAGCAAGCAAAAGAAAACCCAATTATTTTCCATCTGTTATCCCCCTTATTTCATGGGTTTCCTGTTTGAGATAGGGTGTTGACAGTTGAGTGTAAACACTTCGGTAAGTAAAAAGCGGCTCTTCTTCCGCGGTTCTTTAACGGAAAAGTTTTTACGCCCGTGCGTCAATACAAGTCACATTTAACCCGTTCTTATTCACTGTTTGATGATAACATGCAGTAGTAATGACGCCCAGTGTGATAAAAATGGGAGGAGGTGTGATAATGTGCGAGTCCAGGTGGGTTTTATTTGCGTGAGTGGAGAGGAAATGTCTGAAATACCTTGCTGCATCTCTAACCTTTCTTAGAAAATTAAGGCGTGGTCTTGCGTTCTAGATTACAAAAATAACAAAAAAAATGCCCATCTCTCAGGATAGGGAGGGGATTTCAAATCTTTGGTGGTCCCCAAGACATCTTCGGGGATGGTAGTGGATGAGAGTGTTAACGAGGCAACTTAACGAAAAAAAAGGGGGATATTCTAGACAGTTGCGTTTCAAATATGGACACATCCTCGGCTGACATTCCACAGCGTCTTGTTAAAATTTTGCAGTGTATGCGTTTTGTGTTTCTCGCTCTCTGTGTTTGTGTGTGGGAATGAGCAAAATTAATTGGGGAAGATGTGGGATGCGGTGGGGTTAAGTTTTTTTTATAGTATTGAAGTGGGGTATGGAGGCGGTACCAGATGTTGATCAGGGCTTTGATAAACGTCAATGAAGAACTAAAAAACAACAACACACAGTTAAAAATCATTGGAAAAGGAGAGAAGATGTTGCCAAAAATGCCTTCGGCGCTTGCAAAAACAAAACAAAATAGGCAAAAAAACAGACGAAGCAACTGGCAGCGAATTTGAGGAAAATAAATCCAGATTTCACCACCGTAAACAACCACCCCGACAGATAAGAAAAAGGGAGGAAAGAAAAACTTAAAGAAAGAGAGAGAGAGAGAGAGAGAGGAAGTAGGTCAGGTACGGTATTCAAACACCCACAATCAAACCACAAAGTTGTTTATTTTGACTGAAACAAGAGATGCCGGGGATAGATTTGATTTGCCCAGCTGCACTCATAAATATTTACGTTATTACATCACTCTGCATATTTCCCTCTCTGAATCACTGCTACCCTGTAAATAAATGCGCAGATCCATGAAAACACTCACACCAAACGGAGAAACAAACCAAAAAAAGGAAAAAAAAACTACCATTCACACACAACATTCATCCCAAGACACGATTTGAATTTTTTTTAAAACTATTTTCTTCAATTTCCACCCACAGCGTTCCTTCTGCCGGTATTTTGAACGTATGATGCAATCCGCAGTCTTCTTTTTCGATCTTCCCTCACTTACTTCCCTTGAAGTTTATTCCTGTAAAAATACTCTCCCCTGAATTCTCAAACATCAAAAGAATGTTTTATCTGGATGCGTGGGTGATGTATGCCCATCCCTTTACAAAATACCCGAGCCTACAGCTTCAGGCGATTGAGATGTTGATTGTGGATATTTGAAGATCGTGTGAGGTGTTCAGGTGGATGCACCACGCACACAAGAATTGTTTTGTTTTGTTTGCGTAGAATGTTTTATGGCCGTTGATAGCCCTATCATTATGGGGGAAAGTGGCCTTCGCTCGCATTTGTTTGAAGGCACTGGTTAAAAAGGGTTAAAAGGATGACCTAGTTCCCCCACATAGAATACCGAGACGGGTCATTCCTTCTTTCACCAAATTGCCACAACTTGCGCGCCTATAAACACAGAACTCTGTGACTCGAGATGCGTATCCATCCAGGCTTATACAATATTCTGGACATCTGAGTTTATATTTCGGAATATAGTTGTTAAGGGACCGTAGTATTTTTTAAACTGATCACAACTCAGTATTTTCTCTATTCTGCTTCGTAATCAAAGGTCCACCAACTGTTCAACACCCTCCTTTCGGAAAAACAGTTTCTTTGAAGTTAAAGACACAGTTACACTTCTGGCGTGTACTGTCTTGTGAAAACCACAAAGATGGCAAAAAGTCCTTGGTACCTCATTTCCTTCATTCCTCCCCTCTAGTACTATGTGAACCAACTGAACAAAAAGCCCCCCTCCCCCCAAGTACAAATTAAAAACAAAACAAAACAAAAAAAGACTGTTACGTGAACGTGACCAAAAACTCACAGGCACACAAGCCGATTTGGTCGACCAACAAATTCGATGTCGACAAAATTGATAAGTATCACTGCTCTGTGGCCGGGCCTGATGTAGAAAAACTGGACAAAATGCATCCACATTTTAGTAGCAATCATTACTTTGAGCTGATCGTAGGTTTGATTTTAGAGCAAATTTTTTATTTTTTTTTAAATTTCACATTCTCATCAGACTGAAGGATCCCTTTCACAAAGCCGGAAATAACTTGCTTACATAATAATGTAGTGATGACTGATTTTTCTCACGACAGACATTCGCATACAAATGCTCCTCTCCGCCAGGTGAAATGGCAAGAAAGTCTTGAATGGACATTGAATACAGATTCCGGAAATACCTTTCTGCCATAACTACAGGGCGGTATAAACGATCAGACAGCGATGGCAGGTACACGGCTCACTCATCACGGTTATCAGTCGCTCACGTCACGGCACCCGCACCTTTAACAGAGGGTAGATCTTTACATCACCGCCAGACACCCCTTCTGTTGTTCATCTCCATTTTCAGTGAAAATCTTTCACCTTCTGTTCTCTGGCGCGGCCCGCAAATCAGGAGATACCACTGTGTCCTTACCTCTTTGGTGTAGAATTTAGAACTGTGTGCAAGAAACGTGGGCCTTGTGGTCGAAAATAATTAACCAGATCGGAAAAAAACAACAACATCAGAAGCAGCAGCAACAACAACAATAACAACGGCCTGGAAGTATTAAAACAGGAGATTCTATTGCCACATTTGGGCTAGGCGTGCATTATGTCACTTGCAGACGTGTCTTAGTTTCGTGTTCCTGTTGTCTATGCAATGCGGCCGTGTCTCTCGCGTGAAACAATTTACAGTCGTTCCCCTAACGCGACTAACACGCCACTGCTACGTAACAAAATTGCATGTGAGCGCCAGGCCTTCAACGCTCATGTAGAAAAGCTGAAATGCTCAGAAAACATTGCATGCAAGCCAAGTCATTCTGTTAGATTTGCTCACGTACTCAGTGAATGCCCCAAAAACAGCGGGAGTGAAAGAAAGAAAAGAGACAAGTGACCTGGGCGGGGCTCGAACCCACGACCTCTACCATGGCATAAAAATTTCTGGTACTCACGAAAACCGTAGCAATTAATAAATATCTGGAATAGTTACACGTCATGCGCCCCATTCATCTGCCAAGAATTCCTCTAACAAGCCAAGACAAACACTGCTGCCAATAGGCCGCAGAACCATCGCAATATTTAAAAACAACGAACACTCCTTCATGAATGGGCAGGGGATTTTACTCACACGGGGCAAAGCGATACTTCTCAGTAGGGCGTCTTTAATGGGGGGGGGGGGGGGGAAGATTGCACATTCCCGACGCTGCGGCAAGATGCCTGTTTACGCTCACGGATCGCGTAAACCTGAACAGATTTCTATCAATGTGATTCCAGAACGCCCCAAGCAAGGCGTGGGGGCTAAAAGTAGCCGTCGGTTCAAGGGTGTTCGGATTGTGGTATGCCAGCCACTTCCACGGTACATGATCCGCTGGTCGGCTGTAAGGGGCGAAAGGGGAAAGATAAAGCAAAATACAGGCTGTTTCTTTGGGTTGATTCTGCTTGGCATGCAAGAATAGGCCATGCTCAGTGTCTCGAGTTTGGAGAGGGAGGAAGGTGTGAGTAGAGATGGGAAGAAGGATTGAGGGAGTGAAGGATAAAGCGCGGATCTTGTCTTTGACCTCTATTTACAATCGTGTATTAATTTTTACAAGAAACCGATTAGGACAGCAAGTATCAAGCCCCCCCCCCCCTCCCCCAACTCCCTCCCAAAATAAAAATAATTTTTTTTAAAAAGTCCATACTTTATTGTGCGTAGGACGTCCTACATTTTCGTAATGCCATTAATGCTGAGCATTATCCTACTCCCAGAGTCTCATTTTCAATCAGTTTGGATGCCACGGACACATGCCGACCCTGAAGTTCGATTTCTCTCTTTTTTTTTTTTTTTAATTTTTCCTCAGAAATGCTATCTTTGCAGGCGCCTAAAGAACATATGTGACCAATTTGACATTCAGCGGCCAAACAGCTGGAAATCGTCCCGGGTTACGGGCAAGGGCAAGTTCTGGTGTTGGCGTTTTGGGGGTTATCTGTGAACTATGTGATATGGTCAAGGGTGCAGCGGTTGTAGTCCCTCCGAATTCCAGACTATGTTGATGGATAAACATACAACAGCTGAAAAGGTCAAATGATCTCCTTGGGCCAGGAGAACCTTGGGTGGATACGCTTAGTGAAAGTGGGAGACGGGGGATAAGGAGAGAATGTGAGGAAATATGATAGAATGGTAGACAGCTGAAAAAAGTGCAATCAATGGGACATAGCTAAACCAGCATTCCAAACTGCAGGAATGTAGTTAAGACCTATATAAGGAGTGACAAATAGAACAGACATTTAACACTGACATAGTACGATTGTAAATAAATAAAGAAGAAATGATTAAGCCCATAAGTTAATCCAAAGAAAGTTTCCAGTATAGTGGAAATTCGGAAATGAGCGTAAAATAATGAAAAACAAAATAAAAACCAACCGAAATTAACTGAAAAAGGGCATCCATATGGTTAAAATCAAAGAAAATTGCGTACAAACAGAAAACAGTAAAAGCAAACGATCTAGAAAAATGAAGAAAGGCTAACAGAGAGCATTGCTCTGTAAATTGATATACGTGTATGAAATTGAATATTCTTAATTAAGTTGGAATTAACAGCGACGTACGAATCGATCGGCGTTCGTTTAAAATTTCTCTCCTTTTCTCTCGCGGACAGCTTGTATTTAATTTCGTGATATTCCTTTTCACTTTGCCTCTTTCTATTTCTTTTTCTTGGTATATAATATTTTTCATGCCACCGACCCACTTTTATAACCATGTCCTTTTGGAATTGAAAGCGCTCTCGCAATAGCCGGCCATGTTTCCATGTGTTAGGAACTTCAGTTGAAGTTGACTCTACAAGGCCAATTAAAACAGTCCTATAATGAAACCGGCTTTACTATAGTCCTCTATTTTCTTTTTTTTGCCAAACAGTTTCCACTTCTACACTCTGTGACACTGTTGAAGATCTCATACTAAGTTTCAAATGTTCCTTCTTTCTGTGTTTGAGAAGCCAAACCCTGGAGTTCGTTTCTTAAGCGCATATCCCCAGACAGACAGTAACAGCAAATATAGACAGATAGACACAGATGCACAGGGAAAGAGGGGTACAATGCATATGGCAATGAAGCAAAGGTTTGTGTTTGGTTACTTGTATGGCGAATCAGAACGGGACAATAGTCTGTTGGCGTCTCATTTAAAATGTCTGAGCCTTGTATGTTTTGTATAGCATGAAAGTATATTTGTACATACATAAATGAGAGATAGAGATATGAGAGAGAGAGAGAGAGAGAGAGAGAGAGAGAGAGAGAGAGAGAGAGAGAGAGAGAGAGAGAGAGAGAGAGAGAGAGAGAGAGAGAGAGAGAGAGAGAGAGAGAGAGAGAGAGAGAGAGAGCTCCAACAGAGAGACGGTAAAAGAGAGAGACAGACAGACAGACAGCCTGGCAGAGACAGAGAGAGACAGTAACAGAGAGGCAGAGACAGAGAGAGGCAATGAAAGAGACACCAGGGAGAGAACTGTTACTATTTCATTGTAAAGCTCCTATGGTCCACAACTCCAGCGTCACAACACTGACACCTAATTGTCCAGAGACTGCCAAATGACGCCGGTCAAGACATAGACTTTAAACAAGATGAAAATAAACTGATGCCATACTCACCGTTGACGCAACGAAATTTGTCACAACAAGAGCCTGGCAGTCTGGACGCTCGAGAAATAACCTGGACTTGAAACCCCGCAGGACACCAGACACGCTGACATTCCTCTACAGGTGGACATTTGCACCTGGAGAATTTGTGAAATGGTCTTCATAATCCCGGTGGATTTGCAACATAACTTAACAAATCTCGACCTTAATTTTTGTTTGTTCTTTCTACATTTTCTGATAAACTGTAGATCTTTTAGTATGCGGAAGACATTATTACAAATGCACACTTTGACACTTGTTTAAAAGGCGTTGTGGCACTTATCAAATTGGTTCACAGTTTCGATTTATTCTAACTCCTTGTCACCATACTCAAGCCGAAAACGTTTAGCGTCGAATTTCTCAGTTGTGGAAAAAGTGGAGTTTGAACAAACAAGAAGTAAAGTCGCCAGTAAGGTCGCCAAACAAGGATACCGAAGAGAAGCCAGAAAGCTATGTTATAATGACGCCAGCTATTCGTCTAGCTATGGATAGAATCAAGGATAAAAACCTGTTAACGCACAGTTTGCCTGGTAAAAGCCTACTGGGAACATGATAGCCAGAAAGCTATGTTATAATGAAGCCAGCTAGTCGTCTAGCTATGGATAGAATCAAGGATAAAAACCTGTTAACGCACAGTTTGCCTGGTAAAAGCCTACTGGGAACATGATAGCCAGAAAGCTATGTTATAATGACGCCAGCTAGTCGTCTAGCTCTGGATAGAATCAAGGATAAAAACCTGTTAACGCACAGTTTGCCTGGTAAAAGCCTACTGGGAACATGATAGCCAGAAAGCTATGTTATAATGACGCCAGCTAGTCGTCTAGCTCTGGATAGAATCAAGGATAAAAACCTGTTAACGCACAGTTTGCCTGGTAAAAGCCTACTGGGAACATGATAGCCAGAAAGCTATGTTATAATGACGCCAGCTAGTCGTCTAGCTATGGATAGAATCAAGGATAAAAACCTGTTAACGCACAGTTTGCCTGGTAAAAGCCTACTGGGAACATGATAGCCAGAAAGCTATATTATAATGACGCCAGCTATTCGTCTAGCTCTGGATAAAATCAATGATAAAAACCTGTTAACGCACAGTTTGCCTGGTAAAAGCCTACTGGGAAGTCTGGGCGTACATATCACATTATATACTCTGTGTACCGCAAAATTCAAAATATCACTTATTTTTCAATACACATAGTAATCTATTCAGATTCTTAAAAGATTATTTCATAATTACCAACACTCCATCCAGGTAAAATAGAATATCATGCAAAGTGGAAACTAAGCTGGAATAAGATACTTCGCTTTCTGTGACTAAGAGTATTATGAAAAATTATCCACTGAATTCAATTTGCATTGATGCTTCGACAATAAGAGCAAAAACAGTACAGCATCTAGCATTTCAAAAATACAGCAGTATTTTACTCCATTGCCAATGGATAAAAATAGTCACCATCCCTTAAAACTGTAGTAACTGGTTTGGAATACTTTCCCGGAGAGCAAAAAAAACGGTTTTATTTTAGCATAACTGGTCTAGTTACGATGATTATTTTTTAACGTCTGTCTATTCGATTATTTTTCGGCTTAGAAGTCTAAATCAAGATTATTCGATGCGGCTAAGAATGTAGTTGAACATAAAATATAAAAATCCGATTTTTAGACATTTTTGGTTACTACAGTTTCAGAGAACAGTGACGAAGTAATCTTGGCTGAAATAATGAAATGCAGCGATATAGCTGTTACGAACCTATTCATAGATCTTGTCAAAAAAAAAACAACAACAACGCCAGCTACAAATGCATTGCAACCGCTAGTAACCTACCCTTGCTGAAGTTCACAACATTTGTCCTCCGTCCAAACCGGTGGTAGTCTCAAACTATCTTCAGGACAGAGCGCTTCATCAAAGGGTGGGCACATCACTGACTGACAATCTGGTGGAAAAAAAAATGTCTGGGGTGTCAAACATGAAATTCAACCTAGAGATTAACACATACAAACTCTCAAGGGATTATCCACCGTATCAGATGTGTCTTCAGGTGAAATCGGCAAAGGAAACGGCAAAAATCCGTAGCAGTAAAGAGAAAGAGTGTTTCCATGTGTTCGGAAATAAAGTTCCCATCCACATGAAAATATTCGTTCTATTTCACTGCTGGAAGGGTTTTTGACGTCTCTGTTGCCGTTTCCGCACACATGAAAACACGGCTATAGTGGAACTCAGCACTTGGCTAGACAGGCTGCTTTAAATTTGCGACTCAAAATAATTAGCGAAGTGATCTCCAAGAGACTACGCCACAGATCCTGTGGTAATATTAACATATTTAAGTAATTAAGTCTAAATTCAAAGGAACCAGAGGCCATATTTTTGGCAAACTGAGAGAAAAAAAAAAAAGAAAGAAAGAAAAACATTTAGGCTGTCTAAAAACTGTCTGTCCTTGAGAAATGGTCTCGTTAATGTGTTTTGAGAGTGTCTCTAATTCTTCAATTTCACACCAGGACTGTTCGTAAACAAACATCCCTCCCTCGCCCTCTCACTGTTATTTTTGGACGTGTCTGTTCCCCCCATTGTTCTCGTTGGCAGTTGTGAAAAAGTAGCTGTGGCATGCGATGTGAAGAGATAACAGGCCCGCCTGGTACCATGTCTTTTGAGGCTGGCAGGTCATGCATAGTTTTGTAAGACGATGAGCTGAGACAGGTCATTTCATCTCCATCCCTTGGCTATAAAATGACCAGTGCTCGAACGGATATTGTTGGACATGATTTATCACCGAGTATCGCTCCTCATCTTCATCCACCCTTCTCCCTTTTTCGCAGTTGAACTGTCGCTCACATGCCGTCTCCATCATCAGACACTGAGCGAAACAGTCGAGAGGTATTTGCCATATTGTTGTATGTAATATTTTCCTGATTTTGAGGTTTTGTTATGAAAGTGGTCCTCTCACTCCTAATTCCATTATGTATAAGTGTCATTCTAATGGGTTAAAAACTTTTCGAGATAATATTATGTCCGTGACCTAATGTTGTATGCATTTTAGCCCTTTTGCGCACCAAAATTTGATCATTTTCTCGAAAAGGCAAAAATGCACATATAATAATATGGCAAGTACCCGGCGTTATTTGTGTCGCCATTACACAAAATTTATATTTAAGTGTTATTTTTCTGGGTCCGTTTTAATTCACTCATCCCAACCCACACCCACCAAAAGGCATGTTCATAAACATGAATATACTCAATGACATACTATTGCATTGTTTCAAAACGAAAGATGTCATGCAAAATATTTTCTTCTGTTGGCGACAGCTGGTGCCAAACCCCTCATATCTGTACATACCACTCTAATTGCATCCGTAGGTTACTGCCCTGACAACCAGATCACATTCTCAGACTGACATGTTTCGAGTCAGTATCGGTTGGACGCGTTTTGACATGAAGGACTTAGACGGGAAGCAAAGAATATTCTTTTGACTTGACACAGACACTCTATTCACTAATACCACGCCCTGCGTCCACTCTTACCTCGTTTAATCCCCCACTATTCACTCTTATTTACTGTCTTCTCATAATTATTCTGGTCTTGGTCACTGACCAGGCATTGCCCAAAGGCTTTTTGTAACCGAAAACTTTCCAACTCAGAAAAGTGGTAGTTACAATTTTTTTTTTTTCCTCATAGACATCCTGAATTTAAGGCAGTTTTAATGGCAAGGACAAGACGTGACCGGCAGAGTTTTTATGAATATAATTAATAGCAGTCATCTCCAAGCTACAAGAACATTACTTTCCATCAGCCTCTGTATGGTGTACTTAACTCAATGAACATGGCCTCGAGTCAAAGGAATTTGACAGAGAGAGCTCAGATAAGTAGTGGTTACATTATCCGGTGGTTATCCTGAAATTAAGATTGCTTTAATAGCAAGGTCAGGATATGGCAAGATTTGTGTAGGTACAACAGCAGACACAATACAGACATTACGGTACTGGCATCTTCATCGGCTTCAGTATGGTAGTTAACAACATGCCCAATGCCAAAAACAAGGCATCGAGTCAAAGGAATGGGACAGGGACAACTCAGAAAAGTGGTGGTTATATTCGCTGTTAGTTACTCTGAATTTAAGATTGCTTTAATGGCATGGACAAGACATGGCAGGATTTGTGCACGTACAATGGCATTCATCTCTGGGCAACACAAACATGGCTGGTATCTTCATCAGTTCTGTGTGGCAGTTACCAATATGCCCAAAGCCCAAAACATGTGGTAGTTACCAATACGCCAAATGCCCAAAACAAGGCCCCTTGTCAAAGGAATCAGAAAAAGAGAACCCAGTTACATTTTCTTGTGGTTATCCTGAATTTACGGTTACTTTAATAGCATGGAGACGTGGCAGGACTGTTGTACGTACAATAACAATCAGCTCTAAGCAAAACAAGCATCACCGATACCTTCAGCAGCTTCTGTATGGTAGTTATCAACGTGCCCAGTACCCTAAAACAAGGCTAGATATCGAAGGCATGAGAAAAGAGAGCACACCCTATTGCTTTCATTCCAACAAATGAATTTTTGAGAAAAATCCCAAACTTCCAACATGTCTGTACCGATCGGGATTCGAACCTGGTACCGTCGGCATGAGAGGCGAGCACCTTGCCTCTAGACCAACGTGTCACATTTGTGAAAGGTGTCCTACATTTAAAAAAAAAGAAAAATCATTATCTTTTAATCTTTATTCTTCTCACAGGGATTAGCCATGCATCCTTGGTGAACGTGGAATTAAAAAAAAAACAAACAACACATACTCTTTTATCGCCCGCCCCGCCTTTCCCCTGCCCCCCTCTTTCGCAATGTAACAAGAGCAATCCCTTTGAAGTTGATGATTATTAAAACTGTAGAGCTGATAAGTTTAATTTAGAAAGTTCGTGTCCGCATCAGATTCAACATCTGTTTCGCTGATCGACTTGTCGGCCTGTTATCTTTGTTTGAACGGACTAATTGTGATTCTGTTCAGGTTTATATTAGTTTGCCTGATATTATTTCAGCAGATGTGCCCTGCACACGGGCTTAATAACAACTTTGTACGTTTTGCATTTTTTTCTTCCATTCATGGGTGGCGCAAATGATTACGTATACTGTAATGCTGAAAAACAAACTCAAAAAAACCCCGCCAGTTTAATTGCACTACTCTCTGTTAACGTCACAACATGGTTAAGAGTCTTGTCCTTCAAATAGACACATAGAAACGTCATACTCAAAGGACACTGTCAAAGTACGGAAGTTCACTATGAATGAGCTTTTGTTCTTCTTCTTCTTTTCAAGAGCAAATGTCAATGGGGGCATAATCTTCAATGGATGTGCAGCGCTTTCGGTCTTTGCATTACGTTTCCGGTATGAGAAAACAATGAAAGGCTATCAACTCTAAAGCTTTCAAACAGGCTGGTAGGGTAGGGAGCTAAAAATACAGACGTACTTAATAAATGATAGTATTAACCCCCTCCTCTCCCCCCTCCTCCTCTTTCTCTCTTTGTCTCGTTCATATCTATCTATCTATCTATCTATCTATCTATCTATCTATCTATCTATCTATCTATCTATCTATCTATCTATCTATCTATCTATCTACATAATACACTGAAACTGAGATTATAATATGAAGGGGAAGTAATGTGTGTTTTTGCAATGCCAGCCTACTATCTCTCTCTCTCTCTCTCTCTCTCTCTCTCTCTCTCTCTCTATCTATCTATCTATCTATCTATCTATCTGTCAGTTTGTCTGACTGTCTGTCTACCCTCCCCTCTCTCTCTCTTTGTCTCGTATCAATCAATCAATCAATCAATCAATCTATCTATCTATCTATCTATCTATCTATCTATCTATCTATCTATCTATCTATCTATCTATCTATCTATCTATCTATCTATCTATCTATCTATCTATCTATCTATCTATCTATCTGACCGTCTGCCCGACCGCTCCGTCCGTCCGTCCTCCCCCTTCTCTCTTTCTCTCAGTCTGTATATATCTATCTATAAATTATAAGAAGCAGCAACGATATATTTCCCAAATTAAAGAATACTGGCAGGTTCTCTTCCTCATTCCAACAGACACAAACCATTACAGACAAACGAGGAACGCCCTGCGGCAGAGCAAAAAATTGTCCTCTAGAAATTCTTTGATTGGGAAGGGAAAGGTAATCACAACATGTTTCCAGTAGTCTTCAATCCAAACCAGATTTATTCGCCCATTTCAGTGGGAACTTAGCACATATTTACCAAAAGGGTCTGCCGTAGATCTTTGCCAAAGAGCTTAGGTGGGCATTGAGCATCAGCTCACAATCAGTCATTATGTTCCTTCAAAGCTGAAGGATTGCCTCGAGTTTTTGCACCTCCCACGAGTACCCAAGCCGTCAATAGACCTTTGCACGGCCCAATGTAAGCACTTCAGTGCTGCCAAAAGGAACGCTTCCGTGTGAACAAATAGTCTTGATATAATCAGTCTGTCTAGGCTGCGAAGACTAACCCACCGAATTCTTATGCAATATCATTGTTAAACACATTTTCCAAACTCACGTTTAAATGATCACTAGCGTACCTCAGCAAGTATACCGTGTGGATTTATCTTTCTATCCCCTTGGTTCTTATTTTCGAGTATTTTTTTGGAAGATCTTACGATCAGCTAAGTGGCTTTTTTTTTTTTTTTTGAATATTAGTTTTTAATTCTGTTTCGAATTGTATTAGTTTCTTTCTGCCTGACGGAGGTTTTTTTGCAGACCGACAGCTTGTATTGTTCACTGCAAGGGGAGTTTCATACTAAGACTGGAACGACACAGACAGCTGCTGGCAGACAAGAAGTGCCACAATATAATTTCCTATATTTTCTTAGTATATCCGAGAAGACCCTATCATACTCAGCCCGGTCAGACACAGTCAGCTCCTGCCATTATTTCTTGGGTGTACAGTTTGCTGGCAGCAATTGGCTATGACGTTTCAAGCTTTGTATGAAACCCCTTTAACGGTTCTTTATTATTTCTTAAGTGGAACGTTGTAACATCCAACGGTTTTCTTGTTCTATTATTATTATTTTGCCACATTTAAACTACACAATCGAAGATCGGGCAGAAATGCGCCTATGGGATTTGTAAAGAGATCTTAAACCACGTTATGCGTCACATTCGCAAATTCGACTTTCGCTTGAGTCGAAATGACAATCATAGTCTCTGCCTATGTCGAATTCAGCCATTTTACAAGGATTGCTGGGATACTTAGTTCAAAGTAAAGTAAGCCCAGGCTTCCCTTAGACTATAACGACATCGTTACGTAAGTAGATTACTGAGGACGGAGCAAAACAAAGTGAACTGCCACGACCTAGTTACTTGATTCCCTTCGACAGAATTGCAAGCTAACATCCATCGGAGCAGACAATATGATCTTATTTTGTTGATGTTACAAAGGGCCCATCGGGCTCCGTTTCGCACGCAATCTCTTGCAGTGCTATAATGAGCCGCCCTCTGTTGTTTCTGGTGATACGATGTCACAGAAAGGATGTCAGTTTGGTCGTAAACAAGTCTGTAATGTTGTTAACCAGCGACGTATGCGACAAAAAATATCACGTACCGTCTGAAATGATTATCGTAACAATGCAGTGCTCGCTGTGAGGATTTTCACAAGCGAAAGAACATTGCTGCTCTTCTTATGAAAAAAACAAACAAACAAACAACAAATTGTACGTCACTTTGTCGTAATGATTTGGGACGTTTTTTACTCTCTGTCTCGCTCTGTGTGTGTATTGTGTCTGTCTGTGTGTGTATGAGAAAGAAACGGGGGGGGGGCGCAGAGAGAGAGAGAGACAGAGGGTGAGACACACACACACAGACTGGGGTGGACAGATAGCCAGATAGACAGACAGACAGAAACGGCAAGAGAGAGAGAGAGAGAGAGAGAGAGAGAGAGAGAGAGAGAGAGAGAGAGAGAGAGAGAAAGAGAAAGAGAGACTATTCCTTATCTGAAACGCAACAGCCTGGTGTCAAATGCCCTATATTTGGAAAACTTTCCAAATGGTCAATTTTCATCTAAACATGACTACATTTTGCACTTATCTGAACATTTTCAATCTCTTTTGCATGTTTAACACAGAAATTTTGGATAAATCAATTTAAGTCTCAGGACTAGAGGGTTAATAAGCTTCTAAAAACATAATTCACCTTGTGCCTTGTCACATCTAAACACATTACAGCAGGTCCCTGGCAGGCCTGTTGCATTCTGCACCAGCTGCAAATCAGCGCCTGACGCGCAGGTTGGAATTTTACACAAGGAAGTATTGCACACACAAAAGGAAGTCTGATCCGGCAGCAAATACATGTTGTCGTTTTCGCTGCTGGCTTCGTTGAGGTGGTTCTGCTCGTTTCTGTTAGTGTGGATGTTGACGTCGTCGTCGGTAGTTCTGCTGCTACCGCCCAAGCTCATCCTTGTCTCCGATGTTGCTAAGTAGGAGTCAGGGGGACACAACCTGGTGTCGTAGGCAGGGGGGCAATTCGTTTCATTGCACTTAAATTCTTTGATTTCTGAAAAAAGAAATGAGAAAATAAAAAGTTAAGAAAAAAGGGCAAATGTATTTTCAAGTAAAAAGCATAGAGAATCATAGCCAACGGATCCTTGACCTGGCGCGACCTTATTCCTTGCTTGTTCTATCTCCAGGTTCTGAAAAAAAGTGTGGCACTTGTGACGCTGTTTCACAGTTTCAATTTATTGTAACGCCTTATCATAATACTAAAACTGTAAAAAAAAAACCGTCAAACGTCGAGATCTCAGTTGTGTAAAAAGTGGATTTGGAACAAACAAGAACTAAAGCCACGATGGGATCGCATGGTGCATTTTTCTAAAAGAAACATTGGCAAAACAAACAAACAAGTAACCAAACAGAAAAAGTCACATGTACACGACCACCTTATTTATCTATTTCTTGTGTATTTATATCTTTATACATCTGCAAACTGAGGCCGGCTAAAAATAAAACATGTTTAACGCACCAACGAACGGTGTCCACTCCACGCACATTCGAGTTAAAAAGACCCAGGAACCTAAGGTTCATTCTAAACTTTGACATAAATAAACAAAGATCTGTAAACATCTGAAAAGGGCTTTCGTTTAACACGTAGCCATGGTGGTAAATGCATGTAATCATATGTAATCACGCCCACACAGTGGGAATAAGAAAACTGGGAACTGAGGGGTTGCCTCTTGTACCAGGTCATAAACAAACGTGAGAAAAGAAAAGAAATCTTGATAATTCATCATATAATGGTCTTGCCGACCCGCAATTTTCGAGAGGGCAGCCAACAACGGGGTGAACATGAAGATGTAGACGTACAAAAAGGGTGTTCTCTATACATGTCATTTTTAATTCCCAGTCAAAATGATGCACCACTGAGAGCTAACCCCACCTTTCACGGTTTGTTATCCTTATGATAACACTGAACCATAATATTAGACATTCATTCTGAGTCAACCGTAAAAAAAATGAATGACAAGTGCACATTACCATATTTTATCTTGTTGCCATAAACTGGTTGGCTGAGCAGTGTCTTTCGTTGAGACACTTTTATCTTTTCACTTGTATTATTTTAACACATGTGAACTAGTTCATGTTTTACAACAGCGAGGATTTTTATGAACAAATGTACGAATGTCGCATGATTTACATGATAGAAATACGGGGGAAAAGATAGAGAAGGAAAAGCAAAAGTTGACCTAAACACAGCTGCAGAAATAGAAAATGTGTATAACGAATGGGACAAATACAACAAAGTGCTAAGATGCGCATTAACCCACGCATTAATACGACACGAATCATAAAAACCGCTTCTTCGGAGTGTAAGCAAAAAAAGCAGTAAAATTCAAGGAACATCGCAATCCGTACAAAAGTAGGTTTACTTTGGCGACACTCCAAAGTGAACCAGCAAACAGTTTAATTTTAATCTAGATTTTAGGATAATCGTTTTGTTAATCAATTCCCAATGGAAATTGACGCTTGCAGAATTTATCTGACAAACTAATACATTTTTTTTTTTTGCCTTATAATAACAAATTCACAAACAAATAATGACAAGTTCAGCATTTATCATCTTGAAAGAATACATTAGTACTTGTAAGGGAATTCAACTTAAAACACTGTAATACATGTGTTTAGGACTCCAAGCATAGAACTAGGCCAAGCGGTCGGTCCCCGATTTAATTAAGGACACAATTATCGTGTGCTCTTTTACAATGACAGCAGAGTTATTGTCCTAGGGCAAACCTCTTCCTGTGCATTTCACGTCTCACATAAAAAGTGTGATTTATAAGGATTATAATAATCTACACCACACAGTTGCTTTGGGAAAATACTCATTATTTCTCATACTATGCCAACATTTTGAAGTCCTATTTTGTCACTCCCGTAAATCATGACTTATGTTAACTCGAAAAAGGACGTGATTGATATACAAGGTGATGTATGTATGGCATTTTCCTCTTCCATCCTATTTTGCGTGCAGCGGTACTGGCGTACTAAACCGTTCTAAACCATGTCCCCATGCTTTTAACATAACTTTTCTTTCAATCAATGCAGACTTAAAAGACTTTAAAGCAAGAAGCATGAGACAGCCTGTGAAATATCTATTTTATAACGGAGTTCCTACCATGGGGCCAAACTGGGTCTTTTCTGCACATTGATTTTTTTAAAGAAAGCTTCAGAGCTAAGGCTAGGATTAGGACAGGGACTAGGTTTAGGTAATTCGCATGTCCGTTGGTGACATGGCCACAATATCTTTTCGGAAAAATTGGCCACACTTTCTTTTCGCAAAATTGGCCACACTTTCTTTTCGCAAAATTGGCCAAAATATCTTTTTCGGAAAAACAGGCAACAATAATACCATTTCCGCAAACTGGCCGCAGTATCTTTTCTGAAAAGTGACCGCCAACCGGTAACAAAACCCCACTGTGAGTATTTTGGCGACATGGTCCCAACTAGTCACTATAATAATTATTATATACTACACCAGAAAGTTGTCAGGCAGTTCTGTAGATTTCTACTGCTCTGACCACCGCCTACTTTTAAGTAAACCCCTTACGTCGCTGAAACTGTTACAACTTGATCCCCCTGACCCTAAGGGTCATTTGTGTGCATTAAGAATCCCCAACCAAACAGCTGAATGGAACACTCGGGGGTGACAAATTGGCTCTATCATTACTCAACTTCAAAAAACCAGGCCAACTTGTGTTGTTGATTTTTTTCTGTAACCGCTTTGCTAAATTGGTCCCGGGGGTGGGGGAGGGGGGGTGTCAAATGGGTGGGAAGAGAAGACTGAGGAAGGGGGCTTTGGGTAGAGAATGCATTACGTAAAAGAAAGACTGTTGCAGAATAAAAAGAAATGTGTTATGGGTTGAAGGACGAGAGAGAGGAGGGAGAGGGTATCATTACTGTACCGCTTCATTTTTCATATGTATATAACATATCTATTATAAAAAAAAAACTCGCTTTTTTTGTAAAAGCCGTAGCTCGGCTATCTGTGCACCAATCGAGCTCAAATTTTGCATACAAATTTCTTTTGGTCTGAAGTTGATTCCTTGCTACACTCATTGCTGAACACTCTCCGTAAGTATTTTTTTGAACTACGCAAATTTGCATTTGTTCCAAATAAATACCATCCGGGCGTGAGTTTTTATGTGGCATGACGTCACTGAATTTGCGCTCCACCGTGCGATCTCAACGTCCGGTTCCCCAAATTTGAAACCGTGCTTCCGAGTCCATCCATAACATTCGTGGTTCTTGCTGCAGTAACAGTGTGGCAAAAACATGCCGAGTCCATCCATAACATTCGTGATGATCCATTTGTTCAGGTACGTTGATGAAGATTTTCTATTTTTATAATAGATCTAGATCTAAATCTATATCTACTAACAGATATCTAGGCTAGCTCTAGATCTAGATCTAAATCTTGAAGTCCACGTTTCATCATGTCTTTACATGATAGCTATTCCCCCCCCCCCCCGGCGAATTTCGCGGGTTCAATACTAGTAATTATATAAAATCTTATGTTCGCATAATGGGTATTACGAACGCAACCACATATAGACGATACAGGGAAAGAAAGAGAAAAATTACTCCCTCACCCTCGGAGATGAAGGCAGTTAAAAAGTCATAACACAAAATTTGGTGCAGGATGAAATAATTATAATGTACTGCTCGGTCCTTCGCATCTTTGCTAACGATAATTATACTACTAGTGATAATAGCAACAATAAAAGGGAAATAGCACAGCATGGCACGGATTCGTCAGGTACGGTCATGCGTGGGTTGGCAAACACTAACGATCCCTCACCATTATCATTACGACAACTTCTCAGCTGTATTTCTTTCTCTCTCTTTCTCTTCCATTGCACTGTGAACCACGGGTATTGACGGTGTGTGTTTAGAAGCGAGTGCCAGGCCCCAGAAAAGGTTTACAGGGAAGCCACAAGTACACACAGGCTCTGTGTGTTCAACTGCCTACTCTGTATTTGTTTCAAGCCGTTTTTCCGGCCACTTCTTGTTTTGGAACAACATGGCAGAATGAGAGAAAGTGGGAGAGAAAATACTAACTGGGTCAGTTGTGGAGAGAAAGTGCAAATAACAGATGACAGTTCTTAAACTTTCTCCATTCAGTAACAGCCGATCGAAACCAGGAGGCTTCAAACAGAACATAGTCCTCTCTCTCTCTTTCTGTACCTCTCCCTCATCCTCTTTTATCCCTTAGTCTGTCTCTCTCTCTCTCTCTCTCTCTCTCTATCCCTTCCTCTCGCTCTCTCTCACACACACACACTCTCTTCCTTCCTCTCTCTCCCATCCATTCTATTTTTCACTCTCTCTCCCTCCCCCCTCTCTGTCCCCTCCTCCCCTTTCTCGCCCTCTCCCTCTCTCTCTCTCTCTCTCTCTCTCTCTCTCTGTCTGTCTGTCTGTCTGTATGTCTGTCTCTCTCTCTCTCTCACCTCCTTCTAATCCCGGTCTCTCTCAATTACTTCTTTACTCCAAACTTCACTAGCAAACAACAATCTAGTCATCAGTTCCTTGCAATGACCTCATCGCATCATTATGGAACAATTCGCGGTCATTAACACCTGACATAAATTAGCACACAATTTCTCTTGGTATGATTCTAAGACCAGACAAGCACTATCATTATCGGGCCAGAGACTGTCCTACCAGGAGACACCACATTTTTGTACCTACGTTTATCTAACCTCACAGCCTTGACCTTCATCTACCACAACAACAGCAGGGACACAACAGACATGTGTGCCAAAAAAATAATACGTCGGGACAATAAATTTGAGATTACATCGTTCTGTTTAATCTCCGTCTGTAAATAGAGAGATGCGTACATAAGTACTTGCATTTCTCCATTGAATGTGGTGTATGAGTATACTTTCAAGAAAGCCATGAACATTCGAAAAGAAAAAAGTATATGTATTTTAGATTAGATCTATACATTTCCTAATGGTTACCGTTGAACAAAATACAGTACATACGAATGCAGAATGATATAGTCTATCTCACTGAACTATCATTATCAAGAGGCATAATAATTATAACTGGCATACAGCATTATCAAATGATTTCTAGCATATGAAAGAATTGTTACATTTTTTTCTACTGGTACTGCGTTTCTACAAAGTTATTTACACTTATAATTAGTTTTTGTTTTTATTTGTTTAAATTTTTTTTATAACAAATATTTACTGATTTGATACTTTATGCAATGGCGACAATCGTAAATCCATTGTATGTCCAAATTTTGTTCGATTCAAGCCAAACCACATTGCCCGTGTATTTCGATTGTAATTAAAACATTTCTATAAATGCCAGAGGTTGTCTCAGCATTTCGTTCAAGGCAAATTAAATACAGTGAAGTTGCACCCACTTTTAACATCTATTTTGTTAGCATTTGCGCGTAGGTAGGTCTATGTGTGTGTGTGTGTGTGTGTGTGTGTGATCATAATCCAAGGTCTGGTCTGTTTCTCTTGTGTGTGAATGCGTGCACGTGTGTGTGTGCACGTGTGTTTGTGAATCAGTCCATAGGCCTCGTCTCTTTCCGTTGTGTGGGTCTTCATGTGTGTGTGTACATTTAGGTGCGTGTGTGTTTGTTTGTTTGTTTGTTTAAGAACAGGATAAATATCATCTCCTGAACAGAGAGGATCAAGTCATATTGTTCAGACTAAGAACTGGCCACAATAGGCTCCATCACCATTATGTTCACCAAGTTTAAAACAGGAACATCTGCTGTATGTGAGTGCAGCCAGTCTCCTCAAAACACAGAGCATATAATATTGCAGAACTGCACACTCTTCTCAGCACTGAGAGAAACATATTGGCCCAAACCGAGGCGTTCTCACTACAGGCCGGTCAGCCGAATGTAGGTCAGACATGTAGTGGGCCGTCTCGCCGCAGAGAGACTGACTAGCATTAATTAAATAATACGTTTAGTACTACATGTATTACTAGAACAGAGGTCCACATGGGCTAGCTCAGATAATGAGAAATGTGTTCTAACAAACTATCGCGTTTTCGGCATTACTTAGAACACACCAAAATGTTTTAAAAATTATGATAAGTGAAAAAATTAAACACACAAAATACCTTCATTAACAAATACTACGTGCAGGACCAGTGATGCTTGGTTCAGTTAAAAAAAAATTACATAAAATCATATGATTCATAAAACCATAAAACTGACAAATTGACCAAGCAATGAAGCATGGTCCAATAACACAACTGTGCATGTACTGATGTAGATTCATTTTTTAATTCTAGATCTAGTGTGATGTGGAATTTGAGTGAATGAAAATTTCTGTGTTGTTTAAGAAACAGAACCTCATTTGAACAGTATTCATGGTTTAATTCTGATAGCATACACAGAATGGCACCAGATAAAGGCCGTCATTATAATGCAGTGTATACCAGGGGAAGTTAATAGCGATCTTTCATACACACACTTAAATAACTCCCTATCCTCATTCAGTCATTGCCTTTACCACCACCTTCACCCTATCCCAAACAAAAATTAACATGAATGAATGGGAGAAAGAAAAAAGACAAACTGTACAACATCAATAGCACTGACAACAATAACAATGAACTAAATGTTATTTTGTACTCACGAATAGTCTGTAATGTGGATGCAGGCATTATAATAATTACTCCAGGGATTTATTGTGACTTTGATGTCAGTTTAGCAATCTTCCTCTTTAGATGTTGGCTGCTGTTTTCGCTTTGCAACTGGAGGCAGAACCGCTTCAAAAGAATGTTCACAATCCGTCTAAGAACTGCATCACTCAGTTCAATATCTATATGGAACAGTGCTGGAAAGTCACAAATAATTTTCATGAGTCGTTTACTACAACTTGGTTCTTTTGAAGATGTGAAATATTTGTAAGCCTAAACAATCAGTTCAAAAAGGGCCAGAGATGGAATGCTTAACCCACCACGGTTGAGACTGTCTGTGAAGTCACTGACCTGTTGAGGCACTGATAAGGGGTTTCCTTTCAAATCAGGATGCTTAGAAGCAACATAGCCTCCAATAAAAAAAAGGGCCATTAGCTCATCATGAGACAATTGGTTGGCCGTGACTGGCAGGTCATCTAGGATGATGAGCTCTGCATCAGTCACAGGTTTGCTGCAGAGATCACAAGCATGGTGAGCAGCTGTATAATTTATTTCATTTTCAGGGTCATTCTGCGGCATCAATTTTGCTCTGTCCAGAGCATGGGTGTGTGCAACGTCCTGGGCAGTAATATAATAGTTACACCCCGCTGACATGCGAAAATGAGCAAAATGGTGCTCGATGTCATCCCGCTGAAAAAAGCCTACAGCCACATATTGATGTCGCAGGGCTGAGTCTGTCGTCAGCAGGTGATTGCATAGGTCTATAAGACATCTGCAAGTCCAGTTGATGGCACTGGCTGTATCTTTAGTGAGACATTTAATCCTTTGACTGGTATGTGAAGATAGTCTCTCAACTGAATGTATAATGACCTTGACTGTGATAACCAAGTGAATGCAAGAAGGAGATCCTGGTGCGTGTAGATGCGACTGTTCTTTGGGGTATTTGTTAGTGTTACAGATCTTTTGATGAGTGCAGTCTTCTTGTCATCATACTGATCCGATGCATAAGCCATCACAAAGCGAAGAACTTCATCAAGTTGACTCCATGACTTAATTTCCTTTATAAACTGGTGAAAAATCCTCTTCACACTGCAGTATGCTTCATAGTCTAAAATTAACGTCTCACTCTCAACTTTGCTTATAATTTTGAAATGAACAGAAAACTCTGGTATTGGACCGGTTCTCTCATGGCTAAGGAAAATGTAATTGTTCGGTTGTTTAGTACTCGTTGCCAAAAAAACCCAGGTCTTTTAGTTTCCGACTTAACAGGTCATGGAAGCTCTCAGATTTTAGTGAGTCAAGTTCGAGAAACTCACTCATTTCATCGATATCCACTGCGTGGGCCTCTTGTGTAGACATTTTTGTGCGGCGTGGAGTAGTGGAGGTAGAAGTGGGAACACAAGATGAGGGAACATTAGGAAACACAGGTGGGGGCACAGCTGGAACATAATGCCGAGAAGAGGGGATCTTAGTTGTAGGAACATCTTTTGGCCAATGCAGGGCGCAAATCCCCATGTTTCCAGTAATTATTCTTCTACATTCAGTTTGTTCGGTAAGCTTGCAACCCACTCGTGACACTTAGTTTTGTTTTTTGGAAATCCATAGATTGGTATTTTCTCTTTGGAATCATCAGTTTTATAGCCTGTTTTGCAGCCAAACACAGAACACCTTTCGTCCTATTTTGAGTGAATATTTGTAGACCCCTAGTCCAGTTCATGTAAAAAGTAGAATCTAGATCTAGATGTAGACTAGATCTACAGTCAAGGCGGTTTCCTACAATCAGTAATGCAGCTCACTCACAGCCACCGTACAGCACGAAACACCACTATTTACAATGCACTGATGTTACAGAATCCCAGTTGATGTGATGAACTAAAACAAAAAAATACAGTTTACAGAATCCTTCGTTCTCTTCTTGACTTGATGAAATGAAATCAAGAGACGGATAAATGAAGGAGTCACTTCTATGTAGATTCTGATCTGTCTAGATATCTTAAAATCTTTATAATCCACAAGTTCACAAGTTGAAGCATGAGTAGCGAATGTGTAAAGTAAACTGTCTTTGAATTTCGGGAAATACAGACCGGGTCGATGCCGTACTTATTTCATTTATGGTATCGAGTCTCACTTTACTCTCTATTTTATATTTGTCATGTCGTATCGATTTGGAGTATCGATATTGTCACTGAAAAATCAGGGGGAGTAACTGCCCTTTGTTTCTGAGTGAGGCCTGGTGAGGCTAGCCAGTGGTCGGCCCACTACATGTCTGACCTACATTCGGCTGACCGGCCTGTAGTGAGAACGCCTCGGCCCAAACCCACCGACCTGAATATCAACTCTATGGTGCTCTGCCAGAACTGCAGATTTTCTTAAAAGAACAAATCTGCAGATTTAGATTGGTGATTAGAAGAAGAAGAAGAAGATTGTTTAAGAGGGCAATGTGCGCCTGACGTGGTGCTGCTGTTAATGTATTTTAATTATTTTAAACGTAAATAAGCATTAAAAAAAAAAAACCTAAGAGAACGCGTGCCAGCCAGACTGACCTACATCAGCATGCCGTAGTTATGTCATGTTCCCTGCAAGCCTGACGCCTTGCCGCCCTGACGCCACCCCAGACAGATGTGCATAATATCAGCCTTAAATACTTGCACCAAATCGGTGCAAACAAGCGTAATTCCTCTCGCCTTCCTCATTATCGTAGATAATAATAAAAGCGTTAAAGAAGGCGTGGTGCACTAACCTTGTCCGTAAGTTTTAACCATTATGTCACGCATGTAAAATGTAACAGAGCAGCACTGAAGTAAGGTGTATCTTACTAAAAATGGTCGAGAATATGAACCAATTTTCTTGTCATGATAACAGTAATTGCTTTTATTCGGTTTACTTTGTGGTTCCTCCATGCTCCAGACTAAAGAAAAATCCTTTAGCCATGCAAAAACACACAGAAAAACACAAGAAGAAATTAATGAAAAAAATAATCAAAACATGTTATCTTGATTTATGCATTCTGACCATGTCGCTGACATTTTCTGCACATAATTACTTTGTTTGTTTCTTCATATGTATGTATGTATGTATATGTGTATGTGTGTATGTGTGTGTGTGTGTGTTTTTAAAACGTTTTTAAACGAGTGCGCCAGCTGGAAACAGTGCATAACAATGGTTATGTCATCAGAACACGCAACATGTGGCCACATTTTTGCAGACTGATAAAATTTTGAGATGCGAGTCATTTGATGATTCACAGTTTGTACCAAAACGGTATGTGTATTTGTTGAAAAGATCATGTTAGACTGGTGACGCACACTTGCAATGAGTTGGTTTTGACTCTGCCTGTGGCCTCTCTTTCCACTAACTGACTCAAGACAGTCAGAGACCCCCCGAGCTTGGCTAATGAGACAGACTAGTTTCAGACTCACCGGTGCCAGAGGTCACGTTTGGGATATTCCACGGTAACTGATATCACTAAATAAATTTCAAAATGGATTAATCATCAGTCCTCCCCCCCCCCCCCCCGCCCCAAAAAAGGTACAGAAATGATAAAAATGTGTTTTAAATAATAAAAATTAAAGATGAGTCCATTGAATTGTCTTCATTTCAGTTGGTAAGTGATGGACACAAAAAATAACATGGCAAAATAAAACTGCAAAATTTATGAAACCAAACCAACAGTAATAGTGAACAATGTTTCTCTACATTTAAGAAAAAATGCCCTGAACATAATTTATATAGAAAAATTATAAATAATCAAGTTTACTTTTAAGTACCGTACACTGGGGCAATTAGTTTGAGTAACTGATTGGACATAATCTTGGTCACTGGTGGGAGATTGTAAACATGTGCTCGTTTCCAAGATGGTCGCCTGCTCACAAGATCACGCAAGGAAGATAATGCTAACCAAAACTGTTAATTTAATTACTGCCCTTTATAACACAACCATTAATTTTTTTTTCCCAAGCGTGTTTGATAAATCGCTCTTACGTAACATATTCCGTGGAATGTCCCGTTTAACTCTGCAGTTCACAGTCATCTCACACTAAAAAAAAAAAAACAACAGAAAAACAACGCCCGAAACAAAACATACTTGACTCTGTGCGCCACAGATCCTACTTTTTAATCGTCTTGTTACGTACTTCTACTTTTGCTTCCACTCTACGGAAGCTAGCACTGAGGCCCGTTGGTTCCTGTTGTTGACGCAGCATGAAATAGTTGAACAAATAAACAGAGCAAGTTTAAACAGTCTGAAGCTGATGGCGCACTGAGTCAAGACTGTTCTGTATCGATGTTAGTGTGATTATGTGGACTGTGGAGTTAATAAACGGGGATGTTTCCACCATCCTTCATCTGCAGCTTATGATGGTAAATTTTCTAACTTTGTTCCCCTCGGCTACTCGACTCTTGCCAAGTTTAAACCAGACAAAGTCTCCAAATATACAACACAGCTAACTTTTTCCACGGCCAGTCATAAAACTGCCAATGTTTTCCTTACTGTTATAATTTTTTTGTTTTTTAAAAATTTTTGTTTGTTTCTCTATAAAAATATTTCATTTTATATCTTCAGAGTCCCAGTGCACGTGTTCCATGTGCAACAAATACAGGACATAAAAGTTTACAACAATGTAACTGAAGAAGTAACCAGGCGAACCTGAAGTTTCAGCATCTCACTTTCACCTCAAAGTGAGATTAACCTATGCAATTCTTAATTAACAATGGAAACTATTAGTCACTCAATGTTATCCATCCGTTTGTTTGTCTGTCCGTCGGTCCGTCCGCCCCTCTGTCTGTCTTTTTAATGTTCTCACTTTCCAATGAAGAGCTCTCAACGTGGCCTTAAAATGTTCAGAGCCATTTAGTTCTGATCCGAAACCATACCTGAGTGCTAGCTAAGCACTGCTGCCTCTGCTTAGTGGAATATCCATCGTTTTCCTGCATGAATGAGATTCTTGCTAAAAAAAAATATTTTTTCTATCTGTTTAAAATATATATGATCGCCCCACCCACTCTCCCCTGGTTTGCCTGCCGCCGTATGCCGTAATTCTAAAATTAAAAGTCTTTATCCAAGAATCTCCCTCCCCCAAACCCCGCCCACAAAACAAAAATGAGTCTTTTTAAAATCTGGTTTTAGCAAAAAGACGGACGTTGTGCCTATTATCGGCTCAAGGGACGCGTTGTGAACAGTGCGGGTTGATAATGGGCCTTCAGTGGCTCTGGCATGCTATTTTGGCCTAGATATCACGAAGATGATGAATGGATTCATTGTCGATACCTACAAGACAAGCCGAGGGAATATCAAGAAACACATTATTATCGCATATCTAGCGCCACTTTACCGTTGCAGTGTGATATAAAAACAGGTACGCTCGTTTTGTAAGTGATCTAATTCGTTTGCACGTGAAAAGAACTTTGAATCACTATCGCTTTTTAGCAGCCATTATACATGGCGTCCATACAATGAAAGATATGAAAATTAATGGTGATAATGGCAAACAATACTGATAAGGAACTCGTAAGATTTACTTTCGGGCGCATTTTTCGTCTATATGCACTTAATTCAGTCTTAAAGATATCACTTTTTGGGCAGTGTTTGCGTCATTGCACTTTCCATGGGGTCTATTCATAAAATTATCAGGCAGCCTTTGATTGTGTTAACGAAAGAATTTTAATGATTTGACCAGATCTGGATGAGATACACATTGATATAAGATTATCCGCCAACGCTTTCTTTTCACCCACATATATATTTTTTTTCTGGCGTCTCCCCGGCCAGCAAAGCCTACAGAAATCAGATGCGTAGGACCAACGTCAGGTTTGCCTATAGGAATGACATCGTTTCTACGTAGATCTAACTCTAGTGCCACAGAGCTCAAGTTAGAATCCCGCTTGGAGCGAGGTCCAATACGAAGCTAATCCAGCCCCTCACCCAAGTGTCTTTACGCCACTCATTCGTCGGGGGCCTAGCGGGGGGCCCCCATACCTGGTCTCTGAAATCGCCAAATTATGCTGAAAAGGCGTATAAAACCCCGGCAAAACAAGCCAACAGACAAAGAATGACAAAGCCGAAATGCCCAGACTGACATCAATTCCGTCACCATCTCCGTGACACTAAGCAAGATGCCAGGCTTGTATGCGGACCAAATCCGATTTCGGCACTGTGACCAGGGAGGGCTGTATTAATGAGGTCAGCACAGTCTCAATGAAGGTCGAAGGTTATCAATGTCCAAAGGCCCCCCAACTGGGCCAGCAAATCAACGCAGAAGGAAAGCCAATCAGAATCCAGCTTCTAATCAGTGTCCGCCCGCGCCAGTAGAAGCTCGAGGTCTGGGACCCAAGCGAAGTGTTAAGTCTTGTTGATAACGATAAGATCCCTAAGTAGGCGATAAATTGCAGATAACTGCTGTTTAAGTATGTACGCGGAGAGCACGCTTGCAAAGCCTCTCATTCCAATAACCTCCCCGGTGGCCCCCCCTTGGTGTTGGTAGCAATGCTGTTAAGTTGGCATGGAACATTATTAAGCTTGTTTTGCTGGGGGATTTGGTAATGTATAATGTATAGCATTTATAATGTAATGTATAATGTATAGCATTTATATAGCGCATATCCATTTAAAATGCTCTATGCGCTTTACAGAAACAACATGTCAACCACAGAGCAGAATGGAGCTGCCTGCGAAGCGCTCAACACACTGCACTGCTTCTTTCTCTCTCCCTGTCTCGCTCACTCTCTCTCTCTATCTCAGAGCAAATTGTTACGCAGCCTGTAAGGCGCAACCGTTCACAACTCGCAACAGTTCACAACTCACAGCAGTTCACAACTCACATCAGTTCACACAACACACAACTCAAATAATATTTGAATATTTATTAATAACAATATATATATGAGTTTGTTGTTGCTGGTTGGGGGGGGGGTGGGGTTGGGGGGGGGGGGTGGGGGTGGGGAGGGGGGGTGATATGGACAAATTTTAATCTATTAATTTCAATTTTCAATTTTGCCCGGGCAGCGGCCTTTCGGCCTGCTCTTTACGATTTCCAACTGCCAAGGTATCTTTAACGTGAGCAACGTGCACACGGGCCCTCCGAATTTTTTCGTCCTTATCCGAGAAGACTAGGTACTCGATCCTACCCCCCAATAGGACCAGGGACTGGAAAATATGAGAAAAATCCAATTTCCAACATGCCTGCACTGCCCGGGTTTAGAACCCGGGACCTTTGGCATGAGAGGCGAGCACCTTGCCTCTAGACCACCTTGTCCCAATGTATTGGCATTATTCCTGTAATGTATGTGTGCGTGTGTGTGTGTGTTAGAGAGAGAGAGAAAGAGAGATGGACAGAGAGTGAGAAAGATGGATAAAGAGTGAGAGAAACGGACAGAGAGAGAGAGAGAGACAGAGCTAGAGAGAAAGAGAGAGAGAGAGAGAGACAGATAGTCAGGGAGACAGAGAGATGGACTGGGTGACAGAGAGCGCGCGCGAGATAGACACAACACACACACAGACAGATAGACAGAGAGAGAGACAGATGGACTGAGAGAAAGGGAGAGAAAACAAATATGTTTGCACTTGAGCAAAAATGAGAGAAAAGGCAAAAGATGACAGGAAATGATTGGAAGAAAGAGGCAGGCACCAGGAAAAACAAAGACGCCGCTGACAACCACCAAAAAGCATTTTGAAACCACAGAATTGACAAAACAAACCAGAACGCCAAATGGCAAAGGGAAGAGGAGCACCTGCCAAACAGGCATATGTTTTATAATACCAAAATATGTAATACGATACGTAGAATGTCAATACTGGCATGTTTAAGGAATTTTAGAGAGTATGTAGGCGTACATGTTTATATATTCCTTTCAAAGACGTTTTCTGATATCCCCCATTGTCCTTTTTATGTGAGTGTATGCATGTGTGTATGTATACAATCTTTATTGCAAATCTGCAGAGACCTGCTATATTGAAAGCTTTCTCAATATCCCCCGTTGTCCTTTTGTGTATGGGTGTGTATTTGTAAATAATCTTCATAGCAAATCTGCAGAGACCTGCTGTGTTGAAGGCCTTCTCATGAGATCTATGACCTTGTTATCTGATAGTTATTGCTCTGATTAACAGTTTTTGCGGTGTTCAGACCTTGGTTGAAGCGAAAGGCATGACGAGTAATCTTCACTATCGATTCGAATATTATCACTAGAAGTTGCCGGCTCTTCTTATCTGTACCACAGCTGAAAATGTCCTTTAGATCTTAAACACTGTAATCAACATTATTTTTTTGTTTGCTTCATTTGAAAGAGGCAAAAAAAGCAACAATTTAACCCTCAAAGTCCCAGAGGTCAAAATAAGAAATATGACACAAATGCATGTTAGCTGCAGTTTCAACGTCACACCCTACTTTATAATATTCTTATCGCCGGATTCCACATACAGGTAGGTAAAGAGTGTGACCCGGCACGAGATTCCTCTTTGTTAAAAAGTCAGACTTCTGTGCTTGGCCACCGTATCGTACATTGCACGTCACGCTCTGAAGGGTTAATTGTTCTTGAATTCATTCCATAGGGGCTGTTCTTATAAGTACGTGTGCACGCACCTCAAGCGTTTTGCGCTAGAGGCGCGTACGTATATGTACTATCCCTAACCCCATCTTCAACCCTAAATCTTATCGAATACCAAACCCCCTACCCTTTCAACCAATAAAAAAAAAAAACAGCAGGAAAACAAAAAGGAAACCTGAAAGAATAATTAATCATAATTAATTAAGGCTGGTGTCAAGGAGCATTTCGGGAGGAGCTCTGGAGTCACAAAAGGGTTTAAAATACATGCCCCTAGCGCAGAAAACTTAGGGGACATACGTACTTGTAATATCTTTCCAAAAGATCAGGGCCATAGTTTAGTATGATCTCATTCAATGACTTCCGGAATTCCATTCTAAGTACTCTAAATTTGTTTCGTTATTTTCTGCATGAGGTATTTAACACTCGTAACAATGGGTTAACTTTTATATGCAACTTGGTGGGCTGATTTTTTTTACGCACATTCCAAACATACTCTTTTAAAATATGTCATGACGAGAATTAGACGTTGCATTCAAAGCGCACGACACTGTTTCAATTGTTTAAATCTCCAAGTAATAAATACAATTATAGGCAGAGGCTAAATAGTTACATTCTTAGACATAACGGACAGTGATTCAGCATGACACTTAGCAAAGAATGCGAACAAAGGTGTGATGAAAATTCCTTGCACCAGTGCACAAGAGAACACTATTAAATATACAGCCAAAAACTGGAATATTATGTAGGCCTACTTTATATTCAGTGGTGCAGGGGCTTGGTTACTTACAAGATACAATGTAAGCAATGTTAATGACTCCAGCACCCAGTATTCCGTTTTTGAGCCACCCCACCTAGTACGTACTGTTTTGTATTTGGTACATCTTCCAACTTATTAACAAATCATTTTTCGTGATAAATATGAATAATTTTTTGCAGTTAAAAGATCACAGGGGCAAACAACCATAGTCCAAAAAAAGTGAAACACCCCCTCCCCTCCCCGGCTTCATATTCTAGCCACATTTGTTGTCTTTTTCCTGTGACATTCACTCTGACTATCACATGACTTTTGCAAAGCTTCAGCCATTTCGAGTCAGGGAATGAAATACAGAATAAGATCAGATCAGATAATATAAGATACCAATTACTTTATTGTTCCACAAGGTAAATTCGTTTTCACAGAGCATTTAAAAGCACATGTCTCCAATGATACACAAATCTTACTTATTATTTTACAAGAACATGTCATAAGTAATCAAAAACATAGCACATGAAGTGACATGGCTACTTAACCTTGCACTAAACTTAACCTAAATAAGCAACAGGCAGTTTGATACTTTAATGCCAGCATCCCTGTTTTGCTGGTCTCACGTCACCAGGCACTCCCGTAATTGTTGGATACCCAAGCCACACTACGTTATCAACACTGCACCAGGCGGTGGTGTCCTAATCCAGAGGGGTCACTATCCAATGACCTCATGTCCGCGCGAGTGACCTCGACGCCAACAAAAATTGAGTTATAACTCCAGTTTTCTGCATCACGTGACCGCTGGTCAGACACAGGACTTCAGCCAACCATAAGTACTTCCGCATTGTTTCCCACAGGTAAATAATTAACCTTGGTTAGTTTTTGTGGGGCGACCGCAAAAATAGTCAACACAAATGATGACTACAGTAACCGACTTTACTGAATGAAAACGGTGGTCTGAGCACCCACGAGGTAAAAACTAGCCTGGAACGGCTAGGAACACTTGAATTATTGCACACTCGCGACCTTAGTTCGTGTTTGTTCTAGATTCTGTCTCCATTTTCTAAGAAAAATGAAGATCTGTTCGTATGCAGAAGGGGTATAATTATATCACAGATTCACACTAAGACACTAGTTTAAAATACGCTGTGGCACTCACATTGCTGTTTCACAGTTCCGATTTATTCTAACTCTTTATCAACAATACAAACTGAAGTCATAAACGTTTAACGTTGAATTACACGGTAGTGCAAAAAGTGGAATTGTAACAAACAAAAACCAAGGTCGCATATTGTAAGACACCTTCAATCTCTGAATAAAAGGGTTATCAAAAATAACGATAGCCCACCCAATCATAAAACCGTACAAGTGATTTGAGGTCTTTATTTTAGGAGGTTCGCTGCCCTTGGCATTTACACCTCATTTTACTTGTTTTATTATTTCTTGTTCTGGCGGGAGGGGGGGGGGGAGAGGTGATATGGATAAATTTTAATCTATTAATTTCAATTTTGCCCGGGCAGCGGCCTTTCGGCCTGCTCTTTACGATTTCCAACTGCCAAGGTATCTTTAACGTGCGCAACGTGCACACGGGCCCTCCGAATTTTTTCGTCCTTATCCGAGAAGACTAGGTACTCGATCCTACCCCCCAATAGGACCAGGGACTTGAAAATATGAGAAAAATCCAATTTCCAAGAACTACTCGATCCTACCCCCCAATAGGACCAGGGACTTGAAAATACGAGAAAAATCCACTTTCCAACATGCCTGCACTGCCCGGGTTTAGAACCCGGGACCCTTGGCATGAGAGGCGAGCACCTTGCCTCTAGACCACCTTGTCCCCATACACCGTACAAGTGAGATAGTCATATTTTCTTAAGAGGAAGATTTTTAAAAAACAACACAATAAATAAAAGATTTACCTGAATTTTTCTCTCTGTCTTGAATACTTGTTTTTTGTAATAAACAATTCAGTGCTCCCCCCTAATCAATAGAATAAAAGTTCATAAAAATTTCATCAAGCAGATCTTAGAATATTTGGCAAAAAAAGAGTTGCCATGTGTTAGTCATGCGAAATAATATTATACAAGTCTTGATTTCTTTTCAGCGGTAAAAGGGGTGTCGCACTAAGCCCGGCCTGAAACAGACAGTGCTGGTAGAAAGGAAGTGCACACCACAATTTCCTTCATTTTCTTAGTAAATCCGAGAAGACCCTATCATACCAAGCCCCATTAGACACAGTCAGCTTCTCCCATTAGTTCTTGGGTGTATATTTTGCTGGCAGCAATAGTTCCCTGAGCAGTAAGATACCCCCCCTAAGGTTTTCTATAAATCGCTTTAGATCAGTGCATAATTATTTTTCAAAAATGTCCCTTATAGGGCTAGACGGCAGTATTTTAACCATTAATGTACGGCTTAAAAAGGTGTTCACTAGTTTGTCGTTCGTTACAGGCTGTCATTATTTTTTCTTCGTCTGACCTTTTCGGACTGGTCAGTTCCCAGCGTCTGCACCTTCCCACTGCCAATAGGACATTCGGTTTGTTATTGCTTTCTCCGAATGTCACTTGGCATTCCTGAACAGAGGAGAACAGCAGGGTGATAAGCGTTACAATGGTCCCATGATAAATTTGTTCCGGGGATCGGAGGTGTCATCGACTAGGGGCAGACTGACGGCGGCAATTTTTCAGTGCCGGAGTGTGTGTATATATATAACTGTATGTGTGTGAGAGAGAGAGAGCGCGAGAAAGAGAGAGACTGAGACCCAGAGAGAGAGAGAGAGAGAGAGAGATAGAGAGACAGACAAACAGACAGAGACAGAGAGAGAGAGAGAGAGACAAAGACAGACAAGAAGACAGAGACAAAGAGAGGGAGAGACAGGCAGACCGACAGACAGAGAGACAGAGATCTGTGGCTGCAAGTCTGGACTAAACAATATAAGAAAACCAAAAAAAAGTATCTTGCAAAACCCCCCTTTTAGAAGCAATAAAGACGCATTGCAATAAATCACAAAAGAATTGGACATAAAAAAAAACAACTCGGGGCTTTCAGCGTACACTTTTCTTCTCCATATTTCAATTTTGTTCCAAAGCGCCCTAGACCCCATAGACCTTTCGACAATATAAAATCGATGTTGTAGTTTCAGACCTACTTCCTCGGCCTCCTCTTCTTCCTTTAACCCTGAGCCACTAGGCACTGTCACCCAGCCTTTTAGCTGATTAATTTAATCTGCAAACATTTCAACATTGCGCTGCCAGCCGGTGACACTGGCTTTCCAGAAATGAATACAAATTGTACTTGTAAAGCTTTCAGGTTTAATTCAGTTATTAAGCTCTAATACTCAAATTCGTACTTTTACCAATCATGACTAAAATAAAAACAACTTGGATTGGGTACGTTATTGTGATGTTTCTTTTACTATTATTATTATTATTATTGTTATTGATAGTATTTTTAATACATGTCATTTGAATTCACACCGCCCCACTATTCAATCAGATTTAGATTACTATTCGATCTGATTATATCAGTGTCGGTTCCACAATGTGGCTCCACTGTATCGTCAACAAATTTTAATGTCATCCTGTTTTCTTAACTTCTCCCTCTACCTTCCCCCTTCTTTCTATTCTGAAAGACGCTAGGAAGACTTTCTTTCGCTTTTCTTTTTTTTTTTTAAAGTTGTTTGGGTGTTGTCATTTTCCTCCCTCAGGCCAAGCTGGCGTCCCAGCTGTACGAGGTGAGCCCTGTGTAAACTTGCATGACCTCACACGGGCAGGACAACTTTCTGAGGGCCGCCTTGTGGACGCCACAGAGCCGTTGACAGAAGTTGCAGCTTGTCAGTGTTATGTGTGGACTGCCTGTCCCCCCCCCCCCTTATGTGATCACGGTTAAGTCTCCCTGACACCGAGTTGGCATGGGATGGGTCTCCGACATAATATGACCCAGATACTGACGATGAAATCAGGGCAGTTTAGACTCAATGGCCGTCCAAAATTTCAGTTACAATACACCTATATTCACTTGCACCAAGTTGGCATGGGATAGTCTCCTACAAAATATGACCTAGATACTGACAACGAAGTCAGGGCAGTTTTGACTGTCCAAAATTTCAGTTACAATACACGTATATTTCAAGTGTATATAACAAAACCATTGCCAACAACTTTTTTTCTGTCACTCTAAGGGTAGGCGCACACAAGCGACTTGCTGTCGTGCCTTAGTCTCATGTTCCCGTTAACTCTGTTATGAGCCCGAATGTCGCCTATAATTAAAAATATGGGACGCGACTGTCACGCGACAGCTACACAACAAATTTGCATGTGTGCACCAAGGCTAACCTCTTCGTTCTGCTGTGAGACATTATGTCTTCACTAAGCGTGCCGTATTTCTTTGTTGGTTCATATCAATTTGCTGAGCTCTTTCAAGATTGTATTGAGCTAATCTGGGCTACACAACCGGTCACTCAAACACGCAACTGAACGAATTTATAACATGGATGCAAGACAGGCGTTTAAAGAATATGTAATAAGGTGTGCCTATGGTATTCATAAAAAAATAAAAAAATACAGACCTTATTTCTGGGAATATTATAATTTAACGACGTGTTGGTCGTTGTGCTTTTTTTTTGTTTTGCAGGAAAACTAAAGGTTTCACAGTAGTTTTAGATACGACACGTCAGGTCATGCATATTTTAAACCGGGCGTGGATGACATAATGCGTGAGGTCAGGAGAGGATGCCTGAACAAACAAACACCTGGTGTAGGGGGGGGGGGCAAGACAGGCTGACTGAAGGCTGGTTTGAGATGAACACTTTAAACACAGGGGAGAAGAAACCTTGACACGCGTGCTCCGAAATGGCACACTAGGATTTTCTCTCTCTCTCTCTCTCTCTCTCTCTCTCTCTCTCTCTCTCTCTCTCTCTCTCTCTCTCTCTCTCTCTCTCTCTCTCTCTCTCGTGTGACAGATTTGAATTACAATGATGTTAAACAGCAGACCTTCCCACTTTGGCCAGACCTTCTTTTCTTTTTAATTAGAAGACAGAAAATGTATTATCAACTGATTATAACACCAACCATTTTAAAGACTTAGGACATAAGGTAAGCACTGGACATAACCTAAAACGATCACCTTTTTTTCTCTCTTATCTTAATCGCAACCAAAACCCGCCCAAATTATAATCCGAGTAAATAAATTCGGACACAACAACAATCGACTCCACACGCTAACGCATTTGAACTGATTCACTTCTACTAGCCGCCCTCAGCGGTTCATAGGAAAATGCTCTCAGTTCATTAATGGTGTACGAAAATTACCCACACACAAAACGTCTATTTTTAAATTTCCAATAATTTGGCATTTTTGTATGTCTCACAATGTTTTCTCATAGCCTCAGTACTAACTGACCCGTGACTTTGAGAATGGGTATTATGTCAGTCGTGGTCAACCTAAGAAAACACGAGGAGTAAGTCAGTTATAGACTGGATACAAAGACAAGCAAAGAATACAATCTAAAAGATCCATCGCTTTTTTATTTTCTTACCCTAAAGGCAATAGGCTCAAATCATAATCCGACTAAATAAATCCGGACACAGTAACATTCGAGTCCAAACGCCTACGCATTTTAAAACATAACAATTCATAGTAAACAGCGGTGAAAAAGAAACCAGTCTCTGAGCAACATAAATACCTTGGCTGTCACAAACATTCGCCCACACTTACTTTTAATTGTCATGGCCCCCTAGCGGGCTAATAAAACCCAATTAACAGCGACACGGTTTCATTGACACCCTCTGGCCACCGGTTCCAAATTGTTTACTGAAAACGAGGCCACAGGTTGGGGAGGAAAACACGACTCAATTAAAACAGAAACCTGTCCCTAATCTCTCTTTGCCTTTTCTCTAAACGGGGCCGACGATAATTAAGTGGAACATTAAACAGCAGGGGCGAAAGTTGTTTTTATTTATTATCGCCGGCTGGTAATTTTCAAATTAGAATATTCACGTCGTGTTCTCCCTGGGGAGCTATCGTACTCTGACAGAAGACAGGATCTGCGTCATTTCACGTTACATAGAAAAATGCCATTTATTTCTTTTTAAATGTCACTTCCTATCTGATATAGAGCATGAAACATCGGGAAAAAGCGTTTATAACTGTTTACCATTAATAACTCCTACCTTTGTTGATCAAATATGTCAGAATGTAAGCATAAATTAATAATGTGATCACATTTTATTAGCATTCATCAGTTTCCAGTATATGAAACACGTTTTACAGTGATTAGACAGTTGACAGGGATATTTAACTACGCATCACTTTCCAAGGCATTTTTTTTAATGTGATGACAGTATACTATAAAAAATACCATCATTGATAGTATAATAGTAAACCATAAAAGTAGGCGTGTCCGGGAAGAGTACCAATTATGATGTCTTTGTCGACCTTTTTTTTTTCAAAGAGAATGCTTTTGGCTCGAGATATGATGTTGATTCACGCACAGGTATGAACTGGAAGTGATGAGGTGTGAAATTTGGCCCACTGTCTAAAGCAAACTTTGAATAGTGCATTCACGCTTTCATGGTTTTAATTTTGCCTTGCACTACGACTCTCTAACATGCAGCATGACAACTACTTCTACTGAAGGAAAAATCCCAAAATGGTGTACATATCAATATAATTATATTATGATGTCACTCATAATCCACAAAATAAATTAATGTGACTAACTGTTACAGTATTAGTATATCATTCAATGTTTCGTTCCCATTGGTGTAATAACAGACTTTTACATATTAGTTTTAAATCATGCTTAGCCTGCGCGTGGGGAAAGGGCGCAATGTATAATATGCACGCACGCTTCCAAACATACCAAAAAAAAAATGCACAGAAAATTAGTCGGCACCTCCATTGTGGGTTGCTTTCAGGGAGAAAATGTATTTACACTCGTATAAGAGAGTTGAGAAGTCAAGTGGCTGGAGATAAGGTTGTTTATTTTCTTCTCTTTTAAACTGGGGTGAATTTATCATATCAGATCTCTAAGGTCAGACAGAGCACTCTGGCCACGACAGCAGCGATTGGAATCCACAGTTTCTCAGCTCAGAAAAAACATTCTATTTACGACAGTACACGCTGGAATCCACGGCTTCTCAGAGTCCTCAGGTCAGGACATTTTGAAGACTTAAGAAGCTTAGTACAACAGTTCTAGTTTTTATACGTGTGGTCGCATAAATATGAAAATATTATCAGATTCCAAAACCGTGTGGCTGAATTATTGTCACGTTCGACGGTTGCTTAACCTACAGGGATAATTGGAACAGTATACTGTACTTGTATGAACCTGTTACGTTAGTGGGACAGACAGGCGATATCGGCAATCGATCTCTCAGGCCTCGACTTTTGTATTCTGTTTGTTTGTTTGTGATGTGCTTATGTTCCAGCTACAGGTGCTGTTATCCTTTTACGGAGCTATTGTTTCCAAAGCGTCTCATAACAGTAACTTCAATCAACTACAGGCCCCGAATTGACTCATGCGGTCATGCAGTCTAATGGCATTTAGCGTAAAGAATGAACTACGCAGTAGGGCTAAATGTTGTTCACGTAACAAAGTCTTCAAGCAAAAGAACGGAAAATAAGATTTTGGGGTGCCAGCTGAACACATTCGTGGTTCCTGTATGACTGTCCCTGCATATTATTAGTGGCTGTAGTTCTTTATTAAGAGCTTCGTGTTATCCGTTATCATTTTTCTGTACAACTTATTCTACCTGTACACATGTCGCCACCTCAGTTCTTGTTTGTTCCGACTCCAATTTTTGCACAACTGAAAAATACGATTTTAAACATTTGTGGCTTTTCTATTATGAGAAAGAGTTAGAATAAATCGGTTCTGTGAAACTGCTTGATAAGTGCCACAATGGAGATTAAACAAAATTAATGTCGAAGTGCGCATTTGCCTCGTCGACAAACTAAAAGATCTCCAGTTTTTCGGAAAAATGGAGACAAAACAAACAAGAACTAAGTCAGAATGTGTTCTTGTGCACAGTACTAATATCGTGTTATAAAAGATTCATGAAGCCGTCAAGTGCACAGTAATTTGAAGTATTCAGAAGAGTACAAGAATAATGTCATCTAGTTACGGTCTAGTCACCTTTCTAACCGTTCTTATGATTTACGTACTCAGTTAACTGGGCCGGCCTCTGGCCTACTAACACCCCATTTCATGCTGTCTTTATGTCTAGACATAATGGTTGTTGTTGTTGTTTAAATGCGACCTCACAGATATTTTCCAGGCTGTAAACAACAAGTTCACCCCAAATATTTTCTTGACAGGATACAAAGAGGTAAAAGACAGCAAATACGACAAAAATTTGCATGACGAGGGCTGCTATTTACTGCGGCCTGACATCTTATTAAGTTGATGAAGAGGAGGAGCTCGATGGAGGTTCACTAGGGTGGTAATTTAGAGCCAGGGATGTACGTAGCGTCTCTTTGTCACGGGTGACAAGATCGCTTTTGTCTCATGTACAGTAATTATACAAAAATGCAAAATGAAAGGTTATGCGAGTGTATGGTCTAGCGTTCACTGACCCATGAGATGTTTAACTTAGACAAGAGTAAAAGAAAAAACATGTCCCTTGGACAGGATACAAATTGAGTGTTCAAGATTTTTACACGTACATCTAAATTATTTCATTTCTGTGATGACTATTTTCATGTCCAAGGTCTCTGGCGCACGACGCGGCACGGCAAATGCTTCCCCAGTATGTATTCATGTCTAAGTGTTACCGCCCACAGCTTCATTTCAGATTCCAAAACACGCTCGTTTCTGTTGTCCACGTCCAGGTCTCTGACTGTCTCGTTTCATTTTCAACAAACACCTGGGGTTGGTTTTCGTAAAACAATGACCCACCTGTTGATGTCACTGATGACACACAATGTTTAGAAATGCCTGTGTCCTCAATTTATTGGTGGCTTCTAAGTAAACAACAACAACAACAACAACAACAAAAAACAAGGTGAAGCACAGAAAAATAATGGTGAACGCCAGATACTGAATCTAGAGGCAAGGTGCTCGCTCGCCTTTCATGCCGAAGGTACCGGGTTCGATCCCTGGTCAGTGCAGGCATGTCGGGATTATTTTTTTTTTCGTGGGGAAAAAATTCCTGTTCTTATGGTAGGTAGGATCGAGTACCTAGTCTTCTCAGGTAAGGGTGAAAAACTCGGATGGAGGGCCCGTGTGCACGTTGCGCACGTTAAAGATACCTTGGCAGTTAAGTCGGGAAGAGCAGGCCGAACAAGGCCGCCGCCCGGGCAAAATTAAAAAAAAACAACTAATCCCTACCATAAAAAAAACAACAACAGACAGAAACGAGAACAAGAAAAAGTCAGGTGTAAATGCCAATGGCAGAGAACCTCCTAAAATAAAGCCTAAAACAGGCCAGATATAAACAGAAAAAAAGTGCATTAAAAGAAAAGATGAAAAAACAAGTGGATTTCGACATGTGAGTCGTAGATCGAGCTCCTTACTTTAGATAGATTTCAATCAAAAACATAAAAAATCAGGGATATTTCATACTCAGCCACTTTACAAATGAATGATCAGGTGCAATTTTAACGTACCGGTAATTCGAACGGATTTTGAAAAATGGTTCAATGCGCACGTTATTTTTAAATATGCAATTCAGCCATGTCTAAAATACTTTTTTTTTTTTCATTATAATGAAAACAGAGCATGGTATTTGATACGCAGGCATCTTGCAAATGAATGATTACATAGACGTCTCAATGGACAACCAAGAAATTTCCATGTGCAAAAATGAATGTTATGTAAAGGAAATCTTGCTTTAAAATAATTATGCACTCCAGCCATTTGCAAATAAGAAAAAAAATAGAAAAAAAAGAAGACAGAAGACAGATCCTGCTATTTAATATTCATGCACTTTGCAAATGAACAACCAGGCTTATGTTCATGGTTAAGCTTATAAATCAAGTTTGAAAAGAAATGAATTTCAACGAGCATTCCATCTATTTCTACATAAAATAACAAACGAAGACAGCTTGCGATATCTTATAAGCAGGAATAATTGAGTGTACTTTCAATGTGCGTCTGAAAAAAGACATCGAAGATGTCTCGAAGTGGAAACGATATATATGGGGGTAACTTTTTAATGATTTAAACAATGTGCATTTCAGCCAGTTCTAATCACGTAGGGCGCAACCCTCCAGTCTGTCCGTCGTGCGTATATCGTGTTAGTGCGTACAGGTCAACCCGTGTTGTAATGTATTAACGTCACACACGCAGTTCACAGAATGTGGCTCCTAGTGCTACACTGTGTCATGTTCACTGTCCATGAGACAGCTTCTGTTCGCTACGCATCCCGTTTTATTCTCAGCCTTCACTCCCCCCCCCCCCCTTTGCCTTTCAGACAACAAAGAAAAGCTTCTAATTCTGAAGGATTAAACTTTTCATGTCTTTTAAGCGTTTCTCATTATTCTCTTCCCTTATTGTTAATGACTTCTTGTCTGCATGCCTGTGAATACCACAACATATTTTTTTTTAATCTAATTTTTCTGCTTAAGACGGTAAGTTCTAATCGTTGTCATTAACATGTTGTCTAAAGGCAGGGACAGGATGTTATTTTACAAAAAGCCATATTTCAGAATGATGAACATTTCCTTAAAACATGCTATTCTTGCACTGAAAGAGCGAGAGATAGAGAGAGAGAGAGAGAGAGAGAGAGAGAGAGAGAGAGAGAGAGAGAGAGAGAGAGAGAGAGAGAGAGAGAGAGAGAGAGAAATACAGACAGACAGACAGAAACAGAGGGTTGTTACTACATATATTTTCATTGTAAAGCGCTTTAGGTCCACTTTGTGAAGACAGGACTCTATATAAATACACTCCACGATCACCACTATCATCATAAATACCCGTACACCATTCATTAACTATATTAATGGATTTTACCCATTATGCACAACATGTTTCACTTAAATCTCCCCTCGCCATCTCCCTCCTGACTATGTACGAGGGCAATGACTGCATGAGCATGGAAATAGACACAAAAGAATGTTTGCCGTGCTGTGGCAAACTAGAAGAAAAATCTGCACGCTCAGCTGGAAGGTTAGACGAGATGAATTAACGAAAACGATATCTCCGGCATGGAACGCATTCAGTGAACCTGCCATTGATCAATTCTCGAGCTATCTTGTAATGTCTTCGTTATTTTTTTTTCCCTTCAATATTGTGTTTTGGCTTTACAACGCAGCAATTCTGAAGTTATCGTGTAACTTCTTTGGTTCTTATTATGTGTTGGCTTTACAACGAAGTTTTTCTGAAGTTACCGTATCCTTTCTTTGGTTCCTATCATGCTTTGGCTTTATAACGCAGAAGTCTGAAGTTATCGTGTATTGGTTTCTATTATATTTTGGCCTTACACCACAGTTTTTCTCAAGCTATAGCTGTATATTGTGATTTCATTACTGTTTACTGTGTTTTGACTTCATGAGGCAGCTAATTTTTCCCTAAAAGAAAATGACCATGAAAAAACTGGAACCCTATGTAATCTTCTTTAGCATTATGATATGTAACCTTCGTTGCTACTCCTGGAAAACGCGGTGAATACTCTGGTTTACTTAGCGATAATTGAAAAAAAAAAAAAAAAAGTCAATGTTGTCAGAAACACTTGACTACAAATTTCTTTTAAACGATTAGAATGGCTAAAGGGACAAACATCTACAAAGATTCTGTGCTAAAGGCAGACAGCAGACCCGGTGCCAAAAACTAAAACATTCCTGGCTCCTCTGCTAAGCGGCGTATCTCAGTTACTGTCGTAACACGTCGAGTCGTTTACAAGGAAATTACCATAATTTTTATCCTTGTTATAGAGAGATACATATCTGTTGCGTGTCAATCTGACGATTCCAGATCTAGGTGCGAAAGGTATGGGGGAACTTAGTGGTAGATTCACCAGGATTTCCACTGAGTAGACGTAATAAGGAGCCAAAAGTTTAACTTAAATTGTATGACAATTTCGGATTCGGGGGTCTTTAAAGACCAATTTATAACCAGTGTTTTTGGTATCTGACAAGATCAGTGTTTCTCGACCTTTTTTTGTCCTACACCCCACTTCAATTTTCCAAGAAAACGTTCACCCACCATGATCAGACAAAGCTAGTCAAAGCCGTGCATCTCTTAAGTTCGGTGTTTTTAATCCGAGTTAAACAAGGAAACCACGTCATAAACAAGCAACAGTTAAGTTAAGGCGTGCATTCTAATTACAAAGCCAAATAAAGAAAACACTAAGTTTTGTTCGTGGTTCAGCAAATGGCTTACAGTGTAAAATACTATGCGCCCTTAACAACAGCTTAATGTTAACATACACTACGAAATTAAACTTTCTGTGAAAAATCTCTACGCCTCATTCAGAAGTCCCAAGCCCCACCAAAATATTGGCACGCCCCAACTTGAGAAACATTGGACTAGATCAAGAAAATTCTTGTAAAAAAATTAGAACACTGCCAGATTAAAAGGTTCTTGAACACCTGTTGATAACCAGTGTTTTGGTATCTGTCTAGATCATAAAAATTCTTCGCCAGAGGAATTTCAGGTAAGGTTCGCACTGTCTGTAAGATCATACAGTTCACGATAGCACCGGTAGAGTAATCTGGAATTCTCATTTCGCGTGGGAGTGATGAGAAATTAATGCTACCTGGAGCAAGGTGGGGGTGGGGGCGGTGGTAGGAAGCACGCCCGACTACCTTCAGGTGTGAGTTTGTATCAATATTTTATCATCTTGCTAGTCTGTCGATGATCTCATTTAACGACGCTTTCATAAGATTATTACAATGCCGCGTAGGTCACTACTATTACTAATAATAATAATGATAAAATATTAACTATAAGATGCCTGAGAGGACGAAGAAAAAGAAGTAAAAGAGGAGAACGATCAGGTGGCTTAATTAATTGGATTTTTTGTATGAGTGTGTGTGATCTACGTAATAGATTTCTCGGAATTTCAGGGCTAGGATTAGTGTTAAGTTTGGCTTCGTTGGTCACAAAAAGCCTGGCGTTCGCAAAATGTCCCCGCAATATAATATTTCCAGAATTTGGACACAAACTGATCTTACAATCACATAAGTTTGTGAGTATTTTTGGCCACGTCGCCTAAATAGTCACGCCCTAATAATAACATGGCTCGTCTTGGTAAATCCTGAGAATTCAAAAGCTGAAGGCTGAAAAACAGCAAGAACAAGAAATTACAAAGGCTGAAGAACCAAGAACAAGAAAAAAACAAAAGCTAAAGGCTGAAAAACAGCAAGAACAAGAAATTACAAAGGCTGAAGAACCAAGAACAAGAAAAAAACAAAAGCTGAAGGCTGAAAAACAGCAAGAACAAGAAATTACAAAGGCTGAAGAACCAAGAACAAGAAAAAAACAAAAGCTGAAGGCTGAAAAACAGCAAGAACAAGAAATTACAAAGGCTGAAGAACCAAGAACAAGAAAAAAACAAAAGCTAAAGGCTGAAAAACAGCAAGAACAAGAAAATACAAAGGCTGAAGAACCAAGAACAAGAAAAAAAAAAAAAAAAAGCCAAAGATTGAAAAACAACAAAAAACAAGAGAAAAAAAAGGACTGTAGACTGAAAAACAACCAGAACAAGCAGAAAAGCAAACCCAAGCAATTGCTGCACTCAACCACCATGGGCAAGAATGGGTTAATCCCTCGCTCTTACCAGGCAATAGAAATCCGGAAATCGTAAATGGTAAGTGAATTGATCGCGCTTTTGCCTGCTCTGTGGCTCACATGTGTTTGATGTATTAATAGCCGGTGCGATACCTGGTGTATGTTGGCCCTGGACAAACATGACATAAAGACTTTCCCGAGCTGGTGCAGGAAAAGCTTTAGATAATTTACCGCATTACTTCTCTGTGAACTACGTTTTCTGAATAGGCAACAGGGAATCTGCACGTAAACTGTAATTGCATTATTCAATTCTGGTACTTTTGTCATAAAACCAGACAACGGAATACTTGCAACCAAATCATACTAACAGCTGTGTACATGGGCTGATGGTCTTTGCTTTGTATTGGAATTTGCGTAGTGTCAATAATAAGACGATGAGTGACTCCCAGCCTGTGGTATGATTAACTACTACTAGACATTGTTAAAGCCAAACCTTTAAACTTGGCACACTTCCTCCTCTCTCTATTATTCATCGACTCGCTTGTCTGCCTATTTGTCTTTTTACCACTACAACACCTAGTTGTGCCAAATCTCGTAGAGTTTACATTTCAATTAATGAAACTTTTTTTAACACTGCCTGCAGTTTTGAACGAATTTTCAAACAAACGACCTAATAAACACTCCCTACTCCCTATCTAAACCACCCCCCCCCCATAAATAATTAAAAAAAACAAAACGTGGGGCTCCATTTACCCAGACAAAACAAATAAATTAAAAAATAAAAAATATTAATATAAATGAAATGAAAGAGGAACACTTGAACGCCCTAACCTCATCCGCCTATTGATGACTCTCAACGAGAAAGGGGGGGGGGGGCAGTGTCAAATATAATCTCACTATTTTGGCAGAGTTAAACTGTTCATTTCATTGCTAATTAAATCTTCATTAAGCAGGCTCAAGAAAGGAGATAACCGAATAATGTATCCATGTGAGTGCACTTTTCTTTTCTAAGTCCTTAAGAGTTGCAACTATTAGCAAAAAGCCCCTTTCTTTTAAAGAACTAGTGAAATAAAAACAAATGATCGTATCTAAAGCAAGGAATGCTTTGCCAGATTTCAGTGACAGACGAGCCTGTCATGACAGTGTGCAGTTAACTGCGATTAATTCAATTAGGCGGAGTTGCAAAAAACAGTTAATGAAGCGAAGGTGAAAGGCAGGCTTCAGCGTTACACTAGGTTATAGACCTAATGAATGGTACTAACCGGAGGAATGCCCAACGGAGACTATAATTGTGTTGCTATAAATAACCACAACTATGTCAGCTCTCCGCAAATGAAGCACTTTATGGTGCAGTTTGGCAGCCAAGTTTAGCGGAACACATTGTTGTGCTCAGCGCCGGGATCTCCATGGCAACGTTCATAAGCTGCATTGTACGACACGATGACCACCCCTGTCATGCAGTAAATGGAAGTGTTACTTTGGCAATTATGTCTACGTGCAAATCACCCACCGCTGTCGCCGCAGTAACAATTACATCTCCCTTGAGATCAATACCTATTCTTCAACGTTTCCGGTACACCAGATGGAAATGGCCACTGCCAACATCGTAAACGACCATTCCGCTTACGATGTTTTTGTCAAGAAGTCAGTAAGATTATGGAGAACCTAATTAATCATGGTAATCAAACCTAATACCCGTAAATGACTTCCAAGCACATAAACTCATGGATGTGTACTCTTGAGTCGTTTTGTGCGGTTGGCAATGACGGGAGTACCATGTTTGTCCGAGAGTCACTGAAACTGTGAAGAACCTCACTCATCGTGTTAATCAGAACTGACAAACGCAAATAACTGTCAAGCCGACAAACGCATGGAACTATAGTCCTTAGTAGTGCAACAGGAAAAGTAGTTTTCAGTCAACCATATAAAAATAATATGCCCGTTGCGAATGACGTCACAGAGTGTTTTTGTTTGTTCTTCCAACACCTAAGATGGCCGGTGGATCAACTGCGCTGATGAGCCCATCTTCGAGATAATGATTGTCTACGCGGTTAAAATGCCTGCTGGTTGCATTGCAGTTGACTGTTATGACAGAGGTAGAAAGGATGGATCCAAGCTTGTCTGATTCCCTACCATCCGTGTAAACAAGGGAAAGGAAGTGAAAGAATTGACCGAACGTCTCCCATGTGCATGTACACACGTGCCATTGTTTATTGTAGTGAACTACTTTTAGCTCGCCGCCGGTTGGTTAGCGACGCCTGAAGTGCTCGCAGTGCAAATCAGCTAACGAATCAAAATCAGTGCTACTATCGCCATGGTTATGCGTCGGTCCTTACAACAAAGATAGCCGATATGCGCAATGGGGCTATGGTCAACAGTAGAGCTAAATACTGATCCATGTATTGAGGTCACCAGTGCTTTAAATAGCCACATATTTCCACTATGTACTAGTATTTTGATTATCGGTTTCTGTGGTAGCAGGATGACAAACCGAGGACCGTCATTTCGTATTTGTCCTTCGTGCTACACAAGTACCATGTGAGGAGTTGATGAACTTCCACTGAGTCCATTTTCATCGTATCATGCACTCCCCGTTATCTCTCCCCTCGCCTCACCCAATATTTAAATAGCTCATCCTCGACGCGCCTGCTCCCTGTTTTGTTCTCTCAAACACGAAACTGCGTCCTTTGTCACTCATCTCTTTCCTTGTTCTGTCCTCCACTATCTCCTCTCGTCCTTTCTCGCCTCGTTAAGGTTTTGTTTACAATTACCTTCCTCCCGCGGGCCACTCACTGCACAGTTATCACCACATTACCCGTTAGTGTAAGCCTTTACTACGTACTACGCTGCTCACCGAATCAGCCACCTGCCTTTCAACGAGCGCCTTCAAAATGTTACCTGCTGACCTACTCAAACAAACATTGCACCCCCACAGAAACAGGTGAAGTCATTAGGCGGGCTTACTCACCTTCTAACATTCAAGCTGTCTCGTTTCACGACTGCCACCCCCCCCCCTCTCCCTCCCTTTTTTTTTTTTTTTTTGGAAAGGGGGGACTCCCTTTTTTTTTTTTTTTTTTGGAAAGGGGGGAGGGGGGAGTGTCCCCCCAGCCTACGCGTCTTTTTTTTTTCGTCTCCCTACTTTTAGAACTAGTTTCATAAATAATTTTAATATCCGCATCCGCTCTTTTTCCTTCTGTCTTGCACCTTTTCATTTCTTACTTCGTTTTTTTAAAAATTTTGTTTTGTTTTTTTTTTAAACTGCACCTGGCTGTCTTCGTTTTATCCCTTACATTCCATCAAAACACTTATTAAATGATTATACTTCCGGCTCTTCCCCCTCCCAGTGAATGCTATTCCCTGTTCCACATCCGCCACCCCTTCTTTTCTGCTTCTCTTTCCTTTGCCCCCGGAACTCATCACAGGCATCAACTTCGCACCCCCCTCCCCCTCCCACACACACACCAGTTTTGACAACCTGACCATCTGCACCAGCATGTTAAAGCCACAGCATCTGAGAAAATACAGGGCCAGCCGGCCAGTCAATACCTCTGGCTTTTCCGCGATACCAGCGTCTGTGGAAAGGCCGTGGCGATTTCAGATTTCTTTGGGGTGATAGACAAACCAATTCGATTACTGATTACAATGGTTAGTGCAATTGACCAGTTTCTTCATTTCGATTACAAGTGCTAAAAATAAGACCCTTATTACTTTTTGTTGTTGTTGTTATTCTTGTTGTTGTTTGAACTTTGCATAATAGCGATTTGATCTGTTTCTTCAACTCATCTCAATTTTGAATAATCTTTTAAAAACAGTGCCTGAGTTGTGAACATAAATGAAAAAAATAAGGAGGGGGGGGGGGATTAAATGAAAGAAAATGAAAGACGGAGCAAAAGCCATGGAACGAAAGATAGTGAAAGCCCAAAGAACGAAAGGTTCTCAGCACATTTTAGTGACAAGACTTCTGTATCAATCCCCCCCCCCCCCACCGGCGCTCCAGCTCCCCCCCCCTCTCCACCCCTTTTTTTTTTTAATCGCCATCAATGTTAATTCTCATGACTGTGGATCCAACTTCGAGAAATAATACTTTAAAAAAAAGAATAGAAAACAGATAACAAGCCCTTATGCAGTACAACGCCCGGCCATTCACAAATCATCAAAATTCACACAATTTAACGGTACCCTCTGGCAGTAGCGTAATTCCTATACAACTTCAAAAAAAAATATCACAATATTTCCCGTGCCCATTTTCCGGTTACACGTCGCCCTGTACCGTGGTATACAGAGCCTTATTTTGCTGGCATACATGGATCATAACGATAAAAACCCCACATACATATTTCTGGCAAGAAAGTCAAATCCACATTTTTGATGGATTTCCAAATCGGATATATTCCAAAACGATCAGAATAGGAACAAAACGGAGTATCAATCCCGGCCTCCCTGCTCAAGGTCTTGAATTCTAATCGCCCTCGGAATCCGCGTAAAAATAGACACGTCTCCATTCGCGTTTATCGCACCAACGTTTCTTTTCTCTCCCTTCCCTGCGGCGCGCCGCTATTTCTGTCGAGCACCTGCCGAAAAAGAACAAAAAAAGAAACAACTTTCTGGTTTGCTTGGGACTCACACTTGATATGAGGTGTTTCTCTCCTGTTTCAGTTCCGCCCACCTCTTCCCTTCCCCTCACACGTGCCTGTAGAACGTGCGTTGAGGACAGGTACCGGAAACATTCGGTTTCCTCGTAACACCAGCCCGTCTTCCCAGCCGCGGCATGCTACTTTCATCATGCGCTGATGATTATTTTTCCTGGAAACTAAATACATCAATAAAATTACGCAAAAAATAACCCGGCCCAAAATACATTTAAATGCATGCTCAATGTAATACCCAGGCTTATCTCGAGTGTATGGACGTAGCTGAACTGAGGGAAAGTGTTAAGGTCTATGTGAAAAAAAAAAAAGTGACTGGGTTACTTGAATTTTTGTCATTTTTTTTTTGGTCAGAACCAGTGCTTACTTACATCTTTCTATATAATAACCAGCATTTTTATTTAAAACAAACAAAAAAAAAGATGGGGGGGGGGCAGGGGGGGGGGGGGGGGCAAAAACACATAAGTAAATAAATCAATAAATGAATAAGTAATGCAAAAGGCTCGATGCAGTAAAAGCAAAATCCGTCCGTTCTACAGCAGTGGTTCTCAACGTGGACGATATCGCCACCCCCCCCCCCCCCCCCGGTGCAATTTTCATTTCCAGGGTGGCAAAAACGTCGAAAAGGGTGACAGAGAGGCAAAAACTAGGCGGGGGGAGGGGGCACAGAAACATGAGGACAATTTAGGGGTAAATACAGGGCAGCCATTGATTGGTTCAGCTAAACGCGTAGATGGGTTTAATGAACAAAAAGAACAATAACTGAATTTTGTTTTTTAGAGCATTTGACAAAGAATGCTTTCTGTTTTATAATGATAATCATTTGTCACTAATGCATGACGCTTTGATAAACTTAACATCATGTTGTGTGTAGTCTGACTTCTTGTGAAATGTATCTGTTGGCTTTTGGTAGGGATTTGTGGGGGGTAGGCGGGGGTGAAGGGGGACAGTGACACAACAATTGGAGCCTAAAAGGGCGATTGCCTTAAAAAGATTGAGAACCACTGCTCCACACAATCATCTTCACACCAGTTCAGTGAACTATTTCTCCTGTGATGCCATGTTACTGTGGTTGGAGAGGTTACAAAAATGCACGGCGGATTGCCAATACAAGTTAACAGGTTCGCATTTGGAGACGCACCAAATCATTCTCGAGGCAGTCGACCTTAGTACAGTGCAGAGAGTGTTTGAACGGATTTAGATGGCAACTTCTTCAAGAGCTGTATATTTTTTTTTCTTCCCCCTTGTGTGGTGCTGAAATTTTGGCCCGCGGGAAGGCAATGCCTTTACAATGCATCTTCCTTGCTGGCACAGAAATGTCACATGGGGTACAAAGTGCAAGAGATTTGACTTCATAAAATCTGAGGTTTTGTCTAAGTTTTGGTAACTTTCTGTCAACGTACAATCATCTGGACAGGTAAAACTGACCATCTCCAAAAAAGAGTATCACAACTCAAGTGAATCAACAGAGAATAGTTCAGTAGTCGAGAAATCTACTGAAGTCAAGTCAAAATGTGGCAGAAAGAAGCTGTATGTAGCAAAGCCTCGCACAAAAAAAATATACAGAAACGATACAATGAAAAACAAAGGAAAGGGCAAGACAACTCAAGCTTTCGATTCAACATTACTGATCTTCATCAGGGGAAAATGGTAACTGGACGGAAAATTGAACTAATAACACAACTGAACAAAAATCTACTGAACCAGTGTACTCAAACGTCCATGAATACGGTCAAGTTAAATAACCAGTTCTGATTGATTTATGATGTTTTTTTGGTTTTTTTTATGATGTCTTGTTGAGCTTTACATTACCAAATCTTCACGCCCTGAAACTCAATTTTTAATGAGTTCTTGCCACATCTAGGAACCAACGAAGCGACATGATAGATTCATGCTTGTATACTGTGCACCTTACTACATCTGGATGTGAAAACGTTGATGTTCATAATTCTTTACAAGAATATTTTCATAGTTTAGAACTGTACTAGTGTGTGTTCTAAAAAATGTAAAAATAACGAAATTCCCAACAAAAATAAACACTTTTTCAAATCCGCGGACTGTCTATTGCTGTTCATCTTAACATCTTTCATGTTCCGATTTTCCTATCGTGAAAAATCTCGTTTTCCATTCTTTTCTCATGTCGATGTTTGTTCACCGAGCTACTCAATCAATTTCCATGTTCCAGATCTGTCAAATTGGTGCCTGCTCGCTTCTCCCCCTCCCCCTCCCCTTCTCTTCTCTTCCCGTTGTTGATTCTTTCTCCCTGTGTCAGCCAGTTTGTCTACTTGTGTTCCTGTGTAATGATTTTCCTGCCATCTTGCCTGGTCTCAGTGTCATCTGTACTTTGTTGTGGTAGACCGTAAGTTAGGCCTGGTAACTGATTATTTGCCATTGTTCGAGTGAAGGATGTATGTGGGTTTTCAGTAACAAGTAGGAAAATCCCGGACGGAAACGAGAGAGAGAGAGAGAGAGAGAGAGAGAGAGAGAGAGAGAGAGAGAGAGAGAGAGAGAGAGAGAGAGAGAGAGAGAGAGAGAGAGAGAGAGAGAGAGAGAGAGAGAGAGAGAGAGAGAGAGAGTGAGAGAGAGAGAGAGGAGGGAGACAGACAGACACATAGAGAACAACTAACAGAAAGAAAGAGAGAAATAGATAGACAAAGAGAAAAAGACAAAGGTAAAAGCAACATGGCAAACAACCAATCTATTGCAACATTTAATTCAAAGCTTCCTTTCCAGATTCCTTTCGAAGCCCCATTCCCTTTCATCAACACGATCCCATCTTTGAACTGAACATTCTACCCTCATTTGTTTCTGCATCTCTCTGGCAAACAAACATTCACAATCACAATAATCACATTCCTTAAAAAAAAAAAACAGTACGCTATAACTTTCTGTGTAGCAGTTTTTCCCTCTTCTATAGTGTTTTTGCGCTTCAATTCTAATTAAGCTAATTACTTTAAAGTGAAAAAGGGTGTCGACATAATTATGTCTCTCGCTGTGGAAAAGTTGGACACCCCCGAAGAAAAAGTAAACATACGCCTGAATTTAATTAATCCGTCAAGTTGAAAAGCAAACTTCTTCAGCATATGAAAGTGTAATTCATTTTCAAAATGACTTTCCAATCTGCTTCTGAAAAACTTGCTTGAAGGAAACGGAGTGTCTTTGGCTCAGTACGTACGAGGTTAAAAAAAAAATCCTCTTCCTTCGAAGATGTTTGTTGAAAACTGGCCAAAGATAACGAGATTATTCAAACCCTCTTGAGGTGGAGAGCGCCAATTTACCACTTCAATGCCAGGAAGAACTGTGTTTTATCGGTGATTGCGCGAATTCTTCAAAGCTGCATCGTAAGATGTTAAAGAAATGTTTGAATCTTTCTTTCATCAAACACTCAGCGAGTTCCCACTACTTCGCCTTTCCTATCAGTCCGCCTGTTCCGAGCCAACTGACTGAACGCCAAAAGTGCATTCCACACGGAATTGTCCCAAATACATGTAAATAAATACAACATGTATTCACAGAGATATCGCTTCTAACACAATGCTCCACTTTATAGAGAAAACCCAAGGTCTTATTAAGTCATCAATCTTCCATGATGCTTCGAACTAGCCATTAACGTAACCTGTCTTGTTGAACTCTTAATGAACTCAGTGTTAGCTTATATCGTCACTGCTCTGCGATAATGGCCTATGTCAGACTTATGCCAAAAGGCAACTGACGGTTCATTGCATTACTGAGCATGAGGGCCATCAGATAATATTTTAGAAAAAGAAATGTGCCAATAGGAAAATGCAATAATCCAAGAGAATCATAATTGCGTAAGTCACCAAACGACAGGAAATTTCGAAAACAAACAGTTTTTTCTTAATCACGCAGTATATAATATACAGTATATATATTATATTATAATATATCAGTATCTCAAAAGTGTGAAAAATAATTTATGCCATTAGAGCAGAGCAGTGACATAACATACTGCAAGTTTTGAATTTGCTCTCAGGCGTTTTAATCGCGAAGAAACAGTTTGTAGACATACAGAAGAGAAACTGAGGAATCGTGGACAAATAAAGCGTTAGTCTCCCAAGAAATCACCCCCGGCTAATAAAAGTACTGATTTCCTCCGCCAGGCCTCTGTGATTTAATCACCGGCTTGGAAAACTAAGTCTTATTTATTTTCATGTAATAAATTTACTTCGTTTCGAACGACTTTAAAGTTTACATTGTATTTCATGTTATTCATCCATCAAATTCACTCGCAAAGCATCGTCAGAAATTCCAAGTGCTCCCTGCGTCTTCGTGCTAAGTGGGTTATGCTTGTTTGTGTCAGAACTTTTAACGTCTTGACTTGCACAGGTGTGTTGGCAGTTGGCATGTATGATGATCCAAATCCCAGAATAGACACATGGATTATAAATAGAAACAAAATTAATTCTTTTCTAAAAAAAGAAAACGAAACAGACTTCTAACGACATGAACGATGTAAAAACTTGACGCGTAACTTTTTTGTTATTTGCCAGTTATCATCATTTATAAGCAAGCCGGAATTTCAAATTTCCATGCTTTGAGACTGTATATTCAGCTGTGACTTCCCTGCTGCCAGCTATGAGTGAGGCCTTCTTTTTTTTTTTTTTCTTCAATTTCTTTCCCCTCTCTTTTGGGGTGAGTTGGGTAGTGGAGGGGATCACTCGTGTGCGTTCTCACATCATTATAACCGGTTAAATCGCTCACTCCGTCTGGTCCTCCCTTTTAATGTCCTTTGCTGGGCGAAATGGATTAAAAATAGAAATTTAATTTTGTCAAAAGTCTTGAGCGCTGTTTGTCTTTATTTCCAATGATCGCTCCCCTTCATTCATGGTGTCACGTGCCTCTAACACTTTCATTATGCCGTGAGCACATAGGGCCTGGTTGCCGCCTCATTCAGCTGGGACAAAAACCATGCACGTGAATTTCCACACGTGCCCGGGTTTGCCTTCAATTATCACTTGACGTTCAGCCCCTTATCATCAAGATGGCACAAGCTCGTACTATTCACGAGGTGCTCTAGAAAACAAAGATCAATACTGGAGACAAAGGTCAAGAGCATCAGTGCTGATCAGATCCGAGATGAGTACTTTTTTTCTTTTTTTTTAGGCCGGGAGTACAAATCAATTGCAGCACGTTCACGGTTTCATAATATTAGTACCACCCATGGAGACACCTAAGTATCTTTGTCCTCCAACCAAAAGGGCGGTGTCACAAACCCAGCTTAATTAGTTGCGAAAATAATAAGATGAGTTCAAGATACTCAAACGTGATAGAAATAAGATGGTTCAAGATACTCAAACGTGATAAAGATAAGATCAGTTCAAGATACTTACACGTGATGCAAAAGAATCTAATTTCCCTGACAATAGTAACTATTACGCCGCTGGTGGTACAATGAACTCCCCGATTTAGTACCATCATGTTTTGACATTAACTTTGCTGAAATAATACGATTACACAGAGCGTTTCAAAATAGTCATGTTTACACGTTTTGGATACTTATTAATAGGGTGTCAATTACGATTATACCCAAGACCTTTAGTTCATAGCAAAGGGGATAGATGTAGTTCAGTTATCACACGTGTTTAAAGTGATGGCCGTTGTGGGCCAGACACTGATGACAACCAACAACATAAAGCGGTTCAATTGTCTGTACATTTTTTTTTCCTTGACATCCCGTATAATTATGACACGTCATTGAGGAATATCACCAGCTGTGTGTAGACTAAGATACAAATTACATACCAGAGCCATGTGTCGCCCCCCCCCCTCCCCTTACCCAGAGACACAGAGGTGAGTTCGAGTTTGACTTTGGGTTTTACGGCGCGTCGGCACGATAGCGGCCTCGTTGCGTCACTCACTGTCTATAGGGGTAATTTAATTCAGAACTTCATCAATTTAAATTTCATAAGTGGAATTAAATACATGTAGTTCCGTATACATTTTATCACACTGGTAACACCTTCAAAGATCAAATGCTGTTTTGTTTGGATCTGAGAAGAGCTTTGTAATTGAGTATAAACGTTTTTAAATCAAGTTGCTGATCTTAAGTTTCTGTCAGAAAGGACAAGACGCGCTGTGGGAGAGGAAGGAGAAATGTAATGTAAGAAGGGGGAATGGGTCAGTCCCGCGACAAATCTGCACGATTACGCTCGACTGTGTGAAGATCCTATTAGGATGTTACACAGAGCGAGGGTGAGCAAATCGCCCCCAATCCTCTTGGTTTCGCCACGGGAGACATTCCACTGACAAAGTGCCCTGAGGGGTTCAATCTGGTGCCCCCACGGTCTCGGCTGATCGATTTCGGATCAACCGTCCGATCGATATCGCTGAACCCCCTCTTTTCTTATCTGATCAGAAGTGGGAAGAATGAGTGGCTATATAAAAGTAAATGACACTGATTTGGATCTACAATGGGTGTGTGTGTGTGTGGGAATGTATGTATGTGTATGTGTAAGTCAATCTTTTATCCATTATGTTCCTGTACTGCAATTCTTCACCCGCCCCCCGACCCCACCCCACCCCCTCTCTCTGTTGTCCCTAGCTATTATTTTATTATATTTTTCTCGCGAGCTACAATCATTTTCTCGTTCGGTTTTTCATAACTATTTTCACCCCTCCTCCTCTCGTCGTTTTATTCATCTTCCCTCATGCTCTTTCTTCTCCTACCATTTTCTCCAGTTTGTGAGTTTATACCCTTGGGGGTGCGGGCCTTGTGTTTTATAATCATTGTGCTAACTGCATGCTTGTAACTATTACAGTGTTTGATTAAAGTATTTCACGGCCTAACAATAATGTCACGAGTGGAGTGAGCGATAGTTAATAATTACGGGGGGAAAGGAGGAGAGTAAAATTAACGCACGGAGACAGGGAAGAAAAGTCGTGCATGTCATGAGTGGGGGGTCTGAAGGAGGCGAAAGCGCTGTATAACTATCACTGCAAGTTAGAAGGTCCTAGGGAGCGGATCTGTGAATAATAGCCCATCGGGCAGAGATAAAAGGAAGCAGTCGAGAAGACTAGTGAGTCTTTCCAGTTATGACTGGTACGTAGAATGTTGATTGATTATTATGATTGATGTATTATATTATATTCGTCTATTACCATGATGTGAATAAGTATATGTGAGGAATGTGGAAGTCCGTGATATTGGATATAGCAATGTGCGCCATGAGCGATAGATGAAAGTGAGTTCATGGATTTGTAGCGCGAGTGAGTAGTGTGTACTCCGATGGAGGTGTGTTACCGTAAGATGTGTGGTGAGTGAAAGGTGAACTAGTGTGTGTACGCTTCATGGATTGTAAGGAGAGGTGGAGTGAATAGAAATGGTAGGGTATTATACCAATGTAATGTTATTCTTGTAGGTGTCGGGGACGGGCCGCAGAGCCACCTCGATGAGCACAGGGGATAGGCCAGCATAGGGCCGGAGGCCACACATAGGCCAGAAGTGAGGCTGTCAGTGCAGGACAGTAGAGGCACATAAAGTCGTGGCAGTCAGGCCACGGGCAGGGACGTAGATATGAGAGTGAATGAGATACTATGTTGTTGCCATGTTGATAGGCTAGTGAACTGATACTATGTTGTTGCCATGTTGATGGCTATGGAAATAATAACGTGTTATTGCCCTGCTGAGGTGCTAGGGGAGTGCTAAGGTGTATGACAATAGGAAGGTGATATTGAGAGACTGCGGTGCCAGTGAATCATTAATGTACTATTAAGACCCTGAGGGGAGAGGCTGAGGCCGAAGTGCCTTTAGGAGTAACTACCGGATTGTGGATCCGAGGGAGCGTGTGTGTGAGAATAAGGCCGTTGTACGGCAGTGCATTTCAATAATATAATGTATGTAATTGCGCTATTATATGTATAATTATGTTTAATAAATGTGTGAGTCTGATGGGTTGTTTTGTTAAGTGTTAAACTTGTTTGTTCGTGATTGTCGTCCTGTCATAAACTATTACATTTCCCAGTCTGGGATTTGTGACATTGGGGGCTCGTCCGTTGTGACATTGGGGGCTCGTCCGTTGTGACATTGGGGGCTCGTCCGTTGTGACATTGGGGGCTCGTCCGTTGTGACACATTCTGTATTCGTTATATTTAGTTGTTTTTCTGTTGTGCTAGGAATTCATGCTGTTGTCTTTGTTCGTGGGATGAATGGAATTTTCATGATATGATTTATGAATATTGATGCATGTATTGCTATGAATAGGTATTAATGTGTATTTAAACTTTCCAGAGTGTGTGCGTGCAGCCTGAGGAGACGAGCGGCCAGAGCTCCGATTAAAGGGAGGAGTTAAACTCAAAATTCAAAGTTAAGTGAAGCTGAAATTTTGTGCCCTGGATTGTGGGCTGTCCCTTTGATCTGTCTTTTTCCCTGTTTTTGCTGTTTTTGTTGTCGTTATAGGTTATACGGGCGGTGGCGCGGGTTTGCTGTGTTGAACTTAGTTTATCCTTTTAAAAAGGTGTGGTAAACTTTGGAACTTCGTTCATCACAGTGAACAGTTCTGTAGGGACCTGTATTTTTGTTTAGATTGTAGCGTTCTATCTTCCTCGTTGTTTTAGGAAGACGTTTCTCTTGTCCCTCTTCTACCTTTCTGTAGATACGTTCTTTTTTTTTCAGACTCTGTTCTTGTTCGTACCTTGTAGTGTAATCGGCGTAGTAGGTTGCATTTTTTTTTCCATTATAGTTTTTTTTTGTAGAAGCTTTGTCCTAGTCTGGTTCGTTGTCCTTGACGTACTTGTGGTCCTTCTACTATATTTCTTCATTCTTGTGGTTTCTATTTTCTTTTATAATTAATAGCGCTATACATTTTATAGATATAGAATTAGTTGTGCTGTAAAGGTAAATTTCTGAATTGTATTCTGAACCGGGTATTGTTATATCTGGTGTGATCTCAGGTCTCTGGTCGTGTCGTTAGTGATCATACCGACAGGTTGGTCGTTCGCATAATAGATACCATAACCATAAATCTGTGAAATGGCGGAACTCCAACAACTAATGAAGTTGGGTAAGGAACTTGGCCTGGAGGGAGAGGAGCTACGCGGCTGGATTAAAGAACAGCAGGCGGATTTGCGCGATGAGCGTGCTAAGGATAGAGAGCGTCAACAAGAAAAAGAGGCTCAAGAGCGACAGAGAGAAGAGGAAAGGGAGTTTAAGCAACAGGAAAGAGAGGCTAAGGTTAAGCAACAGGAGTTAGAGGCTCAGCAACAGGAAAGGGAGTTTAAGTTAAAGGAGTTGCATCAGCAACAGGAGAAACAGGCTCAGGAGAGGGAGTTAAGGTTAAAGGAGATAGAGGCGCAAGTAAAGATTGCGGAGTTAGAACTCAAGAAGAATACGCCAGCGGAAACGGCTGAGCGGCAGGTACACAATAAAGGTGGCGTTAGGATTAAGCTCCCTACGTTCGACGACCGGAAGGACGACATAGACGCCTTCCTTTACAGGTTCGAACTGAACGCACAATTGCAATGGGGGGAAAATAAGGAATTATGGGCCACGTACCTGGCGTCGCTATTGCAGGGGCGAGCGTTAACCTACTTTAAAGAGCTACAGCGCGAAGACGTGCAAGATTACGATAAGCTGAAGGCTTTGCTGCTTCGCCGATTTGCGCGTACCGAGGAATATTTCCGGGAGCAGTTTAGGCGAGCACGTGCAGATACCAGGGAGGACTTTGCTGCCTTCGTCGCGAGACTGACGGAGTATTTCGCGAACTGGGTAGACTTGGCGCATGTGGGCACGGATTTTGCTAAACTGAAAGACTTAATGATCCGTGACCAGCTGTACGCGTCGTGCCACAAGGATCTGGTGGCTTTCCTGAAAGAGAACGAACCCGCGACGGTGCAGGAGGCGTCTAAGTTGGCGGAGGCATACCGTACGGCGCATCCGTCCAAACCAGTCGCCAGGGCGTACGTCCAAGATGCTGGGTACGTCGCCGTTGTCGAGGGGTCGCCGGCAGGACTTAGGGACAGGTCGCGTCAGCGTGGTGCCTATAGTGGGCAAGGCCAGGGGCAGCATAGGGGCTATCACCAATCACCGGCATATGGATCCGGTAAGTTTGACCGAGCAGGAGGGCTAGGTCGCGGTAATGGCCGGGGGCGAGTTGTGACCTTTGCCGATGACCGACGGCATAGGGACTCTAGTTCCGGTCGCGATGGGTCACGGGGACCCAGGCCTAGAGCAGCACAGGGAGCGGAGTGTTGGACTTGCGGACGCGTGGGTCACTTTTCGCGCGAGTGTAGGGCCGCGAAGTGTTGGAACTGCGGAAGAGCAGATCACATCAGCGTGAACTGCCCGGCAGGTAGGATAGCGGCGAACGTGGACAGTAGCTCCAGTCCATGCTCCCCAAATAAATTTCATCATGCGGCTGCGTGTGTTACATCGGACAACGGAGGCGGACAGTATTCTAAGTGTCCCAGTTGTGAGAAGTTATTATCTTCCGGTGTTTTACCTTGTGGGAGAAAGATCCCCGTCATAAATTCATGTCATACAGGAGGTGGTCTTAGGGTTTATCCGGGGTTTGTTGGGGACGAACCGGTCTCGGTTTTACGAGATACAGGATCTACCGTTGTGGGAGTGCATAGGGACTGCATTCGGGATTCACAGCTTACAGGTGAGACTGTCCCGTGCATCCAATTTTCGGGGGCCATTGAGAGATTACCCATGGCAAAAATAATGATAGATACACCTTTCCTTAGCGGGGAAGTCGAAGCAGTCGTTGGTTGTTTTCCAGGCGCCCAGCTCATCATTGGGAATGTATCACGGGTAGTTTCCCCTTCCGATGAGAACGTGCAAGCATGGTCGCAATCAAAAGGTATTGACTTTTGCGCCGCGGTCGAAACACGCCGACGGGTAGCCGACAAAGACAAGATTAGACCTTTGGCTACGCCAGCGGTCAACCTAGACATCACGCCAGAGCGCTTGGCGAGATTACAAAGGGAGGACCCATCATTAAACCCATGTTTTGGGGAAGCGCGAACCGAGAAAACGAGGAGATATAAGAACGGGTCATCTTCTTTTTTTGTTCAGGCGGGCATTCTGTTCCGTAAGTATGTAACGGTGTCCTCCATTTTAAAGCAGGTCGTTGTGCCAGCGTTGCTGATCGCAACAGTATTGCGTCTGGCCCATGATGTTCCATTAGCGGGTCATATGGGAAGTACTAGAACCAAGCAGAGAGTTCTGAAAGATTTTTATTGGCCGTCAGTATACAGAGATGTACGTTTATATTGTAAGACGTGCAGTGCGTGCCAAAAGACGACGCATAAGGGTCGTACACCCCAGGCCCCTCTTCAGAAGATCCCCACGGTCTCGGGACCGTTTAAAAAGGTCTCGATAGACCTTGTTGGCCCCATTCACCCAGCGACCGATAGGGGGAATCGATTTTTCTTAACGGTCATATGTAATGCTACGAGATGGCCAGAGGCGGTTCCGCTGCGGACCATAACGTCTGAGGCAGTCGCGGAAGCGTTGTTTGCAATTTTCGCTAGGGTAGGAATACCAGAGCAAATTCTGTCTGATAGGGGCGCGCAATTTACGTCGCAGATGATGAAGGAATTGTTCCGCTTATTCAGTATACAACCCATCACTACCACCCCTTATCATCCGCAGGCTAATGGCATGGGCGAGAGATTGAACTCGACGTTAAAGTCGATGCTGCGTAAGGTAGCTGCTGATCGCCCTAAAGATTGGGATAGATATATCCCTGCGGTGTTATTCGCGTACAGAGAGGTACGGCAGGAGTCAACGGGATTCTCGCCGTTCGAAATGATGTACGGTCGTAGTCCCAGGGGCCCAACTGATGTTCTTCGGGACATGATGACGTCGCCATCATCGGGAGACGATGATCAGATTTCGGTGTTTCAGTACCTTGTTGATTTAAGAGAAAGACTATCTTCAGCGCGCACTATAGCAGAAGAAGCGTCTAATATCGCTTCGAAAAGAGCAAAAGACTATAAAGATAGAGGGTCCAAACTGAGAATTTTTAAGCCAGGAGACAAGGTTCTGCTGTTGTTACCTACGGACCATAATAAGTTATTGATGACATGGAAAGGCCCTTATGTTATTGAGCGAGTTGTTTCAAAGGTAGATTACGCTATCCACATTGATGGAGCGAGTAAGGTTTTCCATGTTAATATGCTACAGAGATTTTATGAGAGACCACAGTATCTGTGTGCACAGACAAGACCAGAGGAGACTGTCTTCTCTACTGCTTGTACGGGGGTCGTAGACCAGTTGGACTGTGACGTAAGCGACACCGAGGCGCAGGAAGAGTTACAAATTCAATTGCCGGAGTTAACTGCGACACAAGGTTACAGGGACGTAAAAATTAACCCTGACCTTACGAGTTCAAGGAGTAGGGAACTTGAGACCCTGTTAGCGTCATTTCCGGATGTTGTTACGGATTTGCCGGGTCGCACTACGGTGATCCAGCACCAAATAAAGTTGACTTCCGATAAGCCAGTATTTCTTAGACCGTATCCGTTGCCTTTTTCTTCGAGAGATAGAGTCATAAAGGAAGTTGAGTCAATGTTGAAGTTGGATGTGATAGAACCATCAACATCGCCGTATTCATCACCCATCGTCCTCGTGAAAAAACTTGATGGATCGGTGCGGTTCTGTATTGATTTTCGAAGATTGAACACTATTACGGTAGGCGATAGGGAGCCTATTCCGTTTCAGGAGGAATTAATAGCTTCATTGGCCGGGTCCACGTGGTTTTCCAAGATAGATTTGACGAAAGGGTATTGGGAAATCCCGCTTACTGAGGAGTCTAAACAATACACGGCGTTCCAAACGCCCATTGGATTATTCCAATTTAAGGTCATGCCATTTGGGTTGGTAAACGCGCCAGCGACGTTTGCACGATTAATGAGATTAGTGTTGGACATACCTAATGTCGTGTCATTCTTTGATGATATAGCATGCCATACGTCGACATGGTCTGAGCATATTCAGACACTAACAGTAATTTTTCAACGATTACGTCATTTTGGGTTAACTGCTAAACCCGCAAAGATGGATTTGGCATGTCCAGAGATAATATTCTTAGGACATATTGTGGGTAGAGGTGTTCAGAGACCTGAAGTAACAAAAATTGACAAGTTAGTAGGGTTGCAAATCCCTAAAACAAAGAAACAAGTCAGAAGCTTAGTGGGAATTTTAAATTATTACAGAAAGTTCATTCCAAATTTTTCCTCCTTGTCATCTTCTCTTACTGACCTTACTAAGAAGGGACAACCCGATAAGGTCCAGTGGACGTCTGAATGTCAGACATCATTTGATAATTTGGTGACAGCATTATCATCGTCACCCATTTTGATATTACCCGATTTTCGATCTAATTTTATCCTCAGAACGGATGCGTCGGACTCTGGTGTCGGCGCTTGTCTTCTACAGGAGAAGAACGAATGTCTCCATCCTGTATGTTATGTCAGTAGGAAGTTATTGCAGAGAGAAAGAAAGTATTCTGTGATAGAGCGTGAGTGTCTTGCCATTGTCTGGTCCGTCCAGAAACTAGGACGTTATCTCATGGGACGAGAATTTTGTATCCAGACAGACCACAAGCCACTGACATTTTTGTCGAAGAATCGTTCGTCCAGCCCACGCTTGTCTAGATGGGCATTGGCTTTACAGCCGTACACCTTCGTTATTCAGCCAATTCCAGGAACCAGCAATCATATCGCCGACTACCTTAGTCGAGCCTAGGGCAAGATTTCAGGAGCTTATACATCGGAGAACAGGAACATTGACAGGATCTGTGTGAATGAGTCGACTTTAAAATATTGACATTATAAAATATATGATATGAAGAATGGTTGATAGGTTGAATGGTTTTTGATTCTGTATTAGATATTGTGTTTAGTTAGCTAGTCATGAGGTGACACATATATGCATATTTCAGACCATATTGATCCCCATATTTTCCCCTGATTTCGGTATTTTATATACTGGGGGAACTGATAGGTCATTTTTCTAGTGTAGGTATTGCTCACGCTCACTCGTTGACAGTCATCTTGATGCGATTTGAAATTAATTGCATTAATTTTTTTGGGGTGGGGGATGATGTCACGAGTGGAGTGAGCGATAGTTAATAATTACGGGGGGAAAGGAGGAGAGTAAAATTAACGCACGGAGACAGGGAAGAAAAGTCGTGCATGTCATGAGTGGGGGGTCTGAAGGAGGCGAAAGCGCTGTATAACTATCACTGCAAGTTAGAAGGTCCTAGGGAGCGGATCTGTGAATAATAGCCCATCGGGCAGAGATAAAAGGAAGCAGTCGAGAAGACTAGTGAGTCTTTCCAGTTATGACTGGTACGTAGAATGTTGATTGATTATTATGATTGATGTATTATATTATATTCGTCTATTACCATGATGTGAATAAGTATATGTGAGGAATGTGGAAGTCCGTGATATTGGATATAGCAATGTGCGCCATGAGCGATAGATGAAAGTGAGTTCATGGATTTGTAGCGCGAGTGAGTAGTGTGTACTCCGATGGAGGTGTGTTACCGTAAGATGTGTGGTGAGTGAAAGGTGAACTAGTGTGTGTACGCTTCATGGATTGTAAGGAGAGGTGGAGTGAATAGAAATGGTAGGGTATTATACCAATGTAATGTTATTCTTGTAGGTGTCGGGGACGGGCCGCAGAGCCACCTCGATGAGCACAGGGGATAGGCCAGCATAGGGCCGGAGGCCACACATAGGCCAGAAGTGAGGCTGTCAGTGCAGGACAGTAGAGGCACATAAAGTCGTGGCAGTCAGGCCACGGGCAGGGACGTAGATATGAGAGTGAATGAGATACTATGTTGTTGCCATGTTGATAGGCTAGTGAACTGATACTATGTTGTTGCCATGTTGATGGCTATGGAAATAATAACGTGTTATTGCCCTGCTGAGGTGCTAGGGGAGTGCTAAGGTGTATGACAATAGGAAGGTGATATTGAGAGACTGCGGTGCCAGTGAATCATTAATGTACTATTAAGACCCTGAGGGGAGAGGCTGAGGCCGAAGTGCCTTTAGGAGTAACTACCGGATTGTGGATCCGAGGGAGCGTGTGTGTGAGAATAAGGCCGTTGTACGGCAGTGCATTTCAATAATATAATGTATGTAATTGCGCTATTATATGTATAATTATGTTTAATAAATGTGTGAGTCTGATGGGTTGTTTTGTTAAGTGTTAAACTTGTTTGTTCGTGATTGTCGTCCTGTCATAAACTATTACATTTCCCAGTCTGGGATTTGTGACATTGGGGGCTCGTCCGTTGTGACATTGGGGGCTCGTCCGTTGTGACATTGGGGGCTCGTCCGTTGTGACATTGGGGGCTCGTCCGTTGTGACACATTCTGTATTCGTTATATTTAGTTGTTTTTCTGTTGTGCTAGGAATTCATGCTGTTGTCTTTGTTCGTGGGATGAATGGAATTTTCATGATATGATTTATGAATATTGATGCATGTATTGCTATGAATAGGTATTAATGTGTATTTAAACTTTCCAGAGTGTGTGCGTGCAGCCTGAGGAGACGAGCGGCCAGAGCTCCGATTAAAGGGAGGAGTTAAACTCAAAATTCAAAGTTAAGTGAAGCTGAAATTTTGTGCCCTGGATTGTGGGCTGTCCCTTTGATCTGTCTTTTTCCCTGTTTTTGCTGTTTTTGTTGTCGTTATAGGTTATACGGGCGGTGGCGCGGGTTTGCTGTGTTGAACTTAGTTTATCCTTTTAAAAAGGTGTGGTAAACTTTGGAACTTCGTTCATCACAGTGAACAGTTCTGTAGGGACCTGTATTTTTGTTTAGATTGTAGCGTTCTATCTTCCTCGTTGTTTTAGGAAGACGTTTCTCTTGTCCCTCTTCTACCTTTCTGTAGATACGTTCTTTTTTTTTCAGACTCTGTTCTTGTTCGTACCTTGTAGTGTAATCGGCGTAGTAGGTTGCATTTTTTTTTCCATTATAGTTTTTTTTTGTAGAAGCTTTGTCCTAGTCTGGTTCGTTGTCCTTGACGTACTTGTGGTCCTTCTACTATATTTCTTCATTCTTGTGGTTTCTATTTTCTTTTATAATTAATAGCGCTATACATTTTATAGATATAGAATTAGTTGTGCTGTAAAGGTAAATTTCTGAATTGTATTCTGAACCGGGTATTGTTATATCTGGTGTGATCTCAGGTCTCTGGTCGTGTCGTTAGTGATCATACCGACAGGTTGGTCGTTCGCATAATAGATACCATAACCATAAATCTGTGAAATGGCGGAACTCCAACAACTAATGAAGTTGGGTAAGGAACTTGGCCTGGAGGGAGAGGAGCTACGCGGCTGGATTAAAGAACAGCAGGCGGATTTGCGCGATGAGCGTGCTAAGGATAGAGAGCGTCAACAAGAAAAAGAGGCTCAAGAGCGACAGAGAGAAGAGGAAAGGGAGTTTAAGCAACAGGAAAGAGAGGCTAAGGTTAAGCAACAGGAGTTAGAGGCTCAGCAACAGGAAAGGGAGTTTAAGTTAAAGGAGTTGCATCAGCAACAGGAGAAACAGGCTCAGGAGAGGGAGTTAAGGTTAAAGGAGATAGAGGCGCAAGTAAAGATTGCGGAGTTAGAACTCAAGAAGAATACGCCAGCGGAAACGGCTGAGCGGCAGGTACACAATAAAGGTGGCGTTAGGATTAAGCTCCCTACGTTCGACGACCGGAAGGACGACATAGACGCCTTCCTTTACAGGTTCGAACTGAACGCACAATTGCAATGGGGGGAAAATAAGGAATTATGGGCCACGTACCTGGCGTCGCTATTGCAGGGGCGAGCGTTAACCTACTTTAAAGAGCTACAGCGCGAAGACGTGCAAGATTACGATAAGCTGAAGGCTTTGCTGCTTCGCCGATTTGCGCGTACCGAGGAATATTTCCGGGAGCAGTTTAGGCGAGCACGTGCAGATACCAGGGAGGACTTTGCTGCCTTCGTCGCGAGACTGACGGAGTATTTCGCGAACTGGGTAGACTTGGCGCATGTGGGCACGGATTTTGCTAAACTGAAAGACTTAATGATCCGTGACCAGCTGTACGCGTCGTGCCACAAGGATCTGGTGGCTTTCCTGAAAGAGAACGAACCCGCGACGGTGCAGGAGGCGTCTAAGTTGGCGGAGGCATACCGTACGGCGCATCCGTCCAAACCAGTCGCCAGGGCGTACGTCCAAGATGCTGGGTACGTCGCCGTTGTCGAGGGGTCGCCGGCAGGACTTAGGGACAGGTCGCGTCAGCGTGGTGCCTATAGTGGGCAAGGCCAGGGGCAGCATAGGGGCTATCACCAATCACCGGCATATGGATCCGGTAAGTTTGACCGAGCAGGAGGGCTAGGTCGCGGTAATGGCCGGGGGCGAGTTGTGACCTTTGCCGATGACCGACGGCATAGGGACTCTAGTTCCGGTCGCGATGGGTCACGGGGACCCAGGCCTAGAGCAGCACAGGGAGCGGAGTGTTGGACTTGCGGACGCGTGGGTCACTTTTCGCGCGAGTGTAGGGCCGCGAAGTGTTGGAACTGCGGAAGAGCAGATCACATCAGCGTGAACTGCCCGGCAGGTAGGATAGCGGCGAACGTGGACAGTAGCTCCAGTCCATGCTCCCCAAATAAATTTCATCATGCGGCTGCGTGTGTTACATCGGACAACGGAGGCGGACAGTATTCTAAGTGTCCCAGTTGTGAGAAGTTATTATCTTCCGGTGTTTTACCTTGTGGGAGAAAGATCCCCGTCATAAATTCATGTCATACAGGAGGTGGTCTTAGGGTTTATCCGGGGTTTGTTGGGGACGAACCGGTCTCGGTTTTACGAGATACAGGATCTACCGTTGTGGGAGTGCATAGGGACTGCATTCGGGATTCACAGCTTACAGGTGAGACTGTCCCGTGCATCCAATTTTCGGGGGCCATTGAGAGATTACCCATGGCAAAAATAATGATAGATACACCTTTCCTTAGCGGGGAAGTCGAAGCAGTCGTTGGTTGTTTTCCAGGCGCCCAGCTCATCATTGGGAATGTATCACGGGTAGTTTCCCCTTCCGATGAGAACGTGCAAGCATGGTCGCAATCAAAAGGTATTGACTTTTGCGCCGCGGTCGAAACACGCCGACGGGTAGCCGACAAAGACAAGATTAGACCTTTGGCTACGCCAGCGGTCAACCTAGACATCACGCCAGAGCGCTTGGCGAGATTACAAAGGGAGGACCCATCATTAAACCCATGTTTTGGGGAAGCGCGAACCGAGAAAACGAGGAGATATAAGAACGGGTCATCTTCTTTTTTTGTTCAGGCGGGCATTCTGTTCCGTAAGTATGTAACGGTGTCCTCCATTTTAAAGCAGGTCGTTGTGCCAGCGTTGCTGATCGCAACAGTATTGCGTCTGGCCCATGATGTTCCATTAGCGGGTCATATGGGAAGTACTAGAACCAAGCAGAGAGTTCTGAAAGATTTTTATTGGCCGTCAGTATACAGAGATGTACGTTTATATTGTAAGACGTGCAGTGCGTGCCAAAAGACGACGCATAAGGGTCGTACACCCCAGGCCCCTCTTCAGAAGATCCCCACGGTCTCGGGACCGTTTAAAAAGGTCTCGATAGACCTTGTTGGCCCCATTCACCCAGCGACCGATAGGGGGAATCGATTTTTCTTAACGGTCATATGTAATGCTACGAGATGGCCAGAGGCGGTTCCGCTGCGGACCATAACGTCTGAGGCAGTCGCGGAAGCGTTGTTTGCAATTTTCGCTAGGGTAGGAATACCAGAGCAAATTCTGTCTGATAGGGGCGCGCAATTTACGTCGCAGATGATGAAGGAATTGTTCCGCTTATTCAGTATACAACCCATCACTACCACCCCTTATCATCCGCAGGCTAATGGCATGGGCGAGAGATTGAACTCGACGTTAAAGTCGATGCTGCGTAAGGTAGCTGCTGATCGCCCTAAAGATTGGGATAGATATATCCCTGCGGTGTTATTCGCGTACAGAGAGGTACGGCAGGAGTCAACGGGATTCTCGCCGTTCGAAATGATGTACGGTCGTAGTCCCAGGGGCCCAACTGATGTTCTTCGGGACATGATGACGTCGCCATCATCGGGAGACGATGATCAGATTTCGGTGTTTCAGTACCTTGTTGATTTAAGAGAAAGACTATCTTCAGCGCGCACTATAGCAGAAGAAGCGTCTAATATCGCTTCGAAAAGAGCAAAAGACTATAAAGATAGAGGGTCCAAACTGAGAATTTTTAAGCCAGGAGACAAGGTTCTGCTGTTGTTACCTACGGACCATAATAAGTTATTGATGACATGGAAAGGCCCTTATGTTATTGAGCGAGTTGTTTCAAAGGTAGATTACGCTATCCACATTGATGGAGCGAGTAAGGTTTTCCATGTTAATATGCTACAGAGATTTTATGAGAGACCACAGTATCTGTGTGCACAGACAAGACCAGAGGAGACTGTCTTCTCTACTGCTTGTACGGGGGTCGTAGACCAGTTGGACTGTGACGTAAGCGACACCGAGGCGCAGGAAGAGTTACAAATTCAATTGCCGGAGTTAACTGCGACACAAGGTTACAGGGACGTAAAAATTAACCCTGACCTTACGAGTTCAAGGAGTAGGGAACTTGAGACCCTGTTAGCGTCATTTCCGGATGTTGTTACGGATTTGCCGGGTCGCACTACGGTGATCCAGCACCAAATAAAGTTGACTTCCGATAAGCCAGTATTTCTTAGACCGTATCCGTTGCCTTTTTCTTCGAGAGATAGAGTCATAAAGGAAGTTGAGTCAATGTTGAAGTTGGATGTGATAGAACCATCAACATCGCCGTATTCATCACCCATCGTCCTCGTGAAAAAACTTGATGGATCGGTGCGGTTCTGTATTGATTTTCGAAGATTGAACACTATTACGGTAGGCGATAGGGAGCCTATTCCGTTTCAGGAGGAATTAATAGCTTCATTGGCCGGGTCCACGTGGTTTTCCAAGATAGATTTGACGAAAGGGTATTGGGAAATCCCGCTTACTGAGGAGTCTAAACAATACACGGCGTTCCAAACGCCCATTGGATTATTCCAATTTAAGGTCATGCCATTTGGGTTGGTAAACGCGCCAGCGACGTTTGCACGATTAATGAGATTAGTGTTGGACATACCTAATGTCGTGTCATTCTTTGATGATATAGCATGCCATACGTCGACATGGTCTGAGCATATTCAGACACTAACAGTAATTTTTCAACGATTACGTCATTTTGGGTTAACTGCTAAACCCGCAAAGATGGATTTGGCATGTCCAGAGATAATATTCTTAGGACATATTGTGGGTAGAGGTGTTCAGAGACCTGAAGTAACAAAAATTGACAAGTTAGTAGGGTTGCAAATCCCTAAAACAAAGAAACAAGTCAGAAGCTTAGTGGGAATTTTAAATTATTACAGAAAGTTCATTCCAAATTTTTCCTCCTTGTCATCTTCTCTTACTGACCTTACTAAGAAGGGACAACCCGATAAGGTCCAGTGGACGTCTGAATGTCAGACATCATTTGATAATTTGGTGACAGCATTATCATCGTCACCCATTTTGATATTACCCGATTTTCGATCTAATTTTATCCTCAGAACGGATGCGTCGGACTCTGGTGTCGGCGCTTGTCTTCTACAGGAGAAGAACGAATGTCTCCATCCTGTATGTTATGTCAGTAGGAAGTTATTGCAGAGAGAAAGAAAGTATTCTGTGATAGAGCGTGAGTGTCTTGCCATTGTCTGGTCCGTCCAGAAACTAGGACGTTATCTCATGGGACGAGAATTTTGTATCCAGACAGACCACAAGCCACTGACATTTTTGTCGAAGAATCGTTCGTCCAGCCCACGCTTGTCTAGATGGGCATTGGCTTTACAGCCGTACACCTTCGTTATTCAGCCAATTCCAGGAACCAGCAATCATATCGCCGACTACCTTAGTCGAGCCTAGGGCAAGATTTCAGGAGCTTATACATCGGAGAACAGGAACATTGACAGGATCTGTGTGAATGAGTCGACTTTAAAATATTGACATTATAAAATATATGATATGAAGAATGGTTGATAGGTTGAATGGTTTTTGATTCTGTATTAGATATTGTGTTTAGTTAGCTAGTCATGAGGTGACACATATATGCATATTTCAGACCATATTGATCCCCATATTTTCCCCTGATTTCGGTATTTTATATACTGGGGGAACTGATAGGTCATTTTTCTAGTGTAGGTATTGCTCACGCTCACTCGTTGACAGTCATCTTGATGCGATTTGAAATTAATTGCATTAATTTTTTTGGGGTGGGGGATGATGTCACGAGTGGAGTGAGCGATAGTTAATAATTACGGGGGGAAAGGAGGAGAGTAAAATTAACGCACGGAGACAGGGAAGAAAAGTCGTGCATGTCATGAGTGGGGGGTCTGAAGGAGGCGAAAGCGCTGTATAACTATCACTGCAAGTTAGAAGGTCCTAGGGAGCGGATCTGTGAATAATAGCCCATCGGGCAGAGATAAAAGGAAGCAGTCGAGAAGACTAGTGAGTCTTTCCAGTTATGACTGGTACGTAGAATGTTGATTGATTATTATGATTGATGTATTATATTATATTCGTCTATTACCATGATGTGAATAAGTATATGTGAGGAATGTGGAAGTCCGTGATATTGGATATAGCAATGTGCGCCATGAGCGATAGATGAAAGTGAGTTCATGGATTTGTAGCGCGAGTGAGTAGTGTGTACTCCGATGGAGGTGTGTTACCGTAAGATGTGTGGTGAGTGAAAGGTGAACTAGTGTGTGTACGCTTCATGGATTGTAAGGAGAGGTGGAGTGAATAGAAATGGTAGGGTATTATACCAATGTAATGTTATTCTTGTAGGTGTCGGGGACGGGCCGCAGAGCCACCTCGATGAGCACAGGGGATAGGCCAGCATAGGGCCGGAGGCCACACATAGGCCAGAAGTGAGGCTGTCAGTGCAGGACAGTAGAGGCACATAAAGTCGTGGCAGTCAGGCCACGGGCAGGGACGTAGATATGAGAGTGAATGAGATACTATGTTGTTGCCATGTTGATAGGCTAGTGAACTGATACTATGTTGTTGCCATGTTGATGGCTATGGAAATAATAACGTGTTATTGCCCTGCTGAGGTGCTAGGGGAGTGCTAAGGTGTATGACAATAGGAAGGTGATATTGAGAGACTGCGGTGCCAGTGAATCATTAATGTACTATTAAGACCCTGAGGGGAGAGGCTGAGGCCGAAGTGCCTTTAGGAGTAACTACCGGATTGTGGATCCGAGGGAGCGTGTGTGTGAGAATAAGGCCGTTGTACGGCAGTGCATTTCAATAATATAATGTATGTAATTGCGCTATTATATGTATAATTATGTTTAATAAATGTGTGAGTCTGATGGGTTGTTTTGTTAAGTGTTAAACTTGTTTGTTCGTGATTGTCGTCCTGTCATAAACTATTACATTTCCCAGTCTGGGATTTGTGACAAATAATACATGTATTAACTCTAATCTTGTTTATCACTTTAACCTTAATCTCTGAAGAGCTAACACTATGAATTGGTTCCTAACTGGAAATTTAACCACAGTCGATTCTGACTTTCAGATCACTGAGCAGTTACCGTGAGGTTACTAAGGAATTGAGCATCTTCTGCCACCTGAAAAAAATTCAGCTACGTTGGGCAGGACATGTTGTCAGAATGCCCGACTCCAGACTCCCTAAGCAAATCTTCTTCTCTGAGCTCTCCAATGGAACGAGGAATGTTGGGGCCCCAAAGAGACGTTACAAAGACACTCTCAAGCAATCACTGAAGGCCTTTGCCATTGATGTGAGTGAGTGGGAAAAGCTCTCGCTTGATCGTGCAAATTGGAGGGCGGCCCTTACCAGAGGCAGAAAAGCATGGGAAGCTGACAGAGTCCAGCAGGCTATCAAAAAAAGAGAACGGCGCAAGAAAAGGCCCAGTGGTACTGAACCAACGGAGCACTCTTGTCATTTATGCGGAAGGGTCTGCAGGGCAAAAATAGGACTTATCAGTCACATGAGAAGCCATAAGTCATGAAAGAACAGTCTTTCCATTCTGTCCTCTGTGTCCTTTAGTTCTCTTTATTGTCCATGTGTTGAAATTCTCAACAATTTCTGTTCTTTATTCCTCTGGTGTTGTTAAGGTCATCATCATACCTGATGGACGAACTATTATTATTATTATTATTACTGTGTGAGGTTACCGTGAGGTTATCCTGAGATTTTCCCTGGATATTTTACCTGGAGGTTGTACCCGAAGTTTTTGACCTGGAGTTCACATGGAGTTTGTCCTGTCCAGAATGACAACGACATAGCCTGGAACTTCCGATGATTTAATTCTACTTCTGTTTGGGAGTCATAGCCGAGCGGAGGAAGGGAACTGTGTGTGAATATATAATTATATCAAGTGATATTTTAAAGTCTGTGACTTGCAGATCGGAAATTTCTCTTATTACTACTACTAGGACTGGTAAACAAATGTGAACTTTGTCCTTAATGTGAGGTTCAAAGGACTACAGTCATTATTTAGTTTTGAGTGTTTTAGAATGTCTGATTTAATTCTGTTTAAGTTGATATTTACATTTCAGATCGCAGCTGATACTGCAGTTTAAGGTATTCTTTTTCAGGAGCTTTAAGTAAGACTATTTTGAAGCATTTGCATACTATTCACAGTATCTGTCATTGTCGATCGGGACTAATCTGTTTATTCGTTTGATCTTATTATTTTTCTTTCTTACTGTTTGCTGTGTTTATGTATAAATCATATATTATCATTCATATTTCAACATTATCCTTAGTAGCATTGTTACCAATATTAAACTTAGTAACTGATTTATATTCTATCTTGGGTCTTGTCTTGGTGTTTTGGCAGAGCAAGCGTGAGATTCCCTGATATTTTGTAAGGGGTTACAGAGCTCGGCGAGCAATACCTTTGCTTGCTCCCGACTCTGTGACGAGGTTCCTGTCCCTCTATTTAAGGTGTCGCAAAACTCGGTGAGCAATACCGTTGCTTGCTCCTGACTTTGTGACAACAAGAATAGCCCTTTGTTATGAATGGACTCAAAAACTATCGAGTGAATCTTTCTGAAATTTGACACGATGAAGTGAAGGACCATAATTATAAGGCCATATTATAACAGGTGAAACCATGGAATAATCGGCAAAATGCGAACATAATACAAGTGAACTTTTAACTCATGGGAGGGTTTTTGGGGACGTGTAACAAATAGGGCGGTGCCCGTTCACTGAATGAACTTCTCAGTGCATACCGAATCTTGCCAAGTAGTTGTTGAATACTGGAGTTACTGTCTTTGCTGTCTTTGCATTCTGCTCTGCTTATAAACTCTATTTTCCACACTACTAAACCATTTAGCCCCGGTCCATAAAAATGGTTTTTGCAATAATGTTAAAAAGCTACTACTGTGTCCTTTCAATTTAATCACCTCTCTCACCAAATCTTGACCTATTACATTCTTTCGCAAAGACGCGGATGGTTGGTGGGAGCTTCTGGTAAGCTCTCCTTCTGTCCTATCATTGTGTTAAATTCTGTCCATTACGTTGCTTTCTTCTTGCCACAGTGTGACAGGTTTGTGTAGACGTGCCTTCTCCAAACGCAAACCTCAAGACTCAAACTCTCGCAAAGGTTTGCGCCCGTTCACGCAACGGCACGACGTCATGTTTGTTAGTCTGACATGCTATAGACACGATATCAAGGCGGCATCATTTTCAATTATCTCGAGGCTATTTTCTTAACCCACAAAAGGATGCAAATAGCTGTCAGTGTCAGCCGCGTCCTTGTCTAGTACTGCCTTACTGATGACGTACGTTCCCAGTCCGTCTATACGCTCACCGTCACCTAACCTCGAGTGTCCACGGCACGAGCAAGTGACAGATATAAATTACAGTGTAAACACTATCAAAAACTGGCATTCTACACAAAATGACATTTGGCAATGACATGTGTCACCATTATTTCCAAATCTATCGTGCAAGAGGTTTAATTACACGGGCGCATCCCCCGGCCGGCCGACCCTTAGTGGTTTGCTCTCGGCTTACACCGCACCGACTTTCATTGAGGCCGCAGTGTCAACACCACGTACTTTAACCTAAACCCGCGAGTTTATGACACTCAAGCAGTTCAGAGCCGTAAAGTTCTATGTCCAACCCCTAGTATTCTATACAAATGTCCTGGGATCATTAAATTCCAGAATAAAATATCTCATATTATCAAAATTATGTTCCAAGAGCCAACCGTAAAAGAATTATGAAACAATCAAAACAATGTATTTCAGGCAAACATTGTACCAAGACCTCCACAGATTTAGAGACCTTCTTTGTCGCTTTTTTTGTGGAAAAAGACAGGTTATGCAGAAAAAAAAAACATTACGGAAGACGCAGTATTTCTTAAACAATCTTTTTGATTTGACCAAGAGGAACTATTAAAGTATATGGCACAGAGAGATAGATTGGAGCCAAGGAGCTTATTGACTGGAGCTCATTTCATTCTATAAAAAGTTGTTAAAAAGTGAATGTAACCCAAGTTTGGTTATACGGTCTTTTTCAGTAGCATGGCAATCCTGGCAGTGTGTGGCAGCAGCCCTGAACTAATTTAATTTAAATTTACCTTCACGAGTCATGTCATGATACTCGAGAGCATACAAAATCAGTGGGGAATAATAACATAGCCTCGGCGCGACTTTGGCACCCTACGCTTACCGTGTTTGTTCGTGCATTGCCTGGCAAGCGGATGTTTGTCCAGTGACACCGAGGGACATTATTCCTGAGGACACTGTGTAAAAACGTGCTTATCTGGACAACGGTACCTTAAACGCTCACTATCAGAACATCCACGTGTGAACATAATTATGTATGTCAATGTTTCAGTTAAAATGAATGTCAGTGCAGTTAATATTAAGATAATATAAAATACGAATCACAGAGCATTTAAAAGCGCATACAAGGTAAACATCTTCTGCATCATTCATTATATAAACATAATATTTATCATAACTCAATAATTCCATACTAAGCGTACAGGAAGTGGCATGATACGGAACACTCGTGAAATACTGCACACATAATGATATTGTCTCGTTAAGACGAATTGTGGTGGGCAAAAAACGATTTTTTTGTTGGTATAGTTAATATTACACACTCTGTATTATAAGTTTAAAAATTTACAAACGGTAATGCATAAATTCAAACTTATAATCTGCAGCCTCTCTGCTAAACATCCGTATAATTTAACAGAGAGACAATGGACGCTGTTTCATTTATGTATATCATTAATTGATACTTCAATTGCCATATTTACACACCTTTTGCCCTCATAATCGATAAATAGTTCATTATTAAACCAATGGCCAATTTTAATTAGCTCGTAATAAAACAATTTACTCATGTGCAACGAAACAAACAGCTGGACTGACACATCGTAGCATGAACTTTGTGCTCTTTGACGTCCATTAATATTTTTCTTCTCCTTTCAAGCCCTCGCTCACTCTACATCTTTCTCGCGAAATAATCAATCACCCGGAAGTTAATTCTATTTGTAAACCTTTCTTGATATTTTCCCCAACATGTCACACATTCATCACAATCTGCACATGAACCCCTTACAGCTGATCTGCATAGCACTGTTCTCTTCTTCATGTGCAATCATTTCTAATCACTGATAAGCAGCAATATTCTTTCGACTTGTGAACGAAAGAGAGAAGACCCTAGGTTTTCGTGCCGTATGATTACGAGATCCTCATAAATGATCATAAATCATTCTGTTTCCACCTGAGATAAAACACTGCATAAGCATTCTAAAGTATCTGCATTTCTCCCTGTTCTCTAGCGAAAGTCTAGCACAATAATGATCCTAGCTCAAAGATTTTGTCTGCTAAGGCATGATCTATTTTGAAAGAAAATGCAGTCTCGTCAAACTAAACGCTTGGAGATAGTTATTATGTCTTCAGCGAGATAGCTGGAGTAAGTGTGCTGTAGACTGCCAAAAAATGTTACATACGCCACGCGTATACCAAAGCCGTAGCAGCGGAAACAGATGAGAGAGCTAGATGCAGGTCCGCCTTGTGGCTTTAAGATCCACGTAAAATGAAATTAAATACCTTCATACCTCAAGCACCTTCTCCTTCTTCTTTAAAAAGGTGCACTTTACTCCAACGTTTAGCGTGCAAGAGCAACCTGTTTTTCTCCCAGACCTTCTGCAACGTAATATGTAACAAAATAAACGAAATGAATACAGTTTGCAGACAAAAAATCGTGCTCAAAATAACCACAAGGGAAAAAGAAATAATATATCATTTTAAAGTTCCAGATTCGCTGTTAAATACAGTTAAAATGCGTTTGCGCTTTCTTATAGAACTTAGTAAAGAAATAGATCAAACACCTTCCACTCAAACTTTGCCAAGCTCCGGTCTACACGTATGAGAACATGTAAAAATAAGGTAAGGAATTTATTAAACTGTAACTCGGGTGGAGGATGGACGCTGGCTTGGATTCCTCTCGAGTTACAGAGGTTTGAGAAAACAAATTTGTGGCCTACATTCTTCTCTGAAAGACAAACGAGGGGGATGATCTATGCTTCAGCCATGACAAGTCACCTTTTTTTTAGGTGCATGTGTCCCCAGAACCACACTATCCATGTGGGATTGCAGATTTTTGTGATCAGTTTTGGATCTGGTTATCAGTCATACTGGCAACCTGGATTCTAGAACTGCTGAAAAGACGGTTTCGAATTTCACCGCTTTTTATGTGGTTTTGCCTTGTTCCAAGTTTTTACCTGTTGCGTTGTCTTTTTAAAATGATTGCTGTATTCCCTGGATATATTCAAATTGCACCCTTTTTTGTTCTGTGGTTCTGGCTTGTTCCAACTTTTTTTTTTTACCTGTTGTTCTGTTGTTGTTTTTTTATATTTTAGCTGTATCCACAGGCTGTTTGTGCCAACCTTCACTCTCATTTTCTGTATTTTACTCTTTTTCATCTTCTTTCACAATCTCTCTCCTTTTCGCAATTTTTCTCTGTTCCTACATCTTTTTTCCTCGTAATCTTTTCCTCTTTCTCGAATTCCTCGTTTTAACCTGTGTTTCCTCCACTCCACGGGCGAGGGAACATTCACTGACTACAAAATAATACAAAATAAATGCAGCATTCTGTTCAGGTAGTCATGACACTTATTTCAGTTTGCTTTTACACCTGGTAGTCTCGCCCACAAGTTTACTTTCCACTAGCAAAGGGCTCAGAGGATGAAGTACTCCAGCCAGTCTGGAATACGTGAACGGCGTTTTGTTCATAGTAATTTAATGACAGCTCTCGTGAATTTACATCAACAGTGGCATTGCAAAACAACTTCGCAAAGGGCGCACAGATTTTAAATTTCCCCTTTCAGGTGTCGTGCTTTTCTCGCCCCCCAAAAGCTACAAAAAGCGGCTTTGTTACAAGACCAGGATTGGATAACACAGGCTTTAGACACTCCGAAAAAAAATGTCCGCAGAACCCAACTCCAAGACACCACAGTCCAGTCACATATCATTTTACTAAACATGACCTTTGTCTGGATACCAGCTGACCCACGGACTGAGAAAAAAAAAAGTAAACCCACACAGCTGCCTATTGTCCATTCTACCGGGACCAGGTCAAAGCTCTCGTCAGCAGCACCCTGAGCTCTTTTCTACACTGCTCTCTTACCTTTTCTCAAGGACACATGAAAAGCAGGGCCGTTTTCGCCTTTCGACCACTCGTGAAATGTCATGTGACATATAAAAGAACCCTTGCCATGCTCAATGGATAAATCTATTAAATTGATATGTACATCTATTTCATATGTCTGCGCCTCTTTGTGCACAAAGACCCAAAGCAATTAAGAGAATAAAGAAAGAGACAAATGGTCTAGATTTGAGTGCAGTGGTACAAGTAGTACCTGGACAAGGAAAGGCCACTGAGTGGCCAATGGCTAACTTTATTGATCATTTTTACGGTAGTCTGGACCCTGTTGGCAAAGTCTCAACCACTTGAGTTGACAAGTAACACAGTCTTTCGATAAAGACCAAAAAAACCGCGAGGTGAGCAGCAATGTAAGGCAGGCTTGGCCTATTTACGTAAGTAAACCCGTACAGTGTGTAGACAGCGCCACTGGTTACGTGCGCCCCTAACTCTTATGGCGTCTGTCAGATTTAGCAAACTATGACGTTCTGCGAGGTCTGTATCAATATTTTGACCAAAATGTGCCCGTAGGAAGCGGAAACTCAGCTAAGGCACATTGGGAAACAAAAGCAGGAAAAATAATGGGCATAATGAGCTGTGGTCTCCCTACTCCACCCACTCTAGCTTTGGGGGAGATTTTGGCAGGCGAAAAGAAAACAATAACGACTTTTGCCTCGACATTGAAAGCACAGAGTCTTTGGGGGCACAATCAAGAGACAGGTTTTAACACACGATTCATTTAACAATACGATCTTACTCCATATGGGGAGTTTTTCTCTGCCATGATTTACTATAATCTTTTCCACGACATAGTTCTACATTTGTTTGCCCTAGAAAGGTCTTTCGCATAAACAAGCATGGACTTTGTAGTTCACAAGAAGATAAACATGGACCCTGAACTTTTAAAGGTCGGAAGAAAATTATGGTGCTTCACATATCAAAGAGCCTCCCTCGTCCTACGAAGGTATGATTATGTTTTCCTCCTTTAATATTCCACCAGAAAAATTATATCTAATTATTTATTGACTGGAAAAGTAATATTTAAAGAAGGGGACGATCCAACTTGCCCCTGAAAAAGGTTGGAAAAACCTGCTATTATAACGTGAAAGTTAGAAATAAAAATTCCTCTGAGGGACAGATCTGCAGTGTTACCGAAGTAGACTTTGTACGTCAACATCAATCTAGGTCAAGTTCACTTTTTAATATCACTTAATTGAAAGGCATTTGAGTTATAATATTGTACGTCTAAGAATTTTTTTGTTTTTTGTTTTTTGTCATCACAAAAAAAACTGTCCCGAACAAAGAATAGTCCAGGGTGGTTTTTTTGTTTTTTGTTTGTTTTTTTGTATTTTTTTTGTGTGTGACTTTTGTAAAATTCTGGTTTCTAAAATTCGAGTACTTCCTTTGAAATCAATCACAAACCTCATCTATTACAATTTCAACACGCAAGTACTTCAAGTATTGGCCAAAGTTTTCTGCGATATCAAATTTTAACGTGGTGAAAAAACGGGACAAAATACCTACCCAAAAAAGGAACGTCAACCTTTGTTTGCCCAGGGCACGAACTGTTCTTGAAATGCAAAATTCGATAAGTATGTCACCGTGTAAATGTCAACTCTTAATAATGTCAAACAAAGCATAAACACACAGTCATACACTCGTGAAGTCGGTTCAGAATTACCCCCCATGAGCCAATGGCATTCAAAAATGGCTTATATGGAATTCGATACAAAGTTAACACAATATTATCGATCACCATCAGAATCCTTTGCGGGAGCAAACTAAATATGACTTTTATTCTATTTGGATCACTAACATTACGCCTCAGAAAAAGAAACTATGATCCATTTCCAACTTGCAGATAGTTTTCAGTCCACGCCATCTTTTCCATTAATTTACTTTAGTCAAAACAATTGTAACGTCTCATCATGAGCTGGAAGTTGCACGTTCTTTGCTGTCCATCAGCTTACCTGTAAAATGGTTTACTGGACAACTGATGAGGAAATTCACCTTTAGGATTGGTCCATGCCGTCGTTTCATGACCATCAGCTTCAGCTGCAAGTGAATACTCCTAATAAACTATGCTGGCAGTTAAAAACGTTCATCTATGACACCGTCTGTATTAGAGGTGACACTTTGAATAGTGGAAGTGAAGGGGTAACTAAGTGTGCAAATGTATACGGTGTAAGTAAATTTTGCATCTACAAGAGTTAGCGTCCAAATATACACACCTCAGTACCAATTATTGAAGCGTTGAGAGCAGAGATAATGATTCTTCTGCAATAAAGCTAGAGTTACGAGTGGGACAGAAGAACAAGAAGGACAGAACTGTTGCCACGTACACTTCACGTCGTTCCGATGATCAAATCAGAATGTTTCGTTGCTGACAATGAAACCTCGTACCATTTCAGCTTCTTATTTGACCTAGGTATGAATTTCATAATCCTGGCTTCCTAGGCCCTGGAAAAGACCTATTAATGATTTGTGACAGCCCCAAATTGTCCAGTAAAAGTTTCTCCATCAGCGGTTTGACCAATGTCGCCGGAGCTTCGCGTGGGTCCCTAATTTAAACAAATGTATTCAGACTGCCAATTGCCATGCTCACTTATCGAGCGTCAACATTGTCCGTGTTTGCTTGAGTTGCCCCACTGAGAGGCCTAGGTGGCGCTCTGACGGGCTCTCCCGCAAAATACTTCTACAAATCAGCGGGTACAATGACCTTTGGTGTCAAGTTCTTGTGTGTTTAAGGGAACAATGGCTAGACATGCGGGCCGCAAATTCCACAACAAATCATTAATGGCCCAGTGCCTGTCCCCCCCCCCCCCTCCACGACCCCTTCCCCTGCCCTCTCTCCCTGGCCTCTTTCGAAAAAAGAAGACAACGTAGATTGGCATTTGGACGTCAAATTGACTTACAGCATTTTAAAAAATGATTATTCAATATGTGCAACGTTGACGGCATGCGTACGTGATTCAGACTAAAGTTGGGGTCTACCGATGAGCAAGCCATAATTATGATATATGAGTTACAAACTAAAATTCTGTTAGTACAAATGGAATGTGTGAAGTTCCACTAGTTATTCGAATTTTAATAACCAAGAATTAGCTGCAGACACGCAAAACCATAGTTCGAAAACGCCAGCCTCTCTTTTAATCTACCTATCAGCAAAGCAAAACCGGAACTGTTTTCACGCTCATCAACGAGCGAAAATAGAGGTAATTTTGTGATGTGACCAGCTGTGGTATTCTCGCTGGGGTATTCTCGCTGGGCCGCTGAATACTATCGCAGTTGGCCGTTGCCAGCGTACCATGACGACACAAATACTGCTTGCCTCGCTGATTACGCCTGCCACTGGACACAGGTGCAAAGACTATTTTCTCCCCATTTCATTCCGTTCAGATCGCTGAAGAGATTAGGGGTCCTGATCCTAAACACCCATCCATGCAGGTAAAATGCTCTCCAGTTTTGAGTGTCCCCAGAGACTAACATTAAAATTCCAGGTTTAAGTACTATGGGTCCCTGATCTGGATGGAACAAGAGAGACGGGGGGAGTTTTGGACTATCGGGTCGAGGCGCTCTGATACGTTCCCAGTCGTTACGCCAAGAACCACATAGTCCGCGTCCAGTCAGGGGGGTTGTGAGCATCAGTATCGTGAATGTAAATGCGTCCGAGCGTGTTAACATCCCAGCTGTCGAAACTTCGCTATCCTAAATCAGCCGATTTCACTGGCAATGTAATAAAAGGGATTTTTCTGAAAATCCTGGCTGGATGTAAAGATGGCGTACACCACAGTGATGACGCCTTCGAGAAACAAAGATCCTCCTTCGTGTCTTGAATGTACAGGGATAAGGACTCTGGCTCGGAGCCTTAGCAAAGACAGACCTCATTTGGTCTGGGTGTATTTAACGAGCATGTCTCTTGCATAATGCCAAAGCTAACACAGCCGCTGTTACGAGGCACCATTGCTCACGACATCTAGCCCCTCGTAAAAATAAAGGTCTTCGACATAGCCGCTGTAGATTTGGTTACTGATTATCTACTATCACTCGTACCAATCTGCTATGGCTTACAGCAGCTGCTCAAATTCCATGCTCACACTATTTCTTGCCATTCTCTTTTTCTGCAAATGGACACTCATTCCGCTCCTTTTTATCCTTTCCAAAGAGATCAAATCATTCTCAAACATGCGTTGGACTGTTTCTTTTGGAATCAGTGTTTTTATTGCCTGGTCTGTAATAAATGCAGTGACGTGACCATTGCAAATTTACATGGTTATTACATTTCTCTGAAACTTTATACATTGTTCAATAGGTTTGAAAATGAAGTACCTCAAACCTATTAGCTACAGAGAAATCAAAGCCTGCAAAATATTGTAACAAAATTCAAGGGTTATTCAGGGAGTTTGTACAAGGCAAAAACAACAAGCAAAGCCGTGCTGCATTGGCCTCATTAGCCATGCCTGCACCTGCAATGGATCTAGCACCCTCCCCGCCCCTCATATTTTATTTACTTTTTTTTTAAATCCTCTTTCCTGCGGGAAGAAGCGCCACTTCAAAGGGGGGAACATCGTAAGTGCGTAATTTTGCAACCTTGTGGATAAAAAAAACAACAAAAAAACATCGGTTCAGCCCTGAGAATCCACACGCTCCCAATGATCATATAAATCCAATAATTATCAACACAGGAAATGCCCAAATGTAACAGGATGTGCAAGGAGCAACAGAATGGCTCCACCTGTGATAATTACATGTACCAGTGGCTTCCGCCATGGTTTCCGATGACCTAGAGATGGCTCTCTCGTATCATTGTAAATCTAGATTTTGTGACCTGCCCCTTGCACTTTTGATCGACGGGTGAACTTGAACACCCATAAGTATTTACATGTACAACGAATGTTAATGTGATAGGTTACAGCAGGATAATAGGCTATAAGTACATATGCGCATCAGATCTATCTGTATGTGAAACATTCCGCCTGCCATTCAAAGTAGCTTTATTTTCACTTGAATCAAAGATGATTTTTATCTTTTCCTGTGTATTCATTTGTGCAATCCACCCCTAATTAAGATATACTTATACATTGTAAAAAAAGGCCTTCTTTTTTTTTCCCATTTGCCCGTGGAATTTTTAAGACAGCGCTAATTGCATATAGTTAAAAATTTTACCATCATAAACAAAGTGAAGATTTCTTTCCCTTATAACAGTGGACAATTTAAGCGTTTTTTTTAACGCAGCTCTAGTTGTTTTTTTCTTATTGCTGAGCCCGTTTACCTGCTTTTCATATCGCATCCATTCGGAAATACATCATACTTTTAATGGATTTTATAATAACTGGGGTTGAGACCAAAATATTATGCAACCATTGTCAAAACCAACTGACGGACACTGCTATGAATTCCATTGGATTTCTGTTTCATTTTCCAGTAAATGGCGATTCATGCATTTTCCTCAAATAGGTCGTTACAGTATTTTAATGTCAACACCCCTGCCAGTGGATGCTGCCAGTTGTTGATGTTTTCCACGATTGTCTATTGATTTTGATCTTCCCATAGAATGATTTTAGAAACTTGGCCAAGGATTTACCTGTATGGTGTCAGCCTCAACAAAAGGACGTACTTTCTCCCAGTTTATGGGAACAAAGATAATATAAAGTTATCTAAAACAAAGAGCCCCTTTGGCCGCGTGGGATTAGTTTTTAGATAGACCACACAAAGCTCTTCTCAGGTAAAAGGGTACATCCTTTTGTGCGATACTGTCTTTATAGACAAGTGTTATATCCTTTCCAAACTCGTGACTTGAAGCTCCCCGTTGTTTTTGTATGAAAACCACTCGATTCTCTAGCTCTGCCGTTCTATGAAAAAAGACATTATATGCTCAGACCAAAATTTCCCACCTTTGCAGTGAGCCCGGCATCATTCTTTGTTCAAATTCTTTAATGACCAGAAAGAAATATTACTCGTACAAAGTTGTAACCCGGATAGAAAGACAGAGCATTATTTTCGTTCCTTGAAATGATGTTCAAAAGCACAGATTGGCGTGAAAGGCATTTTTTCTGTAACACGGCAGAGCTACTGAACTTGTGACTTATTCAATATGTGTGTTTCTGTTAGTGTCGCTGTTGTGCTGCTGTTATTTGTCAGCATGTAAGTAGGTTTTTGTTTTCCTGTTGTCATTGTTTAATGAGGTATAATTAGCGGTTTGTTTATTCATTGAATCAATGATAGGAGAAACAGCTGTTATCGCCTAATTAAGCTGGCGGCTAGATTTAAACAATTCTGTTTACATTCTTTTTGCTGTGTCTGCATTTGGTAGCTTTTTTTGTAATGTTGGTAATTTAGTGCTGATAAATACCTAACGAAAAGACTCAGAAATCACCATTTCTTAATAGTTAATCCAACTAGTCGACTAATCAAAATCGGCTAGTACGGGCGCCGAATCTCACAGAGGTGAGATCCCATTAGTTGGCTGATGCTTGAAGTCTCATTGAAACTCAATATCGTGATGTCATGATCCGACTTGTCGATCTATGAAAATCGGCTACTGCGTGAGGCCCAACTGGTTGGCTGATGCACGAAATCTCATTGAAACTCAATGTTGTGACGTCACCATCCAACTAATCCGCCGATCAAATTCGGCTAGTACCAATAGAAATACTTCTACATTCTTTTGCTAGTACGCGCCGGGGCTCACAGAATTAATACTCGCGTGGTTGAAGGAAATGAGCTGCTCCTAATTTGTCCCACTTTTCAACCGAGGTTCAAGAAAAGAAATAAAATGCCTCTGTGATGCGTTTTACACTTCGCCAAAATATTGCTGCGCAGACCAATGTTTTTGGCGAATTCATATTCTGAGTCATACCACAGCACCTCTCTTACTTCCTTCCGGAGAGATATTTATTTTTCTAAAATCTTCCGGACTGCGTTTGTCACTCCTGCGGTTTCGGAATCGTTTTTTGTTTTTTTCTTTTTGCGTCTAAATGCGCAGTAGAGGGGTTAACCTTTTGCCTCCGCAAAATCGAATCTCTTCCGCGGCACTCGGTTCTTCCCGTACGCTTCAGGTTTCCACTGTCGCATCGTAAACACATATTTTTATCGCTCCTGGCTGATTCCCCCCTCCCTCGAAGGTCTCTCCCACGCAAGGCCCCCCGAGAGGTCAAGGTTTGTATTGAAACGACGGAATAGTGCGGCGTGTTCAAGGTAACTGCAATGTTGATGACTACATTCCTGAAATTGCGACCAGCCCTTAATACTGGAACACTGAAAGCACTAGAGTACATTTTCTTGTTTATGCAGTGAATGTACTATTTAAATTGCAAATTCTTCAGCTTAATTTTCTGTTTAAGTGTTGGCATAAAATTTTGTTGGCGCTGTATATCATTCCGGGTATCAGGGTTAGTAACCCTCGTAAAACAGGTATATTTCTCAGGTGTTTATTGGCACTGTTTATACCCTGTAATCGCTAGTAAATAATGCAGTCTGTGACGGGAATGATATAACTAAGTGGAATACCCTGCTGGCGCCTCGAACATTGATTTGTCCTCCATATGCTAGAATAACGATACTTTTCCTCAATTTCACGCCGGTGAATGGTGGGCACCTTTGGTAAGGTCTCCTTCTGTCCTATCGATCTATTTGTCTTTTGTCGTGCATCTTCCAAGCACAGTGTGACCGTTATCGTGTCGACGTGCTTTCTCGGAACTCAAGCTCAATTACACCATGACGAATAGTGCATTTCGCTCAAATCCATTATGTAAACATACTTACATTGTTGTCGTAGGCATGACATTAAAAATGCTAGATCTGTCCCTTCCGAGTCTAGTTGGTGACGTTTCTGATGTTTTGTTTCGTCGTTTTTTTGTTGTTGTTTGTTTTGTCCCTGGAAATTTGGAAAAACAAAGGTATGCACAAAACAACGCAGTCCCTAAACAGAATTGTTTAAGTCTCGCCTTTAGCTTAATTAAACAATGGCAGCTGCTCCCCCTGTTATTGGAACAACACAACGCAACTTACAAGTACATTTCATGGGCCATAAAATAACATTATTAGTACTTCCTTGGGAATTCGGTTTTTCTGATACCCCACCTTGAGACAATACTACAGGCCTGGCAAAAAAACAAAACAAACAAATTTCGTATGAGGATTTGTACCCAAGCGTACTCCCCGCCGGTATCCATGGTTCACTTTGGAATACTATTTACGTATTTGGATCACTTCCATACAAACCCGACGCCTGCGCCTGAAAATAGCTCCCTACAAATACTGACATTAATTTCATTCACAAGATACAATGAAAACATCCCACAAGTATTAGATCCAGTGCTCGCAATTTCTAAAGCTGCCCAATTTGACATTATGAACGTTCTAACCACTAACAGAACGCAATAAGTATGTCTGAAATAGGCCCAGCCACCACTTGTTAACCACATAAAATACAACCTTTACCGTCAGAGAAGTGCCTAGTGATACTCAAGTTGGTGGTTACCCCGACAGTAAAACTTGTTTTTTCCATTCACCCCAGACCAAATATGACTGTGTAGGAGGGAAGAATGGGGAAGTCGCGAAAAAAAAAGGCCATTTTTACAGCACTTTTATTATGCAATTAGTGCAGATAACACGAAATTATGCCTCGTATACACCGACTTTGAAAAAGGTGGATATTATAGCACAGGACTGTTAATACTGATCTCGACTTCATTGAAGTACTCCCGTTAACCTAAATTTCAAGCAATTCAGCTCTTATTTGGTCTATTTTACGGACAAACAGGTTATCCCGCACGTTTCCAAATTTCTTCTCTCGCCGCACACGTCCAAAGTGGGAATAATAACCCTATATTTGTGAGAAGTTCCACTTACAGCCCACAGTTACAAGTATAGGTATTTTCATCAGAAACTGAAACAGTCTAAGCGTTTGCCTAAGAGCCAAAAATATTTAATCTCAGTTTTCTCAATAATGCTTTTGCGGGTGAGAGGGAGCCCACTGGTCTTTAAAGCGACCATTTATTCTTTTATACAAAACAACTGATTTGTCACCATTGAGGGAGAAATGTAAAACATGGAAGACATAATTATTGGAAAGTTAAAAATTGTATACATGCTAGGACTTTAATAGCTTTCTGAAATTCGTTATGACATACTTGGCCCAAAGGGCACCCAAAAAAACAGTTACGTGAGAGGATAATTATGGTGAATGATCATAACATTCTTATCGTTATGGTCGGAATATGGGCGGTAACCAGATGTCAACGTACTCAAAACAACAGAACTATTCAAGTGTAGTCAGTTGTCCCCGCTTGAGCTGTACCGACCCCATGTTAAAACTGAAACATACACTGTAAATGATCACTTAAAATACTCCAGGGATCACTATTGCGTGAACATTGACCCTTCAAGCACCAGTTGTGTTGATCTGACATGAGCCGAGCTGCAGTGGACAAAGCTTCAGTTTCTTCCACATGAGCGTCAATGTGTTCTTTTCTGCCATGGTACCAAAAGAAGTCATGAACAAAATAAATGGCTTTTCTTGAGCATGAGATGACGTTTTCTCATAGCCTTAGGCTGGTCGCACACTGTGTCAAGTCTCGTTTTGTCTAGGTATATAGTGTGAGATGTGAGATGTGGAATTTAACGGGACCTCACCCAGTGGCAAGACAGTTTCCACATAGATGTCAATGCTTTGTTTTCTACCACGGCACCAAAACAACTCATCAAGACACGGTGTTTTTTGAGAATAGTATGAGGTTTCCTCGTAGCGATAGCACACTGAGTCAAGTTTTCTCATGTCACACTGAGTCAAGTCTCGTTTTGTCTCAGTTTTAGTGTGAGATGTACGCTGTGGAATAAGGGACCTCACACACAGGCAAAGTCTGAAACATCTGTCTCACCAAATTTGGCGCGTTAACACCGTCCCGAATCCCCGCTGGCGGAAAAGAGAGACTTCGCACACCAAGTCAAAACAGACTTGACTCGGTGGACCACCAGCCTGAGGGATCTGAGTCTGGAGTTTGGAGAGAGCACGTCGATCCGATAACAGTCACGTTGTACTAGTGAAAAGCTAGACGATAGACAGAATGTATTAGAACGATAGGACAGAAAGAGCTACATAATTATACACTGCCAAGCCACCTATCTGATATTTGACTAAAAATGACAGTCACATGCAGGTGAATCTACTTGCGCCAACGAGTTATCTTTATAGCTGTTGTATTGATGCCGACCTTGTCGGACATACTTCTGGTCTTATGTTTGCCATTATTCTTCATTTTCTGGGCCTCATAAACTTGGTGAGAAATAATATATCATTTAACGTTTACAACCCAGGAGCCATTTTCAGGAAGGTGTGGTTACCATTTCTGTCCCCGGAAAATCACATAATAACATACATACACCGGGATTCTAGGCGGGGCCCCTAGCCCCTGGTTGCTGTTCTGTGCATGTGGCTGGAAAATGGGCAGGTCATGTTTGCTCTGCCGATGGTAAAATAAGCATGTCCAAAAGGGGGTTACGGTGCATTAGAACGGGCGACAGGATAAACGTTGTCGTCCTTATTTTTTTTTTCTCTCTCTCTCTCTTCTTCTTCCTGACCAGGAGCCCAGAGTACGGTTCTTAATCGTTGTGCCAGTGTTAATAAATTGCTGGTTTGTACTGCTTAGGGAGAGCTGCCTGGCACTAATACTAGAGCGTTAGTTACTCTAGCGGGTAATGCGAAACCTAAAAAACACAGCGAGCCCTACACAGAAGGGAGCATTCAGTTCACAGCATGACCATGAGATAGGTGAAGAACGCAATTATATACATATAATCCCATAATTTTTTTGTTCATAATATTTCCCTGCGTCACTGCTGCGTGGGGACCAGGACCAGAGACTGTTTCAAGGAAAAGATTATCTGTATGGTTAATTGTATGTTTTGTACATTGGACATACCTAAAGTGTAACACTGGACATACTTAAAATATATCATAGATTATGAGTTGCATGTTTCCACTGTACCAGAAAACATGATATCACGAACGTCACACCTACGTACATTTGTCACACCAATAATTATGAATGTATAGCGCTTGTTTGGCAAGGACTGTGGCGTCTATCCTGGACTTGATCCACAAAAATATTTTTACATGGACACTTATGTATCCACCTTATATTTCTTGGGGGCAAAGGAAAAATAACTATATTGTTTCGTGGCGTCCTTATAATGGTATTATAATCATATCGCGATCTTAGGTCTTTGTTCGAACTCCATTTTTTGCACTGGTGAGAAATTCCACGTTAAAGTTAAACGTTTCCGGCTTTAATATTATGATAAGGAATTACAATAAGTCGGAACTGTGAAACAGCTTGGTAAGTGCAACAACACATTTTAAACAAGTGTCAAGTATACATTTGTTATACATCTTCTACACACTGAAAGATCTCCAGTTTTTTCCGAAACTGGGGATACAACAAACAAAGAACCCGGGTTGGGTCGCATGAAACTGTAGTTCTAGTTATTGGTATTTACGTCTAGAATTACCACGAGTACTATTCACTTGTTTAACGCTTTGTCTACATCAATAACTTCCAAATACCATCGGGTTTTTTCTTTTACATCAAATATGAAGTGGAAGCCTTTTTTTTTTTGTTTTTAATATAAATAATCGTCCACCGAAGTTCCCACAATTCCCAGTTTTCATGCTAACAATATAAACACTTAAATTAAAAATACGGATTCGGGTGTGTACGAACCAACTGTGTAACTTTACCATGAAAGGTTCTGTGTGTGTGTGTGTATGTGTGTGTGTGGTGTATGTGTGTGTGTGTGTGTGTGTGTGTGTGACATCCTTCAGAGCTGACAGCGCCATGACACACGTCTATTTTCACACACGCGCCTGAAATGACGGCGCAGTTTCTTCTTGATCTCCGTTAGGCTGCTGCTGCTGCTGGGGGAAGCTGCAATCTGATGGTCTTTATCACACAGACAAAATAAACCAGACATGCAAGACAGCCCACATCCGATGTTTACGCCAGGCACACATCAGTGGCGAGGATGATGTTTCTAGAGCAACCTTCCCCGAAATGGCAGTATCGCCTTCTCATCTAAGGTCAATCAGAATCAAAGACCCGCTATCTCCTATCTCGTTGATCTCCCAGAGAAAGTGCAGAATGTACGCAGCAACTTCGTCTCTGATCTCCCCATGCTGTATGTATCTCCCCGCCCCCATGGGTGTGTGAAGCTGGTTTTCTGGCCGTCCGGGACTGGACGGCCACGAACGCGTACAACATACTTGCACTAAATCAGTAATCATGACATTTTTACTCGCATTTGGAAGCGTCACGCCGGGTTCTGATACGGCAATTTAATAGGAGAGTATACTTTAAACATAACCTTCCACGCCTTTTATCGTTTGCTAAAGGACTTGACATTATCTCCGACACAATGTTGCTGAATACACTGCTAATGTTTCCTAAGCCTATATGACAGGAAACGCTACATCTTACGCAAAGAGAAGTTCTAATTAGTGAAAAATACAGAACATGCACCCACTCTCACACACAACAAAACCAGTTACCACTATTCTTCGTACCTGGAGTTGAAGTGTAACAGCTGATCTTTTCACGTTCTGACCTGGACTTTTTCAGGAAGTTTTGGAATTGAGCTGAGTTGAGTAGAGTTAATTTGAGTTTGAATTTGGAGAAAATATGTCGACATGACAAAGGTTACATTGTGCTAGGAAAAAGCAAGACGAAAAACAGAATAAGACAACAATAGGACAGAAAGAAACCCTGGCCTACCAGAAGCACCAACCATCCGGGAGTTGACTTAAAAAGCACGTCGACGTGGTAACGGCCATCTTTTGTAAAGCTTAAAGGCAAAAGTAAGGCGATAGACAGATAATAATAATATAACAGAATGATAGGAACGCAGGAGACCTCGCGAAAAGTCCAGCCAACCTCCTATCCACAGTTTGGTCACAGCACAACAACTAGAAACGTTATCCGTTTTCACCACCAAATTCTATCTTGCTTATGTAATGCAGGAGTTACAGCTACCGACAGTTCTTGCTGGGCTTTCAAATAAGTTATTTATATTCATCTATTCATCATGCTGACGTGCAAATATTTCAGACTCCACAAAGAGTGACCATTTTACTCATGTATGTACGTAGTTCTGTGTACTAGCTGATTGATTGGCTGACTGACCTGGCTTACTCAACCATTGCTATCAATAAATTTGCTCGCTGGCCACAGTCGTTGCCGCTCGGAGACCATCGCAATAAACTATTTGTGGCATGCCTGTGTGTCATCCAGCCATTCATTAGCGCCCAAAATGTGTAGTTATATGAATTCAGGAAATACGTACATACGCCAGAGGTTCAACTTCCTGTTTGGGGAAAGGGGGGCATCCGTAGAGAACGTACGCTACGAGGGAGTGAGGTCAATGTATGAAAACCCACAGAGGAAAGGGAGATTCTGAGTAATGTACGTGCCCTTTTGAATTTAGTAATAGGTTGAAAAGTTAGGTGTCATTCATGTATGCGTGTGTGTGTCTGTGCGTAAATGAGTGTGAGTGTGTATGTGTGTGTCTTCAACAAAGCAGGCTGTAGGGTTATGTAAAAAAAAAAAAAAATCACGTTGGGAACAATCAATTAATAGTCCATGCAAAACACCACTGGCTTAAACATTTGTACAACATTAAGGCCTTGTCATGAACATTCACCATTCTAATGACCGTGCGCTCGAACTGGGGAAAGGGGTTAGGGGTGAGGCCAAGCGTACGAATAGCGTACGGACGGGGGGGGGGGGGCGAGCGTACTTTATGGATGTTTCCCCTCCCCGCCCCCCCCCCAAGGTACAACGACTAATAGCCACGCCCACCCCTCCCCATCTTTCCCTTGAGTAACAATAACAACAACAATAACAGTCCTCTGTCCTTCACACAGACAATAAATAATGCAAGATAAATCTGACTGCGATAGTACTGTTGACAGCTGTCTCACCTTTGCATAACAAAGCTATTCATTGACACTGGCATCTCGTAAATAGAACAATAAAGTCATGACATATTATATCTTGCAGCCTTGACTGGCTGCCACAAAAATCTTCCCCGAACTCTTTTTTCTCGTGTTACCTAGAAAAAAACAACAACAGTACGTGCCAATCTACGCCAAACTGACTTTTTAACATCCGAGTTGGTAGAATAACTCAAAGAACAACTAACCGATAAACTTGGAACAGCACAAAAAGCTATGGAAAGGAAGATGCTGACAATAAACCTACAAGATACAGTATCATGCTATGAAACCTACAAGATACAGTATCATGCTATGAAATAAAAAAAAAAAGAGATAATGATCACAGCCATAATTATGAAAGTATGTATGTACTCAAATAGAAATGGAAATGGGCAGGATACGAATCTGGATATAAGTCAACCGATCGACACAACGGTGTGCTAATTGACAACCACGAACTGGGTGGGGATCCAAAGGAAGACCAGAAAGTAGATGGCAGGATGACATCAGAAAGTATGAGGGTACAACATGACAGAGAGAGGCAGAGGACAGAGCCAGATGAAAGAAGTCTGCAGAGGGCTACATGCTGCAGTGGATGAACAACGCTTAGAAGAAGGAGGCAGAACAATATGTACCCTATTTTCCTATCTGGCTTATAATTGTATACTATTATTTATCTTTCGTCTTCACAAATTGGAAATTAAATAAAGAAATACACAGAGCAGAACGTGTTTTTTTTTTTTTCTTAATTATTGTTTTGGCCTCTCCTGTAAAATTTCGTGCGGTCTTTGTCGATATCACGGCAACTTTGGTTTAAACGCCGCAAGTCACAAATTTTGTTGTACACAATACAAAATGAAAGAGTTCACTATGGGAGAAAGGACTGAGATGGTTGGTTTTCGTCCTGAGAAATGGGGTATAACAGCACGTGCTATCGGGTATGTTTCCCTCAAGAGTCTCCAAGCTTCGGCCTACACAGGGCACTATAATGTCGGCAAATATTTACACTGTCGTAATGCGCAATTTGCAGTCATGATAGTACAACAGGACCGAGAAAAAAAAAAAAAAAGGTAGGGGGAGAAAGAGAAAGAAACAACCCCAGTCTGCAGCCTGCAGGCCTGGGCTGGAGACAATGACCCACAAAAGTGGTTTTGATTATAAAAGTACACTTTTTATTCGATGTTTGGTGGCAGTCAGTTTGGACTGGAGTCAAAATTCTTCCTTGTGTTGACTTCAATCGTTCACTAGTGTAAACTTATAAAATACTGATATTTGGTTAAGTCGAGGTTTTAACACATAAAAAAACCCACCTCTCTCTCTCTCTCTCTCTCTCTCTCTCTCTCTCTCCCTTCCGCACTCTTTGGTCTTGTTTGTCTGTCTGCCTCTCTCTCTCTCTCTTCCTTCGGCACTCTTTGGTCTTGTTTGTCTGTCTGCCTCTCTCTCTCTCTCCCTTCGGCACTCTTTGGTCTTGCTTGTCTGTCTGCCTCTCTCTCTCTCTCTCTCTCTCTCTCCCTTCCGCACTCTTTGGTCTTGTTTGTCTGTCTGCCTCTCTCTCTCTCACCGTCTCTAATGCCTGTCTGTCTCACTTCCTGTCTCTCTTTCCCCCTCTCTCCCTTTTTTCTTGTCTGTCTCTCTCTAAAATCCTTTGTCTGGCTGTCTGTCTCTCTGACTGTCTGTGCTTCACCCCCCTCCCCCCCCCCAAGTAGACTAACTCACCATGGAGTCTGCTTTTGTCTGTCTGTCTGTCTGTCTGTCTCTCTCTCTCTCTCTCTCTCTTTCTCTCTCTCTCTCTCTCTTTCTCTCTTCAGATTTCTTCCCCGACTTTTTGTTTTACTGGAAAAACACTCAAAATGACAACCAAGACTTACGTGAAAAGTTCTGTAGCTGTTACGCGTACGAGATTTGTTTAGATTCGTGATCCAGCAAACATTAGGAATGGATAATCGTCGACGTTTTTCAGCAGCAGTAAAAAAATAGGCACTGAACGAATAAAGGATAGCAGAACAAACATGGCTCCATGGGTGTTTAGGTCCTTTTTTTTGCGGGGGAGGGGGGGGGGGAGTCGTATTCTCGGTCAAGTATAAACCTAACAGATAAAATACCTCTCTTGACAAAGCCTGTTTACCGACTATATCACCCATTCATTTTCCTGGTGCGAGCTCTGCATATTAAGAGTACCCGGCATTTCACCGTCCCATTCAGTCCTGGATGGCATGCATGTTTTTATCAATGAATGAAGCAAAATTTACGAACTTTTTGTCTACGGCTCCTGGTTCGGAATTTTGATTGACAAAAAAAACCCTGGAATTTTATCTGTAAAATATGTTTCCAAATCCCTATTACGTTCCGTCCCAACACAGCCGAAACATCAAATGAATAATAATTTTGTGGAATGAAAATTATTTAATCCATTTATACCAATAAAAAATCTTAAAACCACATTCGCAGTGCAAAAACTGTAACCACTGCCATTTCAATGTACATAGACGTGTTTCCCAGAGTTCAGATAAAATAACATATAATTTTTATGAATGATCTCCCGGATTTAGCGAGTTTTTGTTCTTTTTTCATGGTAAATAAATCGTGTTTGTCAGTGCAGTTTTACCATTACCAGCACGTACTTCGAGTTCCGATCCAGGACCACCAAGCTTCCATCAAGTCTATCTCACTGTTGAAGATTCTGGTGCTGTGTCAACGCTGTCACAAACCTTCCCTGTCTTTCCCAGTCTCTTTCTTCTTGTCTGTCGGCCTCTCTGTATGTCTGTTTGTCAGTCTCTCTCTCTCTCTCTCTCTCACCGCCTCTGTCTGTCTGCCTCTCTTCCTCTCTCTTTCTACCCCCTCTCTCTTCTCTTCTCTCTCTCTCTCTCTCTAAAATCTACTCTGTCTGTCTCTCTCCCTCTCTCTCTCTCTCACACGCACACACTCTGTCTCATTCTCTCATTCCGTCCTCTTTTCACTCTTCCATCCTGACTCAGCTGTGACCGTAAATGGACACAATAATTAAGACTGTGTAGAAAATAAGAGCCGTAGATCTACAGATATTCTGCCACTTTCATTTTAAAGCTGTGAACTGCGATTCTTTCATTTGAATGAAGATATTTTGTATGCATTTTGTTTCTCAGCGAGCGTCAAATAAACCAAACAGCTGGCTGATTGAAATCCCCTTCGATACATTTTATCTGTGGGTGGAATGTTTCAGAGGCAAGACGTTCAACTTGGCTCGCTCGGGCAACCAGCGAGAAAGGACGGCCAAAGTGTAACCAAATCCTGGAGCTGGCCCAAAAAGTCCTTGATGGCGATACCGGAGCTCGCTCTAGCCGAGAATTAATGGATTCGTTGTCCCCAGCTCCGGCCGTGCTGAGTGAAAATGACAGCGGCTCCTTTGTCGTTTCTCTAAAACTTTAATCGACTTAATCTTGAGCTCTTTCCCCTTCAGCCTTTTCCGTGTCCTCTCCGCGTCATTTATCCGAGGGATCGCTTGACTCTATTTTAAACACAGATTTCTGACGTCGATCTCGTGTCTCGTGTCCCGGTCTCACCAAATAGGCTTGCGTTTGTTTTGCTGATGGTGCAACATTGAGGTCTTCACGTGGCTTACCAAGGCGGTATTTGTCATATTATTGTATGCCACATTTAGCCGATTTTGAGAATTGGTCATGAAAGTGGTTCTCTCACGCCTAATTTCATTACGTATAAGTATCATTCCAATCGGTTGACAACTTTTCGAGACATATGTTTGTGACGTAATGTTTTATGCGTTTTAATCTTTCAGCCCACCAAATTTTCATTCTCATTATGTTGAAAAGGCAAAAATGCACATACAACAATATGGGCCCGTTCGTTCGAACTCAAATTTACACTGAATAAGAATTTAACCGTGGACATTCTCCCGTACAAACCGAAAACAATGAATATTTCGATCACTTCTTAAACTTTGTCCACGCCAGTGACATTATTAGACATAATACTTTTATTGATGCTTTGCTATAAAATGATATTGAGACGACGGAAGTCGCAATTGCTTGTTAAACACCACGCGTCAAAGAATAAGTCAAAAACACAAGAAAATACTAACCAATAAAAATGTATAGGCAGAACTAGCAAACGTGTAAAGTTGACCCAATATATAATTTTATACATAAAGAATGACAAATATTTTTTCTTTTTTTTAAAAACTTTTATCGATGCTTCACGACAACAAACAATATGATATGGAGACAAGACCGAGGCCTCGGCAATGCTTGGTGCGCAAATCATGCAGTTGTACGGGATGCGCAGGGTGTCAACTCACAAAGGCAGAGCAGTAAGACTTATTTAAAAACAAACAAACAAAAATAAAATAAACAAATAGGAACAGGCCAGATGAAGCAGGTCCATAATAACCACCCAGAACTGAAACCAATATTCAAACCGATTTATCCCCGGCAGGGCCGGGGACCTCAGCTAGTTAAAAAAATGTGTGTAGGCGTCTAAAGAAGAGTGTAGAATTAACCCGATGTAATAATATACTCGTAAAGGTAAATAATGTGTTTTTCGTCTCCACATAGCGCTAGCGGATCATGCTTTCTGCCGCCCATGATGAAAGTCAATCTATTTTCGGCATATCACGTGTAATACAAGGGAACACGCCCAATTTTCTCTATGCTAGGAATCCAGCAATTACATTTGCATCAACATTTTGACATGAAACTGTCCTATCTCGTAATAAAGTCTCCTGTTTCACTGGTTTATAGATTTATCTATTCTTGCAAATCTCGGACGCGCCAGACATAAATCAAGACCAGATGTTCCAGATATCATGTTATTTCATCTCTAAACAGGTGAAAACAAAATTATCAACAAGACCTTATTGCCAGTGCGGACATGAAGCTTCTATGTTTTCCCTTGTGGGCCAGCCGTCTTCCATTTTCAATCTCATTGCTAAAAAAAGAATTGCTGATATAAATATCGCAGTTTCGCTCCAAATCATCGTCACGGCGATGGTAAAAACAGCAGCCTGAGTCAAAGGCGCAGAAAACTATTCAGGGTGCTCATTGGTGCAGAGTATTTGCCTTTTTGTGTTGACTGAAAACAGAATAGAATCTCTGGTGACGGCATTTCCTTGGGCCACATACAAACCTACTCATGCTGCACAAGGAACTGTTCAACACGGGCAACACAAAGGGTTAAATACCATGGATAACACCCACAGTAGGGTTAAACAAAACTCATTCACCTGTGCCTAGAATCACAAAGCTTTATGGAAATAGCCTGCAAGTCAGAGTAGAACAAGTCGCATGAGAGATGCGCTGACTTGAATTAACTGGACAAGCAGTGTCCGCTCCAGATTAGAAGATATGCAAGTCAGCAAGTGTGACAGCTACTGGTTTCGGTACACGAAAAACAGATAAGATCAGCTTGAAGGCGGATAGCTGACCTAAAATGTGTGTTGTAGAGGGAAAGAATGTCCGTGTGACGCAACAAGTCTTGCCACTTTACGGCGCGCGCTATGTGCGCCCGGGGTGTTATTGGGGTCACGGTGGTGTATAGACTTATTGTTGTTTACGCTCCGGTATGTGTGGAATGCATTGAAGGAGGCCGGCTGAACACATTCCTGAGATGCCTGGCGTACCAGTCTGGAGTAATCACAGTATGATATAAGTCATGAATGACAATAAACGGCCCTGACGACAGTGGGAAAGGAATCGATTTAATCGACTATTTAGAGGCTTCTCAACTTGTTTTGTCCCACGGCCCACTTCAATTTCAAAAAAAAGAAAAAATGTGCACTCAGCCATGATCGGACCAAGAATGCGTACAACCCGCTAGATTGCGCACAACCATTAAAGTCATGCATCTGTTAAGTACATTGTTTTAACCCCAGCTAAACAAGGGATCAGGAACACGACATAAACACAAAAACAGCCGATCTATACACATTAAAACAGTTAAGGTTAAAATACACTATGAAATTAAGATTTCCATACGCCCGCATGCTGAAGTCCCACGTACCCATTCTGAAGTCCCAAGCCCCATCAAAATACTGCCACGCCCCGACTAGAGAAACACTGATTCAGAATAACATATAGCAATGCCACCTGAAGAGCCCTGCCTTCAATCAAAACAGTCAGTGTTTGAAGAACTCTCCTAGTTAACTACAGATGTCCAAACTCCCAGAATTGTAAACACAACTTCTATTTAGAAAAGCCGCAGATCATAAAATTTAGAGCCGTACTACCATTAGTTTTGCTAACATCAATATTTAAAACACGGAAACATCAGCTACCCTTAACATAACTTTGAAATGTGGCAACAAATATAAAGTTTCATTTTTCAAAGCTCCCGTTAGCAAGAAATAACATGAAAACCATACAATAAACTCTGCAATTAAAGTAGATTCTAAATTTAATGAAAATACAATACCACGCCATAATGACAACGACTGCACTAAATAATATTCTTCTTCTTAATATTAATGCCAGTATTCAAGGCATGATAATATACCACATCTCGTTACTGTATTCCTTTAGAATTGTCAAGGACATGCTAATATGGGTCAAATTTTGGGTAGGTCGATGGGTGGGGGAAGGGGTTTTGTGTTATTGTAAATTAACAAATTGTTTTCAAAAATACAGTCTGACCATCCGTCCATATCAACAATTTCCTTAACCGTCAGCTGCTCTAATGAGGAAAAGGATCACTATCCTTCGCCATATTTGAGCAACTGTAATTTCTTTCACCTCCAACTGCGCAAAGGAGGAAGTCAGAGAGAGAGAGAGAGAGAGAGAGAGAGAGAGAGAGAGAGAGAGAGAGAGAGAGAGAGAGAGAGAGAGAGAGAGAGAGAGAGAGAGAGAGCGAGAGAGAGAGAGAGAGAGAGAGAGAGACAGAGAGAGACAGAGAGAGAGAGAGAAGCAGAGAGACAGAGAGAGAGAGAGAAAGAGAGAAAGAGAGAGAGAGAAGGATTATTATCATCTTCCATCTTTGAGCAACTGCAGCACCTTTTGCGTAAATCTGGTTCTTTCGTGATTATTTCATTTGAAGAATGTGGCGTCACACCGCATGTTACCAAAGATCTCACAGGACACCTCCGAAATGACGAGCAACATCCGAAAAGTGAGCTCGCACAATGGAGGCACCAGGGAGGCAACTGATTTCCCATGCTCGAGTTATTCAATCCGTTCAAGTCCAACAACTGTTACTATTTGAACGTCATTCTCCCATGCCGGTTGTGCCCAAAATATTTCATGGCCTCCTTATTTTCAAAGGGTGTCTCGGCGTTCTCAAAGTGTTTCCTCATTGTATGAGCCCACATTCCTTACAGGCAGTGAGAGAAATCTGTGTTTTGATGGCCGCAATGCTGAATGGGAAACGCTGAATACTGAAAATCCTGTTATTAAGGGTTTCTTTTGTGTCCTACCAGCTGACATGAAGACAGTCAATTGCAATTGTAACAGAGATTTCTTTCTGTAATGTGGTCGCGAGTGTCTACACATCAAAGCGATTAAATATTTGGCAACCTTGATCTTAGGCGGCGTTCAGATTTTTGCGGACGTAAAAACAAAAATTTAATTGCTGGTTGTTCTTTCATGGTACGTACAATTGGCAAGGATTCAGTGACCCTAACGTTATTTGCTATGAATAGAGATGGTACGCCGGCATGAAGAGGTATCCTGAATAATGAGGTCCTTTTTAGGGCTTTTATGGTCATACAAAGTCTTTGGTCACACGGGGTGGTGGTTCAATTTATACCGAAAAAAAAAAGCAAAATCCAGGTCCAAAGGACAGCAAATACTGCTATATAATAAATACATTTAAATTCAGTGTACTGTGAGTAATTACCAAGGGAAAGAAGCCCACTGTCATGGTTTAAGAAAAGCTTATTGTAACAATATTCAACCACGAAATTTACTTTAAATAGAAGTCTCGAGCGTCCCGTAGGCAACGTCAAACGCCAATACATCATCCAAGGTGTTTACGTTGACTTTATTATCCTATAGTTCTGTTACAGGTTTAGGAAAGTTGACCCTTAACTGACGTCGTTTCGTATGGTTAAAATATTGATATATAGAAGTATTTTTCTCAAGGTTGAGTTACCATGGCTTGTGAATGATTTGTTACATTATGACAAACTGGTGAAATGGGCATTGGTTTCACATGAACAATCGTGAAAACAGGCCAGGCCAGAACAGAACAGGGGAATACAATTTGCCGCAAAATGATTAATGACATTCAAGACGATTTACAAAAGATGAATACAGATATATGCCCAAAAATGGTAAAAATGCGAATAAGCTCTTGACCGAAATACAACTCACCCACGAACTATGTTTAGTGCAAATTACAACATGCTTAATGAGTAGTTTGAAAGAGGCCGACATTTTTCCTCTGTCCTAGATGCAATACCAGCTTTGCACGGCCCAGTGGGAGAAGCAATTTAAACTAGGCAGAATTATTGGAAAAGCAAGAAAAGATGACAGGAAACCCACGGTAGAGAGCGAAGCAGCAATTCGCGGCCTTATTTTTTCTTGTCTGTTCCAACACCATTTTTTTTTTAGCACAATGGAAAAATTCGACGTTAAACATTTGCGGTTTTGGGTTTATGATAACGAGTTAAAATAAATCGGAACTGTGAAACAGCTTGATAAGCGCCACATCGTATTTTAAACAAGTGTCAAAGTGTGCATTTCTAAAAATTGTGGCACCCCCAAGCGAACAAGTCAAAGTAGGAGATCAACCACTGGAAGATGTAGAGTCCTTCTGCTATCTTGGTAGTATCATTGACAATAAGGGAGGAACAGAGGCAGAAGTCAAAGCACGAATTGGAAAGGCACAGGCAGCTTTCACGTCCTTAAGCAAGATTTGGAGAACCAAGGATATATCTCTAAAAACAAAGCTGAGGATATTCAACTCGAACGTGAAGTCAGTCCTGTTGTATGGATGTGAGACTTGGAATGCGTCCCAGGCCTGCATAAAGAGAATCCAAGTTTTCATCAACAGATGTTTGAGGAAGCTACTTAAGATCAGATGGACAGACAAGGTCAGCAATGAAATTGTTTGGAAAAGAACAAGACGAGCCCAGTCAGAGAGGAAATTGGTAGGAGGCGATGGAGATGGATCGGCCACACTCTCAGGAGGCCAGGAAACAGCATCGCGAAGAAGGTATTGGATTGGAATCCCCAGGGCAAGAGATCAAGAGGAAGGCCGCGCGGAACGTGGAGAAGAGCCAGAGAAAATGATGTGCAACGAAGCGGAAAGACTTGGAATAATGTAAAGAGGCTGGCCCATGATAGAGAGGGATGGAAAGTGTTTGTTGGTGGCCTATACCCTGATCCAGGGTGAGAAAGGCAATGATGATGATGAAAGTGTGCATTGGCTATACGTACTAAAATATCTCCAGTTTTTCAGAAAATTGAGATAGAACAAATAAGAACTATGTTCGCCAGTAATCGTTCGGTTACAGGTTCACATCAAACAAGCTGTAACGTAACTTCCGGATACTCAATCAAACGTGATTGAGCCACATCCGGCCTACATCCATATATACAACATATCACAAAGTTTCGCGAGTGGTTTAGTTCTGTCCCGAACCCAATTTAAGGACACTTTGTACCAGTTACTTAACCTGACTTAGAAGTGGATCTCAAACTATTAACACCGGAGATAAGGATTGAGAACGAAGTCTAGACAGTGTTCTTACGCACTTGACACGCAACAGAGCATCGCGCCCATAGGTCCAATCGCAAGCAAGGAATACGCTGACATAATTATATGCCTGTACCTCACAATCATATGTTTAAAAAAAAATGCCGACAGATGAATAACGTCAACAAAGGACAATAAGGATACTAAAATAAAATAAACATAGGATACAAAGATGTGGATTATTATAATGACGATTTATAACATTAACAACCTCTTAGCACGACCTACGAAACTACACGATAGCTCCAAAAATACATGTACAGTATCTAGCCGAAATAAAGAAGTGTAGAATTTCCATTGTCCTGAGACTTGAAATGTTCTTCTTTACAAAGATTTCAGTCCCACAATGCTGTATTATTCACAGGAATAATATCATATATTGCATCAGTTTCATTGTGTGTGGGTCTTCTTTTTAACATTTGTTCTGGTAAACCAGTTCATTTTATCTAAGCTGGGTGTTTTCATTCTACACCACATTGGACTAAGGCCCAAGCAAAATGCTGCTCGTCTCACTGGAAAAGGCTGGATCTATACCACTGCCCCAAAATTCTGCCGAATCATGTGTAACGTGGGGTATTTGCCTTATTGTTGTATGCATTTTGCCGATTTTGAGGTTTTGTCATAAAAATGGTTCTCTCACTATGTATAAATGTCATTCCAATCGTTTAAAAACGATTCGAGATGTGTGTTTTGTGATGTAATGTTGAATGCGCTTTGGCCCTGATTTTACACAACTCTTGAAACTTTCGATCCTCATTTTCTCCAAAAGGCAACAATGCAATACAACATTATGGAAATTACCCAATGATAATAAGTCAACTGAAACGATATGATTTTATACATACACATAAACTTACCTTTACAAATGCCCTCCTCGTCTCCTCTAATTGGTCTTCCATCGATTGGCTGAATGAAGCACTGTAAATTTCCATCACATTTGCCTAAAATTCCAAATTGGCCGCCGCAACTTTGGTTCTCAATGCGGGCACAGACCTGGCAACATCTACAAATGTCCAGAACGAGACCCCCTGGACAGTCTGTGGTATTGGGGCACATGGAAGGATCACATGCTGAACAGGACAAAGCGGCAACTCCTCTTCCTCCTCCATATGGAGATATCAAAGGGAAGAGAAGCGTCACCGCAAATGTCCACTGGAAGAAACTGCCCACGATTCTTCTGACGAGGCCGAAACGGCCGTTGTGACTCCGCTGACCTCTCTGAGAATAACGATGCTGATGATGAACATGATGACGTGGGCGCTGTAGATTTGACGGCGACAGGGCCGCGCTCATCACAGACAATACCATGCCTTTCTCAACATCGGAGCCCTAACGCCCAGTTCGGGAACTAAAGAGACTGAAAGTAGCACCAGTTCCGTTCAATGTCCAATGAAGATATTCCTTTCTTGCCTGTTGTTCTCTTTGGTCTAGTCCAAAATGGACACACAGGGGTGAAATCCTGGGAGGTCCGTCCCTTTACTGCTCAAAGACTAACTGACACTGTAAACTCTTCACATGTTTGACACACCCAGGCCAGGTACTGTAAAAGACAGAAAAACTCCACAATGAAAGATGACATCATTATTTATTTTGGTCTAATGTGGGATATAAAACAGACAATTAGAAAACAACTACAATGACGACTGTTGAATGCACTGACTATGACCGGCAGAAAAATACATCTTAACATTGTCAAATACAATAGTGGTAAGAAACTCCTCAGGTGGAGCGAGGCAAATGATGATCTTCAAAGGAAGAGTGGATTCTTTCATTAGATGTTTCGGCCTTTAACTTCCTGACATCTTCTAAAACCCCGGCCAAATACAATGCCGTCTTATGTTTTGATTAATATCTCGTGGCTTGCCATTTTTTTCTTGCAGGTTTGTTTGTCGAAATCTATTCAGCTCCTAGTCCTCCTTTGCACACAGGCTTGTTCGTGACTACCAAATGTGTGTGTATGTACACAAAACATCTCCAACCAACCTTTTCACTTCGTATGACAAGAATTTTTGCTGCTACGTAACGCCAGTTGCGCTGCATAGTGACGTCATGCGACCCTAACAGAATAACCTGAGTTTCCTGCAATAACGAGCTAAACAATCCTTAATAAGTTATAATTAATAGACACAAATAAAAGGATGACGCCCTTACAGGTCTTAATGAGCTGCAAAATTGGACACCATCACTGAGTGAAAAACTTTAGAACTACTCTGAAGTCTTTCGGTTTAAATAAACTGTATGATCTATGAATAGGCACCCTCTGTATGTCAACTGGTTCTCAAAGCTATTAACTGGTTGCTTGACTGTACGTGTGAACGAAGTGTACCTTGTACACACAAACCCCGGAGGAGGACAGTTAAAGAAAGGTGCACCATACTGCACTGTAGACTTGAAGTAGAGTAAAAAAAAAATGTATAAACTTGGTGACCCCAACTTTACTACTGCGTGCTGTTTCTTCAGTATAGTGCATATGAATTTAAATAAAGTACAGCTGAAGCACCAATAACTCAGTTCACTACACATCAGTGGATTGCTATAATGTGAAGCTCTTCAGCCAGTTGGCAACCACCGTGAGATCCGAGCATTCTATTCCAAAGAACCCCGCCTTCTATTATGGGCCGCACTGCATTCTTAACTTAGTGGCATATTGGCCAAAACTCTTGTGATGTTTGAAGTGGCAAACCAAACGCATGGGCATATCCCCGGGGTGACACCTCGGCCCCAAGGGAAATTATTTTAAAAAATGACTACAGTAGGACTATTCATTTGGGGAAGCAGCTTGATTTCAAAAGTTTACCTATTCGGATTACACACAAAAACCTTTCATCAGCCAGCATGTCTTTCGTGAGACAGATGCACGGGCGTACCCCCGGGCTGACACCTTGTACCCCAGGGAAATTACGAACACATGATTACATACAGCAGCATTATTTGGTGATACAGCTGGATCTCTAAACTTTACCTATTGGTATTACAAAATAAACCCCTTCACAGGCAAGCACGTCTTTCAGGTAATGGGTGCAGAGGCGTATCTCCGGGGGGGGGGGGGTGACATCTTGACCTCAGGGGAAATTATGAAAAATGATTACCCTGGCATTTATCAAGATACAGTAATGAGACCGGTACCAAAATGTAGATCGTTCTTTGCTGGGGTTTTTTTTTTATTATTTTAAAAACCAGAAATCGAAAATTTTGGATTTATACGGTATTCATTCTCTGCATGCTATATTACTGGTGAAACAGCTTGATCTCCAAAGTTTACCTATCCGCATCGCAAATAAACCATTTGGCAGGCAAGCAGGCCTTGCGTGTGACTTTCAAAACCAGCCAAAGAGAGATTAATCAGGCGCCGTGCAATTAATTCATGTACTGATAACGAACTCGCTGATAACAATTTTCATAGCTCAGAATAACATATCCAGTTTACTGGGCTATAAAACTAAACCAGGAAGAAAACAACACACAGATAAGCCCGTTGAAAATTTTAATATTATGTGTAATCATGATCGAAGCAACCTTTTGAAATGATGTACAGCTTATTGTTGTTGTTGCTGCTGCTGTTTTTATTGTTATTGCTGCTGTTGTTGTTCCCATGGCATTACTTCATGTGCATAGTTATTATTCAACGAGCACAACTGTTCAGCCCACGCCTTGGGCCTACAAGAATAAGCTTTCCTCATCAGCTTGATTCCCAATATCTCACAATGAAAATTTAACACGGGACGAGACAAGTACCACCCGAGACATAGGATACCGAGACGGCTCAATTCGTCATTTTTCCGTCCGTCGACTTGTGCGCGTATCATCCATGTCCACAATGCAACAATCCGCACCACGCCCCTTCATAAATGACCGACGAAGAGTAGTGCCACATAGCTCAGTCTGTGAGTAGTAGTCACCGTATTTATACGCGCGCAAGTTGTAGACAGAAAGTGAAAGAAGGAATGGTTCGTAGGTATTCTGTGTCTCGCATTCCACCATGCTACAAAAGACAACGCCAGTGGACGATTTTTTTGTCTTTACAACACACAGACTGGAAACACTAGGAATGTTAGACTAAAAAAGTCGGCACGGAGAACGGACGGGTCAAAATCTGAAATCTGTCCTCGCTGAGCAAACTTGACTAAAAATAATATACCCACGATTTTCTACATCCATCGCAAACCACATTATTTTCAAGGAATTTAGGTAAAAACTGCATGTTTCTAGGTTTTGTGGTCGTCTCCGGAGTGCATGGTGTAGGTTTTGCAACTCGCTCTATAGATTGCAGGTTGAATCGACCATTGAATGATTAGTATAATTGTTAAGAAGAAATCATTATCATGCATGTCGTCGCTGCAGGATTCTAAACGGCTAACTCGGTTTTTGTAAATTTTACATTAGAGTGAAAAAACTGAAAAGCAAGGCTGTTATACACATTTTGGAGCTGGGAATCGGTACTGGTACTAAAAATGTTTCCCATTACATATCCAGGGCTTATTTTATTTATAGGATGTATTATGTGATGTCACTCTTAATTCCGGAAAAAAACCAATACACTGCATTTTCAGAGTTAGCTGTTTAGAATCCTGCAGCCACGATATTGTGTTTTTTTCTAGAATACAGGACGTCCGTGAACCCCGAATGTTTAGAACTGTGTTTTTAGGTTGATGTGAAAGCAGTGTTTTGTGAGATACAGCGGTATATAACGGCAGCTGGTACATCACATGATTTCACGATCATGCGCTGACCTACATGCACTTTCTCATCCTTATCATAACATAAACATGTTTTGCTTCTTGCGGTTTCTCCTTTCATCGCCCTAGTTAATGTATAGGTGTTGTGTCATTCGCTGATTCATACATTGCTCTGATTATCGGCTTGATCTGTCTGTCTGTCTCTACCGATGCGTCTATCCACCCATCCATCCGTTGGTCCGTACACACACACACATCCAGCCCTCCATCCACCCGTCTATCCACTCAAATCCATCCATCTATCCATACACCCATCCGTCCGTCGTCCATCTATCCGTCTAACTGTCTACCCACCCATCCTCCTTTGGTCCGTGCATACACACACGTACACACACATCCATCCCTCCATCCATCCATCCACCCAAATCCATCTATCTATCCATCCACCCATCCGTCCATCCATTTAATCGTCTATCCATCCATCCACCCGCCCATCCATCTATATATCTATCTATCTATCTATGCGTCCCTCCGTCTGCCTGGCTGGCTATCTGCATGCCTGTCTGTCTGTCTGTCTGTCTGGCTGGCTGTCTATCTGTCTGGCTGTCTGGCTATCTGGCTATCTGGCTGTCTGGCCATCTGGCTGCCTGGCTATCTGGCTGTCTGGCTCTTTGTCTACACTCTACAAAAACAATAGTATGAGTAATATCACGATATCAATATCACAGAAAGTGAAGAAAGATGATGAATACCACGACAGGACACCATCAGCTGTGGCATCAGTTGTACACATGCCAACAATTATGACACATGAAAGCCATGGCTTTGGCTAGGACACAAAAGTCGACTGGTGTCACTTTCATATCGATCAATAGTCATAACAATAGAAATACCGCACTTAACAGCTGATATGCAAGACAAAATATATTGGCGACTGTAAGTGATGAGTTTGGGTTGGGTTTACGGCACGTCGCCGCGATAACGGCCTCTTTGTGCATTTCATGTTTTTTGTTAAGGAACGGCCCAGCCAACACCCTACGTCAGTCCTACGCAGATTTCCGTCGGATAGGTAGGATTACCGCCGGGGTGTATTCCCTGCCCCAAAACGACATCGGTGCCCTACCATAAAGAGCAGATCTACGTAGGAACGATATCGTTTCTATGCGCAAACTTGACGTGAATCCTACGCCTCAAATTTCCGTAGATTTGCTGGCTGGGGGTATTCTTATCATTACAAAACCGCAAAAAGAAAACACTGAAATGTGTTCACTGTTCAGCTACAGCTTACAATGTAACATACTACGGTCCCCTAACAATTACCAAACAATTAAAACGTACTGTCAACGCATAATTATAACATACTTACTTTGCCACCACCAGGCTTGAATTTTCACTGTGGTGTTAAACGTCCTGTTATTTGTATGGGCCTCAAACGACGGCAGGAAATACACACAGCGGGGAGTATCGGAAGCAGTTATTCACCGGCTGTTACTGGCAAATACACTTTTTTTTTTACCTTCTTTGAACAACTGCGTATCAGTGATGCGAAAAGACACTTCACGCATATTAAAGGGCATGTGTGGAGGTAATAATTTATAATTGGAGTAGCCATTGCTATGTTTGGCGAACAGGCCCCAAAACTACTCATCGAAATAGTATGAAAATTGGTAAACAGCAGAAAGTTAGCTAGCCAGTTTAAGTCGTGTTATTCATAAGAAAAGATACAGAGCCGTTACATTTTGATATTTCACAATTCTATCAGTTTGAATTGGTGGAACAGCATCATTCCATTCCGCAAGTACGTCTTTGTTCTTCGGATTCGTAGACTGGGTCCTTTGCTTGTCAATGCTTTCCATATTAAGCCTTAAACAGATGTGTTGTACTTTTTGCGCTTCGTGAACTGTATAAAGCCGTGTATAGTGCATGTTTACGGAAACATCAAAAATCCTCCGAATTGTAAATAGAGTGTTTCTATGTGGACGGAAACGGCTTTTCCATACACATGAGAGTATTCTCTTTCACTACTGTGAGGGTTTTTGACGTTTCCGTTGACGTTTCTGTATACACGAAAAGCCAGCTTCAAAGGCGAAAACGTTTTTTTCGAATTGAGGTTGTTTTTGCTGTTTATGTAGCTGTCGCTGACACACTTCTATAGTTTGACGCCGCCATGTGAGCGAAAAGTAAATAAATGCAGGTACATTTTGACGATTCAAAATACCTTATCTTTATCTGAAATTTTCAGTATTTTTTCCCTTCTCCCTTCGGAATACTTCCACTTCGAATGAAGCACCCACTTAGCCAACAGGAAACCGCAGCCAAAACTTACCTTGAGCTGTCCAAATGGCAAAGGGCGGGTTTCTGAACCGCAAACTGCGCGTTTCTCAAAGACAAACTAAAAAAATGTGTATTTACCCTCATACAAATGTGAATGTTAACATAGGCTCGTGTATTCGCCAGGTACGGCAGTGTATGGACATGATGAAATGTTAGATCATGCCGTGGGGGTA
>OZ007569.1:18292981-18310481 GCA_963931925.1 Onchidella celtica
AAAATGAAATATTTGTAAGACGTCTTCAAAGCAAAACATTTTATGCGAGTGCAGAAAAATGGCTAGTCTTTCATTTTATAAGCAAATATCAATTTCCATTGAAAAATCTCCCCTCTCACGCCCCCACTTTGGAGGGGTTTTCGCAGAAATCTGGTCTTTCACCTTAAGTCCGACTTCACCAGATCCATTCACATTGTCATAATTATATTCTAACCATTCTTCAATTATAATGTTGGTTTATTGGTTTAATTCGCCGTCCATCTCTCACGCTGGTGTATGAATAATTTTCTCATTTTACCGAAGAGCGCTTTGCAATTTTGCTGGGAGTGGGATTTCTCATTATACAGATAAAATCATATTTCTGTTAACAGATTACAGGTCACTTTGTAAGAATACAGATCTCGCCGCATGTAATGATAAAGTAGCCATAAAATCACCGTCACTACATACAGCGCACGAGATCGTCGACTATTTGTTTGTCTTGTAAATGCGTGTGTCCCTGTGTGTGTAAAAGGGGGGGGGAGGCAGGGGTCTTTTTTCTTCTATTAGAATATCGTCTTTAATTTGTCTCTTCTTGTTTTTCCTCTTCTCCCTCCTCTTCTTCTTCTTCTCGCCAATTGCCTTCATTCGCGTTGTTTCATTCTTGCTGAGAAAAATGTAGTACACCAAAGTATTTTATAACAGATTTTTATCACATTTACAAAATACATACTCCAGAATGATAGACAAACATTACAGCCTCGGCCCTTTCCTGTTAAATAATTAATTTCACTTTTATTTGATCTTATTTTAAGAATCTGAAAGCTGAAAACTAACCCCAAAGTAGGATAACAACAACAACAATAAAAACTTGCAAAAGACGCAAAGTGGTCGTTGTCCTGTCGAACTCAAAACTGAAATTCAAGCCAACCAAAGCTCTGTGTCACGAAACAAAATCAAGCCCGGGAAATACTGTCAGGGGACAAGGTGGTCTAGAGGCAAGGTGCTCGCCTCTCGTGCCAAGGGTCCCGGGTTCGAAACCCGGGCCGTGCAGGCATGTTGGAAGTTTGGGATTTTTCTCATATTTTCGTGTCCCTGATTCTATTGAGGGGTAGGATCGAGTACCTAGTCTTCTCGGATAAGGACGAAAAAATTCGGAGGGCCCGTGTGCACGTTGCGCACGTTAAAGATACCTTGGCAGTTGAAAATCGTAAAGAGCAGGCCGAACAGGCCGCTGCCCGGGCAAAATTAAATTAAATTCATCTCTACCAGTCCCTCCCCGTCCCCCCTCATCTCCCCCCCCCCCCCCAAAAAAAAAAAAAACGCCGTCCGGCGCTGCACTGTGGCGACGACGTGCCTGCTCCAGTTATAACTGGGCTGCAATGGCACAAAGGCAAAATTTCCCAAATGGGATTAAAGAGTTATACAAATACAAAATACAAAAAATACTGTTTCCTTTTAAGTCGTGAGAAATGGGCGGCGCTCACACGATGACCTCAGCGATCAGGGCCAGTAATTCCGATTGTTCTATCTTCACTCAGCTCACGATCTCACTCATCCTGTCAAACTGTCTCCCACGTGCCTGTGGCCGGAACTGAGTGACAGACGGACCACTCCCGTCTAGCCTGAAGATGGGTTCAGATTATATAACTCCTTCAGTGGCCGAAGTGTCACGGTGTGTACAACTCCCACACATGCGTGAGCTTTTGTAGTATTGCCTAAGGTAGCGTTTATAGAGACGGCGGGTTTCGGGAAATCGCACGCTTGATTCGACCCGAGAGAACTCGCGCGAGGAATGTTACTCAATATGCTTTGTAAGTGTGCATAGACAACTCATGTCTCTCGAGGCGGCAATTTTGCCGATCAGCGCGGGAAATTACCAGAACCAATTGTGTGTTCTTGTTCCGCGTGTGTCGCGCGGGAGTTGTGTTGGCTGTGTACTTTTCTTGGCTTCACGATGGATGTTGACCTCGTCTTTCCTTTTCCCGCCTTGCTATGAACACCAACCGCGCGAGTGATTAGGCGCGAGTTTTCTTGCGCGAGTAACCATCTCGCGGGAACCCGCCTACCCGCTTTCTCTATAAACACGGCCTAACACATAACTGTGTGTATCAGAGAACTTCGAAGGAGTGGCGGCTCTGTATTTTCTCTATTTGGCTTTGTAATTAGTCTACGACGCCCCCCCCCCCTCCCCCTAACAAAAGCCTTTTTAATAACGTCAGAATTTGGCAAAAAGAAAAAGGTGTATGTAGCAAAGCCCTAGCGTAAGAAATAATACCCAAATGATACACTGAAACGCAAACTAAAAGAGAAGACAGAAAATGGCCGATATTTCGGCAACAGCCTTTGTCAAGGAAAAAAAAAACAACAACAGAAAAAAAAAAAGGGAAATCAAACAGATAAAACAATCGAACAAGAAAAGATTTGAAATTTATAGAATCTAAACAGAATATGCCCATTTAACTGCGAGTTCTTTTAAATAACACAGCAATATTGTTTTTTAATATCGTTTCCAACAGTGTACACCATCTTATCACATGGACTTTGCCTGGCGACAAGGTCTTCACGTACAACAGACGTCCTGAGGCTCTGGAAGAAAATAAAATAGAGGGGTGGGGACTTGACCGCCGGCTTGACAGTCAACAAAGGTCTCGTTATCCACACTGAAAGGACCGGTTTATTGTATTCTTGCAACAGTTTGTCTCCCCCCTGACTTGACTAGGTGACAGCGTGATCGCTGTCAGTCACTGTCTCACTGTCTCTCCCGCTTGACCTACTAAACTGACAAGACGTTAGTCCATCTGAAAACCAGCACAAAATGTCCCGAATCCCATTAGTAATATAAACTATCCCTCGTGCTTCATTTGGTAGATTATCTGGCAGTGTTGCTTTTGTCGCTGTCCTGGTATCTCAAAGTGCTGAATCCATGTACAAGTACATGAATGTACTTTAACATACGGTAGTGAGAATAACTGCCTTTTTAATAATTTTTACTCCATACGTCGCTCATATCTCAATAAAAGTATCGGATGGAAGAGTGGTTTCTTCGGCAAGATAAAATATACAAAAAATAAATAAATAAATAAATTGCGTTTTACTGTATCGTTTCTGTTTTATTAATCACGCGAGGATCTGCTAGCTACATACAACTTGATCTTGATGCCACTCTCTGACATCTTCGGCAAGAACAGTGTACCGTATAGCATGCTTCTTTTGATCCAGTCGATTAGTGTTACAAGGCTCAAGAAGTTAAAACCTTGAGATTTATAAAGACAGGTATCAACAGTTAACGTTCAGTAACATTCTCTGAAACATGCGCGAATTATGCTGAAATGAAGGGCTGAAAATTAAACCTGGTAATTAAGTGGAGATCTGACTTACTTAGCGGCGATCCGATCTCTGGCTCTCCAGACACTCGGCATCAAATACTGCCTTCAGTTTTATGATGTTAAAAGTTGTAGGCGCCTATATTTATATGAATCAAATTTGCCTGACTTGCTATCAAGTTGGCCTATCCACAGTATTAAAAAAATTCATTTTTCTTAAAAGTACCTAGGCTACCTTGAACTTGTACGTTTCTAAAAGTGAGAGGCGCCAGTGTCTATAAATTATAATGAAAAATAAGGTACAGATAAAAGTCTATTTGGCCTGACTTACTATAAAGTATCCACAGCAAAGATAAAGCAATCATTTTTCTCAGAAGTATGTACCTTGAACTTGGTACAATTTGATTTTCAACCTGTCAAAATAATTATGAGCGAAGCATTCAGAAAATGTGACTGTTAATCATTACCCTCGCCTTTTCGGCGCCTGTAGACATCTCTGATAACCTTATTGGTATTTCTACGGTTTAAACTTTGAACTAGCTTTGTCATCCAACATGTTATAGCTGGTAGTTTATCAAGTTCTTCTCGGGGTAAAGTGGCCTATTAACATTCTAAAGTCACATACTTTCTTTACACTATTTTGTTGTTTTTTTCAAATATCGAGTTGACCTAATTTGAATCAACACTGTCTACTATCACCAATACCATCACATCATCACCACCTGACACTTCAGTATGTGTGTTCGTTCCACTTTGAACAACTCTGTAGACATGTCTCAGCTGATTGTTGGACAGATAATAATACACTCCTATGGTACAGACGGCCAAGCTACAGGGTCTAGTTTGTCGTGTTACGACAAAACACAGCATACGCCAATCTAGGACATATTCACTTTTTAACACTGTTATATCGAATGAAGCATGGCACTGGCTTTCTTTTAGGGTTATACTTTTACCACCTTCGTTTTTGTTTGTTTTATCTCGATTTTCTGAAAAAAAAAAACACAAAAAACTGGAGATCTTTTATTATGCAGAAGAGTGTAACACTTGCACAATTTGACACTTGTTTAAAATCCGTTGTGGCACTTATCAAGTTGTTTCACAGGTTCCGATTTATTCTAACTCCTAACCATAATACTAAAGCCGCAAACGTTTAACGACGAATTTCTTAGCAGTGCAAAAAGTGGAGTTGGAACCAACAAGAACTAAGGTCGCAAGTGTCTCCGGGACAATTTTGGTTTTTTTGGGCTTATACGTTGTTTTGCCACAGTACAGCAGTGGTTTGCCCGGTAACTACTGACCGGGCACGTGTGCACTTTTATGACCCGAGCAGGAATGTGTCAGGGAAAGGGGACAATTAAGACAGTAGTTACCATTTCCACTGTGTGTGTGTGTGTGTGTTGGGGGGGGGGTGGGGCTTTCCACCACACTCATAAACCCGAGGCTCTTAAAATACGGGGAAAGATAGGAATCCCCTGGGGACCGACCGCCCCCCCCCTCCCTCCCTTATTAAATCTCCTCTCTTTCGGCATTAACATTCCTCTGAACTGTTACCAAACGGTTGGAGGTAATCAAAGGTCCTTGGCAAAGGCGCATGCTGACGATGTGTTTTCACAGAATGAATAGAAGAGTAGAGGCAGTTATATATTTTGTGTGATCAAAAACCTTGTTAAAGGCGTTGGAATGACTACAGCTATTAATTATCAATCCTTATGATGCGCACCCGCCCTCTCACCCCCCCCCCCTCCCTCCCTCTCGCGTTTTTGTTTGTTTGCTTTTAAATGATTGAAAAACATTAATTTTCTCTCTCTCTCGTTCCCATCAATCTATCTATCTATATATCAATATATCTATCTATCTATCTATCTATCTATCTATCTATCTATCTATCTAACTATCTATCTATCTATCTATCTATCTATCTATCTATCTATCTATCTATCTATCTATCTATCTATCTATCTATCTAACTATCTATCTATCTAACTATCTATCTATCTATCTATCTATCTATCTATCTATCTATCTATCTAACTATCTATCTATCTATCTATCTATCTATCTATCTATCTATCTATCTATCTATCTAACTATCTATCTATCTATCTAGCCATCTGTCTGTCTGTCTGTCTGTCTATCTATCTATCTATCTATCTATCTCTGTCTGTCTGTCTGTTTGTCTGTCTATCTATCTATCTATCCATTCATCCATCCATCCATCCATCAACCCACCCAACCACCCACCCAACCACCCACCATCCATCCATCCATCCATCCATCCATCTATTTATCTATCTATCTATCTATCTATCTATCTCTGTCTGTCTGTCTGTTTGTCTGTCTATCTATCCATTCATCCACCCATCCATCCATTCATCCATACATCCATCAACCCACCCAACCACCCACCATCCATCCATCCACCCACCCATCCATCCATCCACCCACCCACCCACCCATCCATCCATCCACCCACCCACCCACTCACCCATCCATCCATCCATCCATCTATCCATCCATCCATCCATCCATCCATCCATCCATCCATCCATCCATCCATCCATCCATCCATCCATCCATCTATCTAGGTATCTAGCTAGTGTACCCCTAATGTGCGAAAAGCCTATGGGGGGAAAAAAAGAAGGGTACCTGGGCAGAGCACGTCAGCAATTCAATTTTTGGGGTGATGAATTAAGAACTTTCGTTTCATTTACTATATTTATAAGTAACATAACAACAACAATAACAAATAGCTATAGGATTATAACATAAGAATGGAAAAATAAGATTATGTATAATCTAGCCGTGACACAAGACAAATAGTCCATATAACATTGTCACTTGAAGTTTTAAATCATCAGGGCTTTGTCATGGGCGGTATTCATCCTTCTAGTGGCTGGGGGCTGGGACATGGGGATTTGAGGGGGGGGGGGGAAGGGGGAAGGTGGAGGTGTTGAGGCCAAGCGCATGAAAAGCACACGTGGACGGTTGGGGGTTGGGGGTTGGGGATTTGTAGGGAGAGGGGAATTACACTTTTTTAAAAATGTCAAAATTGAGCGCATGCGCTTTATGTATGGCCTCTAATAATGGGGGGGTTGTGGGTGTGTGCGTTTGGGGGGGGGGGGGTGGGGGGATTTTAAAAAAAGGGGGCGGGGGGAGGAATCTAGCCCAAGCAGTTTATGTATGGCCCCTAATAAAGAGTGAATTTAATAAGGTACAGTTGTTTTTGTTTTTTTTAATGCCAAATTTTTAATGGTCAGTATTCGTGCAGAGAGGCCATGACCCCACGTTAACATGCTTTGTCCACGTGAGAATCGAAGCGGAATAGACACAACTGTGTGGGTATGCGAGATTCATTACAAGGTTCACAATTATATTATTACACTTGGCTCTCCGCCATTTTGGCTGGCCTTGCGTACTAACGTCATTACTCACCCCATTACAATTTAATGTCTCATACATTCGTGGCTCACGGATTAGCACTGAAAGACTGTCTGAATTTCATTCTATTCAGATATGGGTCAGTGTAGTTTTATCTTCTCTCGCGTTCTCTGTGTCTCTCTGTTTTCGTCCATCTCTCTCTCTCTGTCTCCATTTCTCCCTCCCTTTCCGTCTCTCTCTCTCTCCAACTTTCTCTTCCCCTCCTATCTATCTGTCTATCTATCTATCTATCTATCTATCTATCTATCTATCTATCTATCTATCTATCTATCACTCAGTCACTCACTCACTCATATACATATAAACACACACAGAGAAGAGAGAGAGACACACACACACACACACAGATAGAGAGAGAGAGAGAGAGAGAGAGAGGGGAACCAACTCGGTTTTTCATTTCACGATCTAATTTCGAATTTTATCAAAAAGTCCGAGCTTTCTTTCCTAATTATTCACGTGAATTCTAACAGGACGCCAGCACTACTTATACATTGACAGCGACTTTATTTCTCTGATTCTTAATTCTAATAATCCAAAAATGTACCAGATTAACCTGACGTTCTGAGAACGCAAGTTGGAAAACGAGCAGGACACAGTGGCGTGCAGAAAGGGGGAAGGGGGCAGAAGGGGCGACGGCCCCAGGCATCTATTTCAGGGGGGGGGGGGATCCAATCAAAAAGTGTCTATACTCGAGTCTTGGGACATGCAATCAAGGAGCTGGCCCCGGGCATGATGGAGCATCATCAAAACGCTGCACGCCACTGGAAGGACAAGGAACTGAGAACGAATACAGAGACAAAAACAAAGATAACAAGAAAGACGAGAAATGAAGAAGAAGACACAGCAGAGATTAGAACATCGGAGATGACGTACCCGGAGAGATAATTTTTACATGTCACTCAAGCAGTGCACGGCATTAACACTGTTACCCGCAGCCTCCCTGTTGGGCGTTTCCCCTTCAACGGACAAACAAAAATGCGGCATTTTTTGCCATGTTTTCCAAAACTAAAGACACAGCCAGGGGCCATCCATAAAGTGCGTACGCCCCATTTTGGCAACTTTGACCCACGCACCTGTCCCTCCCCCTTAATAGTATGGACGCTCTTCAGAAACGTTAACGTTGCACCCCGCCCCCCCGAAAAAAAACACAACTTGTGTCAAAGCGTTAGAGCAATCAGAATGGCCAATGCCCATGATGGATAAGGCCAAGGTTTTCGGAAACATCTAGACTAAGTGGCATTAAGCATGGACTATTTGACTGGTTCATTAGACACCTAACCAATAGTCGCTTTTTATTATGTAATCCTACAATTGCTTTTGTCAAAAAAAACAAAAAAAATAATAAATAATACTAACCCAAACTATTTAACCATAGATGGAAATCTTACATACAGTGCTCAGAACTTCCAACCTCTTCTCATGTAAGCTTACTATATCTCGATCTTAGTCCTTGTTTCTTCCAATTCCACTTTTTGCGCAACTGAGAAATTCGACATTTGCAGTTTTAGTAATGTGACAAGTAGTTAGAACAATTCGGAACTGTGAAACATCTTGATAAGTGTGACGTAACGTTTTTTAAACAAGTGCCAAAGAGTGCATTTTACATACAAAAAGATTTCCAGTTTTTCGGAAAAATTGAAATGGAACAAAGAAGAACTCAGGTCGCGATATACTGGGGGCAAAACTCCCATATCCCCTCCTCCGAGAGCTGGTTCCTTTTGGAGGACCCCTTAGCCCTAAGGAGGCCAGATGATCAAGATGCACAGGTAACCACGGATATGAAAGGAGGTTTTCAAGTAAACAGACACCGCAGAAATGTCTGATGCATACAAAGTAAAGAAAGAACTTGTTAACCGGGGGGGGGGGGGGGGGGGAACAAGATGGTCAGTGCCTAAGTAAACAAACTGCCCAGGTCTTTTCAAATTGCTCCATCCATCGGACGCATCAGTTTACGGAATGGGAGTTAGCTGTGAAAGAGATTGTAAAGGCTAGGTCAAACGACAACCTTTCTAATTATGTGTACCACAGTAGCACAGGAATACACATTTTGGTTTCCAGATGGACTTGAGCATAGTTCAGAATGAGGAATGATTCAAACAGCAAACGAAACTGCTAAATATAATACTGTGACGTCATTTATACGATTTCCCCCACACTGTACTATCATCAAGAAGACGAACTGGAGACCGGCAAACCCTTGAAAATGAACACCGACATTATTTTGCAACAGTATCATATCCAAGGTTATCAAACAGGATGCAGGGGTCAGATCATCAAGACCCTAAGATGCCCATGGGGAGGGGTTGTGGAGGTGTGGGGGGGGGGGGGGACTACAGAGGCCGTCCATAAAATATGTGCCCTCGATTTGGGCCGTGTTTTAGTCCTCCCACGTTCGCTTAAAAAACAAAATAGAACCGAACTTTTTCACTTCTTACCCTTCTCCCTCTCCTCTTAACCTTAATTATACTTTCCGAACTCTGGGATCACTCCTGCCCCCCCCCCCCGGCCCTTCCCCTTCTGGGGGTACGTACTATTAAGCATGGTTGCAAAGGCCGGGAATAACACAGTTCTAGAAAGACACGTTGAACAACGAAACAGGTTAGATCAACGTAATCTACAGGGTTAAAGTTCCTGCGAGTCACAGTGACACATTTTGGCAGCTCCCCCTCCCCTTCCCTTCCCTTGAGTGCAGCGGGTCATAGACTGTGGCACCAAAATGTGGACTGCCCTACACCCCGTGTCGGGGACTCGATTTCAAAAACTGAAGACCAGGTACTCAGGTCTCCTCCGCATTCTTTCAAGGTCAGCTATGTTTGCGCCGCCAATCCCACTTACTTCAGCGGCTTTGACCAGGCCCTGCGGTAACCAGGCCCGTCGCCAGCACTTCTTATCACTTGTAGTTCGTCCTAAGTTATACTTCAGTTCTATATCCCGCCGGTCGACAGCTTTGGGAAAGGCTGTTTTTAAGGGATCGCATTATAATTACAAAGGCGAAGAGAGAAGTCACTGTGTTATGTTTTTCGACTGTGCTCCCTCCTACTCTTCTTTTTCTGTGTGTGTGTGGAAGGGGGGGGGGAGACAGATACATATACAGAGAGAGAGAGAGAGAGAGAGAGAGAGAGTTTGGAGAAAGAACGTTGACCCGATTACGGTCACATTGTGCTAGTAAAAAGCAAGACGATCGACAGAATATAAAAGAATGATAGGACAGAAGGAGACCCTACGATGGTAGATAGAGAGAAAGAGAGACAGAGAGTGAAAGAGAAAGAGAGAGTGAGAGAGAAAGAGAGAGAGCGAGTGAGATAAACAGAGAGAAAGAGAGTGAGAGAGAGACAGAAAGAGAAAGAGAGAGAGAGAGAGCGAGAGACGTCTGACAATTTTTGTTTTAAGGGGTGAGAATGACGCAGTATGATAATGTGAGTATTTTCTTACCATATTGTTGGAAAGGGTATCCCAAAGCATTTTAAAACGTAATGCATGATGACTACTTTGGCCATGTGGCAATTGGCCACATTCCCCAAATACCTTCTATAATTAATAATAATTCCTAATAATAACAAGAGAAACAACGAAGACAACACCTGTGGCCACTTGGCTCCAAATAATTACACGTACAAGCTAATAATTCACATTTTCTAAATTGCTATTTTGTTCCTAAGCATGTCATTCTCGCAGAATATCCCGTATCAATCCAGCTTTCCAGAGAGATTTCTCTCTATAATCTCCACGTGTGTTATACTTGGCACAATCATTGATACCGACCATTATTTTTTTACCTGTTTTAGTCGCAGCTGATCAGCTGAACACCTGCAGCGAGCACCATCTAGCACCGCCAGCTGTTCCACTCTTTCAACGTGAACGCTACCAATATACAACACAACAGACAGCCCATAACGCAAGCATTATCGCACCGAATGCTGCCATGGGAGCTGGTAGTTTACAAATGCAATTACAACACCTTGGGGAAATTAACTGCTTCACGGCCCAACTACCAGGACAAAGTTCGAAAGGGAATAATAAAAAAAAATATTTATATCAAAAGAAACGTAGTCTGGTTACGGTTACGGAGTGACGAGCGGCGAGTTGAATAATCGCAGGGCAGACTGGATGTAAACAGATTTGACTGTTGAAGATTATGAAGGATTTGTTTTGAAAAGATCTAGTGTAGTAACGGCTTATAAGTTACGAACTGAAACTTGTAAGACAAACTAGATAACCGTAAGAAGATTTGCTGGTTTCAACGAGTGTGAAGAATTAAAGAAAAATAATTTTAAAAAAGAACAACCAAAGTCTAGTTATGGTCAATAGGTGACGAGCTGAAACTAAAACAGACTAGATAGACATCAACAGATTGGCCTAACTCAAAGATTGTGAAGAATTTAAAAGCAAGCAAAATGATCTTAAGAAACGCCGGAGACCAAATATTAAAAAGTTCAGGATTGTGAAGAAATAAAAGCAACATAAAGTTTGTAAGAAAAGCCGAGGGCCAACTCAAAGATAGGGGCGTTCTTGCATGCAGCAAGTCTTCCTATTTATCCAGTATCCTTGGTTGTGGGTAGGGCGCCTTAATAATTTGACTTCATGTGAAAAATTGTAACCACAAAAAATGTAAAAGACCTCTGGGTTATGTTATGCACCCAATGAATTCATTCCAATGACAAGTAAATGTCGGTGGACAACAAATTTCAACTATGTGGTCTTCTCCCTACAGCTCTACATTAAGCGAAGAGCAGCTGCGGATAATCTCCCTACCAAACTTTCAACAGTCAAATCCCCTCTTCAAAACTGCAGCGAAAGAATTTTAATCTCGTAACAGGCAATTGCAAGGCTTCGCCACATAAATAATTGTTATGACTGAGTCGTATAAGGTAAGACATTGTAGGCGTCAATTATACTCTGAAGCCGAAACTTCTGTGTCTGGTACTAATTTTGAAGCCCTGAGCGTCTTGCGTGACGCCACAGCTATCGTAGCTCCCCGCTGACATAGATCTAGTAATATTAAATGCAGATTATCGTAAAATTAAACAGGGCTGCGCATTCTTGCGATGAAAAAGTTCTTTTAACGTAGGCGGATTGTATGCACATAAGAAAATCGTGTTTTTTACCAACACAAAAATAGCAATGGTTCGTTCTACGGGGTGTGGACGTCTGTACAGTGTGTTACGCACATCTAACGCAAACAGTTCAAGGGGAAGATGGTGCACGGGTAGGCTTAGACTTGTAGGGAGACATGTAAAACGCGCCATGTCTGTCTTTGATTTGAAGGGTATCATGAAATACATTTCGATACGAGGTTAGGAGTGGGAAATCCGAAATTTGTTTGAACAACCCCTTTTATTGTGGGAATAAAACCGTTGCTCAAAGAGTTCAAACACATTTTTTAGTTTTTGTGTCGAAACCGCAAAAAGGCTCCCAGTCAGGTTAGTTTCCAATAGTTTATTAGAATGCACACTCTATTTACATTAAACATTTATTTTATTAGAAACCTGGAGCTCGAGAAATTGAAGGAGTCTCAACATCGGGCAATACTCGTTTTGTGCCGTTACTGGTAAACATCTAGCTACTATTTAAAAAGCCATCATCGTCACTTTTAATGCCGAAACACCGATCCGATACTTGGTAGTCTAAAAAGCCTTAACAGAGGGGTCACGTTACTGTGTGAGTGCAATACAACAATACAATTTTTCCTACCTGCAGGCATGCCATTCGGGAAACATCTAAGTACATGTACTAATTCTAAGAACAATGACAGAATCAGTATTGACTGATGTTTTAAAAACAGAACAACTAACCACTACTAAAAGCCACCGTTGTGACCGTTTCGGTGTTCAGTGCTGAAACACCAGCCGCGACAGTCGGTAGACCAGGAAGCCTAATTAAGAAGAGTTGGGTTTCTGTACGAATACAATATATAGCAACACAATTTTCCCATCTTCAAACATACCACAAGGGAATTGATTCTGTGAGAGATGTTTGTTTTGATATCATTTAATGGGTCAAGGGGCTCAAATCCGTATTGTTTGTGGGAAACCATGGCAACGGACATTCAGGAATCATTCAACAAAACACAAGAAAGGCCTATGTTTCACTGCTTTAGAATGGGTTAAAGCTAGCCTTCAGATTGAATACTTAATCACTAAGACAGCACAGTATTCTCAGTATTATGGACACCCAGTTCAAAGGAAAATAAGGAACGTCACATCACTTCATCTTGCTGTTAACACAGACAGCTGCGGAGAGGTTCCTTTCTCTAGCACTGACATTCTAAAAGACGAAACTGCATCAATAATTAAGCGATAGCTAACGGTTAGCTAAAACACTAAAACCTTTAAAAACGTCTCTACATTTCCCCATGGGAAAGAAGGACTTCCTGAAACCTGACAATGTTGAAGTTAAACTGACACTAGTCTTCATTGCGTTTCCGTTTTAACGGGAAGTCATGTGGCATTGAAATGTTTCATTAAACCAGTTTTCATTTTTATTTCTTCCTTTCCAGATCCTCAACACGCTCATAGTTCTCGGTCGTAAATACAAGGTCGGATTTCGAGGCCAAAACACAAACATGCACGTAAATGCTCAAACATAATCTGCTTCCTCCTAGAGGACAAACCACACGATAAAATAACCGTTTCTCTGGTAAAGGGAAGGCAATCATTATAAAGTGGGAACCACAGCGAGAGCGAGCTTCGCTCATTTGAAATTTTGGCAGCGCCACAAAAGAGCAGCACTATAATGGCAGTGTTTACCTTCTGCATGTTTGGCCCAGGACAGGCGTTTGAGGACAATGTCTGACATTCGGGCTTTTGTCTTCCTTCACCATTGCCTGGTGTCGTCCTTTGACCCCGAAACATTTGGCGCACAGCTGACAATGGAATAGTTTCTCCCTCTAAGCTTTAGAAACAGAGAGATTGGTAACAAAGCGGTGTTGTATAGACCTCGGGGGGAAGTACTAAGAGCCCCAAACGCATGCATGCACCGCACATTTGACTGACTAACTAAGCGGACTAAAATAGGGATACTGACAGACGTTTAGGCAGACAAAGTCTCTAACCTTAAACAGAGGAATGAAAGAACCCCACAAATAGACAGACGGTCGGTAGGGCAAACAGTGAACCGGGTACTAAAAAGCAGTCTGATCTGCGCACGCACGGCCGAATGCATCTCAAATTAGTTGAATGCCATTTCTGGTTTTATGAAAACCTAAAACTCAAACACTAAATTTACCGGTTCAACCCTTTCAGTACTGAAATAGCACTGCTGTTAACTCTTTTCTGCTCTTACCGTTACAGGTTTTGTTTCACCATTACTAGCTTTCAAATACAGATCAACGACCTGATTTAGATTCATGTTTGCATTTAAATACGTGAAATAAGTGGATTTCAGTATATAAACTTGGTTTGAGAAAATCTGGGTTTCACAGTGTCAGTCCTCAAAGGGTTAAGGACATCAACAAGACACCTTTGTCCAGGTCTATAAAAATCGCATGTCTAGACATCCAAAACGTAAAAACATCATACACCTTCCCGTCTACATTAAACGACTTACCACAAAAAGAAACCACATCAATTACAAAAGAGTAAAAAAAAAAAAAAAAAGCCCCAGAGTGCACACTTGCACTACCTTATTCACAGGCGATAAGCGTGTCCCTTTTACGAACGTCACACAGGTTGCTGTTTGCCTGGCTATTAGGGGAGCAGCCAAGTGCACAGCGGCCCGTTTTTAATTTCATAAAAACCGTAAAACATGTTACAAAAAACGGGACCCTATAAATCAAATCTGTATCAATCCCTCTTTTGCCTACTTTGTCAATCATCTTCATTTAATTCTATAAATATAAATACGCTTTTCTTTCGGTTAGGTGTCTTTCCGTAATAGAAAGTATTTATGTCTCAAAATTCAAAAGACCTGATCAAAGGTCCGGAGCGTTCGCAGTCGTAAGCGTATTTGATCAACTATTATTCTTACAAAGGCAAAGTCAATTCAAACTTTGGCGTCCAGGTGTTACTTATTCCATTCACGTGTGCATTTCTTTACAGGTTCTACGGCAAACACACAAATGCTGTTAAGTTGTACATGCCAGCCAGTTTCCATACATCATGTGTAAAATTGTACACCTGGCCTATCGTGCACCTTGATTTTGTGAATGTGTCTGATACATGGCAGAACATGATACGAAGATCTGAGATACAGCATTTTGAAAGCAACCACGGTTCATTCTTTGAGGTACAAATACAACATTACACGTTGAATCATGAAGCGTTCTCTATTTACACACATCAGCTGTTTACATTCTGCGCTGGCCTCATCTGCGAGATTCTTTGATATATCTCAGTACAGGAATGGTACGGATTTGATAATACAAAAACCTGGATCGGGAGATATCCAAATATTAAGGCTAAGAGCACACGTGTGGGACTTGCTGTGGTGTTGCAATCGTGTCTCAATTTCATGTTCCTATCGTCTCTGAAAAGTGCTCGCGTCTCGCATGTATGTGCATCTCCTTTCACTCGCCTGGAGTTCATAAAAATGGCACGCGATTGCAGAGCAACAAACTCGCAAGTGCGCGGCCAGCAAGCCTAAACAAACTTTTGTAAAACACTACGTCATGACAATGCTGTCTGTTCAAGCTGGGATCGCGAAGTCTCCCGTGTCTCACCACTGCCACAGGAGGATCATTCTCCCTGTCTGTCTAGGCACAACGTCAGAGGTGCCCCGTAACTGTGTAGCCGGGGTCAACTGAGGCAACACATTAATTTCACAGAGAGGCACGACTTCAAACAAACCAGCTGGTCTTTATCCACATCTAAAATCTGGTTTGTTATTCCGTAGCTGCATATTCATGAAATGCTTGAACGCTCACCTTTTAACATGCATTCCTGTGGAGACAAAATTTTTTGTTGGTTTTTTTATTTAGGAATCTGAGGCGAAGTCGGAGATCTCTTAAGGGTTAACATTCCATCAACGCGGAGGGCATCAACCAGGAAAATATGATGACATTAAAAACTGGACTGTTTCGCTATAGAGTATGTTTAACGAGGCATGATGAAAATATGGCCTTTGCTTCACGATTATGAATCCAAGTGAGGAGAGAAGCAGCTGGAGATGTAAATAATGAAAATAATAATCATAAAAAAGCTTAAAGTTATAACGATGTTGTTGTTATGTATGTGTTTTTCCTGACGTGTCCGAAAACAAGACCGATTCTCATATCAAAGTGTCACACAATATTGGACTGCGGCGGAATGGCAAAAAATTATTTTATATTGAATTATCAGGAATATTATCTTGAATTCAGAACACACTGTCGTAGGTAAATGCTCAGTCCAATCAGTACAGTCTATGACATGTTTGCGGTGATAGAATTGGGTTCTAGAAGAATGTGTCTGCTTGCATATCAATATTTTGTAATTTCCTCTATGCATCCCTATTGGGTGTTCTTCTTCATACCCCGATAACATACCGGTATGCGGTGTCGCCTATAGAACAACAACAACAAAATATCAGATTACCACAACCCGGACTGAAAAGAAAAAACAATACAGAACACTACAACTCTCTGCCGAACTCATTGTGACAACGTCCACTGCTACATTACTTTCCTTTCAGTTTGGAGTTAAAACATATCAGATAAAGCTTCCTTGTCCGTGAAATAAAATAGATTTACTGTCAGACGGAATTAAGAATATACTTCTCTTTAAACGGTTTGACAACCTTTAAAAAAAAGGGAGAAAAAAAAAGACGAAGCCCAAAAATTGCCACCTATTCTAGCGTAACACCGGAAAAACACGCACTATACAGAAAGAGCAGCAAAAAACCTTCTCATATTTCACAGCTGCTGCTCTGCAATACAGTTTCTTTAAAAAAAAAAAAATATGCAGACTATTATGCGACGTAGACATTCCCTTCCTCGCTATCAGGGAAGAGACATCTAAACAACAACACTAGAAAATAGCCCGGCTAGCACACACTCCGAGAGCAGGCTATCTGACCTCCTGTGAAGCCGCGATACAGGTAAAAATAGATCACGGTGTTTTGACTAGATTCAGGGTGATGCCGAAATTCCAAACAATGAATCACGTGTTGTGATTTGCCACAGCTGTTTTAATGTTACCTACGTCCCCCCAATAAATTACGCATTCTTTATGCGTTTGTAGAATAAGTTTCTATAAATACAGAACTCATGGGGAAACCCCTTTCGGTTCGGTGAGATTCGTTTTGTGTGTGTGCCCGTATTCATACGGACATCGTGTGTCTTTTGGACTCTGCGTAAGGCGTTTATGATTCGTGACCTTTTGCGGGGGGGGCGCATTTCAGTTTCATGACTGTAGGCTCGATCTTTTCAACACAACCCAAACCCGGTACAACGCTAGAAAAGTTATGCAGCACAGAAAGTTGTTATCATACAGCGAATCAACCCTAGTCTACATAACTACACAGCTGATGTGAATCACTCAATATGACAAACTTGGACAAAACTGTTCATAAACTTACCTGGTGTCGATGAATGTCGAATTATTTCAACAATGCTCGCAAACCCATAACAATACAACCAACAGACTGTAAAACAAACAAGAGAATAAATAAAAATAAATAAAAATAGCACGCGGCAATTACCACGAACTATTGTTAACACTTACACAAACAATAGTTCACAGCAAACAGCTGATTCCTTCAAGGAAGTTACCGACAGCTGTGTTTAGGTGATAATCCAGGAAAGCTCGATCCACGAATGTTTCGTTCACAAAATCCCAGAT
>OZ007569.1:18315481-18330481 GCA_963931925.1 Onchidella celtica
ACATTCTGTCTATCATCTTGCTGTTACCCAACCTAATGTGAGCGCTATTGTCTTGACGTACTTTCTCATAACTCAAACCTCAAAGTCAAAGTCCAAACTCCCAAGGGGCCGTCCGTAAAATACGTATGCTCATTTTCTGATGATTTTTGACTGGCCCCTCACCTTCATTCCATGTGGGCTTTTCATTATTATACTGAAAGTTCTGCAACTTTGAGTGGCAAGTTACATGGACTACTTGACTGTTTAGGGCTTAGATGCATAGCTTATAATATTCTAGGTTTGTGTAATCCTGCAACTCAATTTGTTGAATGAAATAATACAGTAATTGAAAGCAGTGGAGTTCATGCTGCAACAAAAGTGGAATTGGGCCGGGCACGTGGGGAGGATGAATGGCAATAGCTGGACAAAACGCTGCACTGAATGGCAGCCAAGGACAGGAAAAAGAACTAGAGAACGACCAGGAAGAAGATGGAAGGACGGCATTATAAAGAGAGGAAAAACAACATGGATGAGGAAAACAACAGACAGACGAGAATGGAAAGCATTGTCGGAGGGGGCTACATCCTGCAGTGGCTGGACAACGCCTAGAAGAAGAAGAAGAATTGAAAAGCAAAGCCCGGGCATGCTCTTCAACACTTCCACCCTCATCACCCTCTTATGCCGAGAGTGCCGGGTTCAAATCCCGGCCAGTGCAGGCATGTTGGAAGTTTGAGATTTTCCTCATATTTTCCTGTCCCTGATCCTATGGTAAGTAGGAGCGAGCATCTAGTCTTCTCGGATAAGGACAAAAAATTCGGAGGGCCCACGTGCAGGTTAAAAAATACACTGGCAGTTGGAAATCAAAAAAAGCAGACCGAACAGGCCGCTGCCCGGACAAAATTCTAAAAAACAAAAAAAACTTCCTATCACAACAAGAAAAATAGAAAGAAGAAAAGTGAGGTGTAAATGCCAAGGGCAACGAAATCTCCTAAAATAAAAACTTGAACATTTCCTCATCACCCATGTAGGCTTTTTACATCCTGGGGGGCAAATCCCCTCCCTCCCCTCCTCCCCTCTTTCTCCTAGTACAAAAGAACTGCCGATAGAATGAGTTTTTGATTTTGATTTGGGAGAAATCATGTCGACACGACAGCGCTCACATTGTACTAGGACAAGGCAAGACGATAGATAAAAATATAACAGAACGATAGGCCAGAAGGGAATGTTCATGATAATGTTCGTGCCAAGAGCAGGGCAACCCCTCCCCCCCCCCCCCTTTTCAAATCTCCCATCTCCCTCCGTACTTACGTGTTATATGAATGGTTCGTAATAATCATATCAAAACATTCTTCTAAAAAAGTACAACTTCATGTTGTACCGAAACAAGGATCGGAATTACTATGAACAAATTAGTGATCATGGTAATTTAATATACAAGTTCGTTTTTCACACATTGCCATCATTGCCAACCTCGACAATTATTACGAGCCCATTAGTAGCTTCCCAAATCTAGTCCCACCCTTCTAAATTTCAGTAATTAACAATTAAAATTAATCCAGCGTGTAAAATAGGCACGGCATTTTGTTATGTTAGCAACAGCTGGGGTTGTCAACCATAACATCATCACAACTCTATACTGTCATGGAGAAAGATACGCCCCGAACGAAATTTTTACGGAAGCGCCAAAAAACAGTTCGTATTGCGCTCCCAGTTATTCTTTGGTCGGTTTTCATTCTGTGGTCATAAAGCGAAACGATAAGTCACACAAAACATTAACATCAGACAGAAAGATATAAACAATTTAATTCTTTAAAATGTTGGTAAATAGTGAATTTTATCTACAGCCGCTATAATTATAACGTAACAGAGCAGAACTTGAGTAGGGAGTGCATTCCCAGCCGGCATCCTTACGTCAGTCCGACGCAGATTTGTACAGGTTTTAGGTAGGGTTGGTAGTATCGCCTAAGGGGCGGGGTCCCTACATGAAACCGACGCCGGCGGGACGACATAAACAGGCGGATCTTCATTGGAACAACGTCATTCCTATGCCCAAACTTGACGTCAATCTTACGCCTCGAATTTCCCTAGGGTTTCTGGCTGGGTTATTTTGTATAGTAACTTACACTCAGTAAATAATAAAAAATAGGAATATAAAAAAATATGAGAGCAATGAATCGCTGGCCCCATTATAAAATCGCACAAGCGCAAAGGACCAATTTTTACAGGAGATGAGTTTTTAAAAAAAAAAAGCAGATTTTCTCTAACTGTGTTCCCCATTACATGGATTTTAGCCTTCATGATTGAAGGGCGTAGTTTTATCTCTTGCCTCAATCACAAAAAGCCGCAACTGAGATATTGAGCGAAAAGTGCTCTCCGTGAACATTTTGACTCGAGAAACTTCAGTGCAGTTCTTTCAAGATGCCCCATTCTAATTACTACACTAAATAAATAGCAGTCCGGCGTTAATAAAGTGATAGCACTTCTCGGTGAATGAACCTTGCACAGAAGACTATGTCCTAGCTGCTCTATATGTAGAATTAAATTGTTTATTTCGGAGTCCAGGTGGATCTAGGCATGATTTAGAACTAACCACTTCAATTATAAATGTGAAAATATTCAAGAAAATAAAGACATTCAAGAAGTTCAAAGAATACTCGGCAAAACAAATTGGCCATCCGCTACAAGTGGACCAGGTTTCATAACAGGGCATCAAAATTCTTTCCGACAGTGACACAAGAGAGTGCAGTATGACACCGATACGCACAGGCGTAAGACACTGCAGTATGACACCGATACGCACACGCACAAAAGACCACAGCAAGACACCGATACACACAAGTGAAAGAGAACCGGATCTTCGGGAGAAGATAAGATAGACACCCGCGCTAGTCACATCAAGATCATGTGTATGATTTACTGATTCTATTTTGTAGCTCATATTAAATTTCATACTCCAACAAAGTTGAAAACTCGGGGGGAAATATGAGAAGAGAAAGTATCAAATGTTCCTGACGGAGTTACAGTTCCCAGATTGGTCACGTTACGAAAAAGGACAGTAAAGAACCAAAAACAAAATTTTACTGGAAATGCAAAGTAAAGATATTAAAAAATTGGCTTTGCACCCTGTTTTATTTCTCAGTCAATTTCCATTACATTGTAGTGGTTAAAAGAAACTGGTTCCTTGTACAAAATTATAATATACGTTAAACAAACAAACAAACAAAATGCACCTTTCATTCTAAAAAAGTGAAACTGACCAAGATTGCCGTTTACTGTCTTTTGCGGTAAAACGTCAAAGATATTTTTTTGCCTTGTCCAGGATCGGAGAGTAGGACGAGAGGTTGCAGCCCTAGTCAAGTCACACTGTGGGGGAAAAGTTGCAGCATGGCACTATCACAATACACTTTATTTACAATTTATGTATTTTTTGTCAATCCTGCTATTTTGTTTGACGCAACCGTCGTATTTGTCTATCTCTCCATTCTCCATCATATTTATTTTCTTTGCGTGATTTCATCCTCTTCAAACTGACTTGTTCTGCCTGTTTCCTGAATATCCATTGTATTATTTGTTTTCCTATTCGTTTTTACTTCATCTTCTGGCTCAGATTCAAGTCTCTCGTTAAAAAAAAATTAAAATAAAACATCACCTCCCCCGTTTTTTGTTTTTTTTGTTCGTCGTCACCAGATCTATTTCCAACGCCTCCTCTACTCATACAATATTTCCCGAAAGCTACGATTTTGCTTTACCCTTCTCGTCCATTTCCCTTTGGCAGTGAAATAAATGTTAAATTGATAACACGTTCTCATACTTTGCATTACCATGTAACATAATATTTTCATTAAAAGATATTCACCAATCACTGATAAAGATTCTTCGTCTATCTAACTTATTGGAGTATAGATCATCTTGGCGGTTTTGCGTTATGGCTATTTTTCAATGCTATTGGTAAGATCCACATTCTCCCAATTTGGTGTGTCCATATCTTTACAAGGTTCGAAGTAAATGCAGAAAAGTTTTTGCCACGGCCTAGAATGTCAAAAGTGACCAAAAATTTAAACCACTCTGCTGTAAAAATGAGAATATTATTAATTAAGCCAGTAGGTAAGGGAGGTATCGTACTAATCCCAGAACGTCACAGCCAATTGCTGCCAGCAAAATGTACATCCAAGAAACAGTTGCAGAAGCTGACTGTGTCTGACCGGGCTTAGTATGATAAGGTCTTCCCGGATTTACTAGGAAAATATAGGAAATTATGATGTGTACTTCTTGCCTGCCATCAGCTGACTGTGCCGTTCCGGGCCTAGTATGATATCCCTTTAGTTGGACAATCAAATGCAGGGCTGTAGAGTTTAATGGCGCTGTGACAGCTTATGTAGGATTTGAATAAGAAAAAGATAGGTTGAAGTTCGGCTCCTTAGTTACATAAGGGATTTCATCATTGCGTGAACGGATGTCCTATCTGCTCCGGTGAAACAATGTTACAGTACAGCAGGTGTTTCTTAGCGTCAAGAGTTCAAATGCGGCAGTATGGGAAAAAGTTTCACCAGGAAAGTCACGGAAGAATGCCTTTGAGAAAAGTGGATGTTATGCATATTTCAAAACTTTAATCTAGAAACACATCTATTTTGACGGAAGCGTGAGAGAAAATTCACGGTTGGCTGTGATCGTTGACTGCAAGACAGAGGGTGTTAAAGACGTGTTATATTGATTTATGAAGAATGTAACGGAAAGAATGTGCACAATAAAAAGACAAATTGAATAAAGATGACATTTTTTGGGAATTGTTTATAATAATAATAATAATAAAGCAATGTATTTATATACATTTACACATTGTAAAGTGGCCCTAAAACGATTTACAGTAAAGCAGTAAACTCTCTCTGTCTCTCTTTCCCTTCTCTGTCCCCCCTCTCCATCTCCCCCCCCCCCGCCCCCCCCCCCTCTCTCTCTCTCTTTATCCCACTTTTTCTATCTCTCTCTCTTTCTGCCTCCCACTCTTTTTATCATAAATATCAGACCTTTTCACAGAATTACACCAGAGTAATTACAAGCCTTTACAATATGCGTTATAATTATATTACAATCTAAAATGAACACGGCTGCAATATTTCATTTGATCAAGACTAGTTCACCCTAACATTTTTAATGAAAGATCTTAAGAGTAAAACTCTAGCTTGAACTATAGTAAATTGCTACCTTAGAATGACAAGGTTCAAGCTCCCTTCCGTCAACTTTTGAGAAATTGACGACTGAAGTTTCATGCACTCAAAGCTTTTAGAGCCACGACTTTTTCTTCTTTCTAGTAATACTTACAAACTGCACACCGAATCCGCTTGATACTTTGACACACAATGCAGTTTAGGCCCGTAGAAGTAGCGTGTGGTGTGTAACTCAGTTCAGCCAGAAAGTGGAGATAGAAAATTGTCATTTTAAGAGGACGAAGAGTCCAACCTCGTCATCCCCGTTTCCCCTCACAAGTTCAAAAAATCATGTTCTGCATGCAGTTTCTACAGGCCGCAATAAAAGGAATCCATTCATGTCAATACCTGTCGCTAGGTCAAGGGCATGTGAAGCCGAGATGAGTGGCCGTGGCAAAGACAGATGGGCCAACTTTTATCTGGGACAATTCAATTCTGTACGCGTCTTTCAGTATTGAGACATTCTAGAAACAATTTTGCCAGTGAATAGATCTAACTTTATGACGACTTATCACAGATAGTTTTTCAAAGTTTCTCATTTTTTAGGTTTTATGATTGCAATTTGCTATTGACGTAACTTTTGTGTCGAATCATAAAGGAAAAGAAAATTAAACAAATATAAAAAAAAAAAAAGGAGGAATTATCCACTTGCGACCACTGTGATAAGATTTTCTATTGATAAATGTACTTTTTTTTTTTGCACCCTTAACCACCTGTCTTCACAAGGTAGGCTTGTAGAAATATCTTAAAGGGTTCTATAAAACAATAAATTATAAAGGACAAAACTTTGTGACGTAGGGAGTTACACCGCCCTTCAAAGAAAGGATGTAAAAATTAAAAAAAGAGTCTCAGGGATACCGCATTAACCCTACCATTGTGATCATTTGCCAATCAAAGCGGTTAATGTCTCAAAGTGATGCCCCTAGAGGTAATTAAACTGGCTCTCCAGAAACCTGATAACCATCGGTGTCTCTGAGACAACGAAATCTTCAGAAACCACCGTTGTTGTTTTTTTTCTGTTTACAGCTTAAACCACCATTAGCAGGGCATAGTAAATCCTTTCTGGCAGCACTTCTAGGGTTTAATTTTGAATACATGTCAACGTCATTTCTTACTACGTGTACATATACCACCACAGACAAACAGACAAATTCTGTTTGTAGATGAGATGTGCAGATATAGAAAACACGACCTTTCTTTTTGTTTGTTCCAACCCCATTTTTTGCACAACTGAGAAATTCGACAGTAAACGTTTGCGGCTTTAGTATTATGATACGGAGGACTAATAATAGGAACTGTGAAACACCTTGATAAGTGCCAAATCGCATTCAAACAAGTGTCGAGGTCTGCGTTTGTTATACCTCTTCGACATTCTAAAAGATCTCCAGTTTTTCTGAAAATGGAGATAGAACAAACAAGAACTAAAGCTGCGAAAAGCGAAGGCCTGTTTTGTAATAAACATGCAGATAATTATTATAGAAAAGTGGCCTTCAGAAATATGTGTAGGCGCCCGACAAAATGAGACACTTTGTGCAGTTTGGTGGTATGGAGATATTGGTATCACAAAATAGGCTATTCAAAGCCCCTTCATTTGGTAAAAAAAAATATTGCTGTAATTCAATTAGTAGAGAGGATATGGCCTCTCAAAGACAGGAAGTGACAAAACCACAGTTTTGAGTAAAATGCTTCTAAAGTTTTAGCTTTTCATCAAAATTGCTGATGGCGACTCAATTTAAAGTCAATTTTGAGGTAGTAACCTCTCTCAAACAGGATTACAAATTGGAAAAAGGAATAGTAAAGAGGTTCAACTTTCCAAAATTACTGTAAAAGCAAAACCGATAAAATTGACCCCATGATGCTTTTTAGCGATTTTCTCGCATCGGATAGTGCCTAAATGTGCCTCATTTTGTCGGCCTGCTACACATATGTCTATTTCGGAATGAATGTGCACAAAAATACAAACCTGAGTTACTTCTATTTCCTAGCTGCGAAATCTTCAGCATTATGAAGACGACCATAAGAATTCGTTAGAGGCAAGCAATCACGTTGCAAGCGTTCGGGTTTGTTAGTTCCGTTACATCATAGACAACGGCCACGCAGATCACCATCCTGGGTACCTTTTGTTGGTGAAACACTCAAGGAAGACAGGGTGGAAATTGTCGGCATTCTTGCTAATCAGAAGAACACAACGTGATCTCCGTACGTCCTGCTTCCCTCCTTTTCCGTTTGATCCCAGCTTATCGTATCTGACGAATAATGTTCTTGAAAAGGGAACCAGACTGTGAACACGTTATCATGGCAATTTAATATACGAGTTCATTTTGCACAGAATGCCTCCGTTACAAACAGCGAAATCATTATGAACATACTGGTAGCTTCAACAATCTAGTTCCTCCCTTCCAAATTTCAGTAGTCAACAGTATGTCATTGACCACAAGAAACCTATATAAATTAGATTAGACTGATGTTAGATGTTTACCCCAAGAAAGGCAGGTTGCAAACTGCCAGAAACCATACCGCACTCAAGAATACAAGATCTCCCTCCATTCTCCTTCACCCTCTTTCTGTTAGACCTCAACTTCTATTATCTGACGAAAAATGCTCCTAATAGATTCTATGTTCTCCAGTATGTCATTGACTACAAGAAAGATAATTATTATACTTTAGAAAGGTTAACATAGGGCCGTCTTAACATCAACAAGGGCCCCTGGGCAAAGCAGTTAGTAGTGATTGTCTTCCCCGCTTAAAAAAAACGAATGTAAATTTGCATGCGTGGGGCCCCCATATGGGGCCCCCAGGAAACTGCCCAGTGTCCTCATGCGTTAAGATGGCTCTGGGTTAATAGTTAACTGTCTTTTCCAGTCTAGATCAGTTATAACAGCACTTCTTGCATCAGATTATATGGCGTAAAGATCATGTCTTCACTCAATTCATTAGTTTGCTTTACAATTAACATTGTAATGTGTGTGACTCATGTCCAACTTAAAAGAATGTCCTATTTCTATTGTTGATGTTGTGTCTGTTCAGAGTTCCATAAAATTAAAAATCAAGTTCAAAATTAGAAACAAAAAAAGTTACATTGAGGAAAAGAATCACATGACTGACCAAGTAGAACATCCATTGATGGAGACATCACACACGTCATTTCTTTGTTATTGTCAGCTGATCTGAGTTGAAGGTGGCTGGGTTTGTTTACGTCTTTAGTGTGGGGTAATTACGTAGTTTCTCTCAGCCGTGATGATGACAGACTGATTACAGAGCACTGTCGTTGCAGGACTGATCCACAAGTGCCAGGAAAAGACTGACGGACTGCCCTACTTTAGGTGCTTTCTGTGATATTTATCTCTTGTTTATGGGGCTGGTGGTCTGATAGCAAAGCCAAAATAATAGAGAACAATGTTGGTCGAGGCGCGTAAACGGATTACAGAGCCAAAATAGAGAAAATATTGAACTGTGTTCACTGTCCAGCAATGGCTTATAACAAAAGCCAATATAATTATAGAAAACTCTGAGTTGTGTTCACTGGTGATCTACAATTGTAAAATGCCACGGTCCCCTGAGAACAGCCTTATCTTTTCAATCTGGGGCGATAACCTTAGGCTTGCTGTACATGATAGATAATTATGATCTGGGCTGTAATAAATGTGACGGGAATAGAACTCCAAATAAGGAGGAGAAAGGAGAGAAGAGGGATGATGACGATGACGATGGTGATGATGGTGATGATATTAAAATACTCTTATAATGATGATGAAGATAGTGATGATGATAATGATGATGATGAAGATGATGGTGGTGACGATGATGATGAAGATGGTGTGATCCAATGATGATAATGATGAGGATTATAATGACGATGGCGATGCTGTTGGCGATGAAGATATGAATATGTAAAGAAGTCTGCTGATGGCTACGTCTTGTAGTGGATCAACAACGCCTAGAAGATGAAGAAGTAAAAGAAGAATTCATTTGAGCCTCTTTGTACTGTCTTAATAACAGGCGAAGACGAAGGGAAAGACAATTATTTACTCTTTTGGGGACACACCCACAAGCCACAACTTCATTCAAATCCGCAAAATGTATTTTGAATTCCCAGATGTCGATTCACCCCCATGCATTGTGCACTGTCTTATGAGTCACAGACCTTCACTTCAGCCAGTGACAAAAACTTGAGCAAATATTACTGATGGGATTAAATGTCTGGTCGAAGCTACAGCGTCTAGGTTCGTCATTTGTGTTGACATAGTTACATCATAGCAATAAACCATTGTTTGCACTATTCACTGATAACACAATTGGTTGATCCTATAAATCGAAACTGAGAATGCGGTGAGATCATATCCTATGCTTAAGATTTTAACATTTGGAGGAATGGAATGCTGCTTTATATTATTAAAGGAATTACTTATAATTTTCGTAAAAGCAAGGGCACTGTAAGCCCTTGACTTGACAGGAAAATCAGTTACATTATATTACAACCAAAACACATTTATAAAATATCAGTATTTGATCGAACTTTACCTCCTTTTGTGAAGTAACCCTTCATAAACTAGGTGCTTTGAGTTTCAGACAGCCGATAAGTATATACAAGTCAGTGGCTCATTAACAGGTTTCAGGTAGAGTACTTTTGGCCCATTTTGTAAGTTCATTCAACTTTTAGATCATATATTACTGGCATGGAATAAAACAATATCCAATTTGATCCCCTTGATGTGCAGGAACAAACAACACTATCTTGTAATCTGTCACTTGGTACACTTCGACATTAAGGACAATGATGATGTTTAAGGGCAAAATAAGAGGGTGTTTGGCTGGTTTTTACTGCAAAAGAATGTTAACGCTGAACAAGATCTAAATTTACTGGAGGTTTTTTCCCCACAATTTCTTATGTTTGATTGAACTTACTGTCCTGGCGCCCCAAATCCGAGCAGAGGCTATAATTATACAGACAGACAGAGATAGACAAATGGACAGACAGACAGATATATAGGTAGGTCGATAGATAGACAGATAGATAGATAGATAGATAGATAGATAGATAGATAGATAGATAGATAGATAGATAGATAGATAGATAGATAGATAGATAGATAGATGGATAGATAGATAGATAGATAGATAGATAGATAGATAGATAGATAGATAGATAGACAGGCAAACAAACAGACAGATAGATAGATAGATAGATAGATAGATAGATAGATAGATAGATAGATAGATAGATAGATAGATAGATAGATAGATAGATAGATAGATAGATAGATAGATAGATAGATAGATAGATAGATAGATAGATAGATAGATAGATAGATTGATAAAGAAAAAGTGAAATACTGGAGATTATACTATTTACTATTAATTTTGAAGTAGAGAAAGGCATGCTGCAAGGTCGTAAAGTTTCTCCAACACTGATAAAAATATTGACAAAACAATTATAGCACATTCCTTCAAATCAGAGTAAAAAGAAACCGTATACTCGTACAACTCTTGCCCTCAGATAAAACTGTTCGCCACAAGACCTTCGATTTTACTTGATGACCCCGCTAAGCTAATCTACAACTGGGTTCAACAACATCAGTTTGACATCGTGACCGGATTGTCTAAATTTAGTCGGCGTAATTTCCCACCTCGAGCAATCGAGGTCCAGTCTTATGTCTTGCATTATACAGTGGGGGTTCAAGGGTACCTAACTTGTAGTAAAGGGCCTAACTTGATCCTTGACAATGTAATTATAAACAAATAAAAGCAAAGAAAATCGGTGGGATAGCACAGCAGCAAGGCTTAATGCAAAGTCATTTCATTTACGTTTTATTGTATCGTTTCTATACTATTTCTTACCTAAGCCTTTGCTACATACAACTTTTTCTTTTTCATTTTGTCGTATTTTGACCTGACTTGGTTCAACGTACTGAAGATGTTACGGGAGTTTTTGTTTTTTTTAAGAGCTACTATCATCATCAGTTGCCCTGTCTGGAACAAACATTGGCGAGCGTGGTTCTCCACTCAGATCTGTCATCAGCCAACCTCAAGAAGGAGTTGTTGTCGTGACGTTTATTTGTTGTCCATGAATTCAGACTTCAGTGAAAGTTTTTCTCTGTCTACCCCTGCTTTTCCTGCCATCGATCTTCCCTGTGACTGCTAGATGTTCAAGGCTCCTGAGGCAACAGAATAGATGTGCCTAGAAATTTCAGTTGCCACTGTCTTATTGTTTTAATTAATGATCTTTTCAGATTAGAGTCTTTCAAGACTGACTCATTTGATTTTTTTCTCCATCCATGATATTCTCAAAATTCTTCTAACAAACCACATTTATGCTGCTTCTAGTTTCCTCTAAAAAAAACCCACTGCAAACAAAATAAATGTTTACACACATGAACTGTTTAATGTTGTTTACTATTCGGTTGTACTGTATTGTTATCAATGTCTGGCCCAGAATGGCTATCAGTTTGAACACAGGCAATAACTCAAATGATTACGCATCTGCCCTCATTAATCTGAACTATAGATCTTGGATGTATGTTCATTGGCACAGTGTTAATAAGTATTCAAAGCGTGCATACATTTATTTTTTGGACTCTCCGTACATGCACATTATATACCCCTTTAATCTGGGGTTTCATCGTCGGAAATTTAATGTTAAAATTGTTGGTTTCATTTTGGACTTACATTTAGATTATCCCATTCTATGACGACAAAAAGTTATCACTTGCCCTTACGTAACTTTAAAAGCCAAAGGGTTTTGGGGTTGCTGCACAGCTGACTCTAAGGCTTTCAGTTATAATATAGTGTTATTTGCACTTGCACAACTTCAGATGGAAACTGGTTCTGGGTTTATTGTTTATGGATAACTCTCAGGCTCTCTGTTAAGTGTTATATAGTGTTACTTGCGTTTGTACAAGTTTAGATGCCAACTGATTACAGGTTTACTACCCAAAGCGCCCGTTCTACGTACGGTAATACGGACTTATTGTGAAATAATCTCGATAGGTCTATCTATCTAGGTCTATCTATCTATCTATCTATCTATCTATCTATCTATCTATCTATCTATCTATCTATCTATCTATCTATCTATCTATCTATCTATCTATCTTTCTATCTATCTATCTATCTCTGTCTGTCTGTCTGTCTGTCTGTCTGTCTGTCTGTCTGTCTATCTATCTATCTGTCTGGTCTGTGTGTGTATGTCTGTGTGTGTATGTCTGTGGGTGTCGTCTGTCCGTTTCTCTGTCTGTCTGTCTGTCTCTCTCTCTCTCTTCCCCTTCCTTTTACCCTATCTTTCTCCTCAACCTCACCTCCTTTTCTCTCGCCACTTCGTCTTTTTAGGTTCATTGTATGCTTTACTCTTGAGCCCTTCGTTGCACCGTAACATAACACCACATCCGTTTCTTTATTGGCAAACACGTTGAATGAGAAACCACAAAATTTATATTTTTTTAAAAAAAGGCATTTCACAGTCGAAACATACATGGGACGATGACAAGCCCATCTTTACATAACATCGAAATAAAAAAAATATTGTTTGATCAGATGAGTCTAAAAAAAAAAAACAAATGAACAGCATTATGTCCGATATGCCCTTTTGAACGTACGTTCTGCCCTAATTCTTTCTAGGGCTTTGGATGGCAGATATTTTACCTTGTTCATGTCCTCTCCAGAACTGTCTTTACGCATGGGGATAATATACTGGGCAGTTGCCCCAGGGCTCCAAAGTTTGGGGGGGAGGGGGGGGGAGCTGGGGGGCCTGCATGCACATTTACATTGGTTTTTAAAACGGGGAAGAAAATCCTATTGCCTTGCCCCGGGGCCTATAATAATGTCAAGACAACCCTGGTCCTCACAAATTTTCAGCAATGTATCCTGTTATTGTCAACGTTTTAAAAGCATTGTCGGGAATCTGTTTAAGTGGTACAGGGTTTCTTTGATAGAAAAAGGTTCGCTAGAATGGACTTGGAGAATAGTAATTATGCATGGTGGGTCACAAATTACTGTACCATCATCATAATACTCGTATAATGGGGCAAAAGGGGGAACATGTAAGCACCTAAAACTGTGTTCTCATGTGTACGGAAACGGAAACGGCAAAACATCTCTCATATAGTAAAATGCAATAGTGTTTCCATGTGTACGGAAACGGCGTGCGGAAACGTTCTTTCTATTTCACTACTTGTAGGCTCTGACGTTTCTGTTTCCGTTTCCGTTTCCGTATACATGAGAACCCAGCTTAATACTTCATAATTAGGTGACCACAAATAATGAAATTTTGTATACTGGCTCTGTTTGTGACGATGAATTACGTGGACACGTCCATTTTGGACGAACTTCAGTCTTTGATATTATTTACTTACTATTTTGGAGTGGCAAAAAAAGAGAAGCATTTTTCCTGGAGTATAATAGAACTGTAAATACCTAGAATTTCATTCTTTGTCTCTCTTTACAATCTTGTCCTTTTTCAAAAGATGTAAATCATCTTAGGTCTCTTTTCATCTCAAATGGCAACATTGAAATGGGACGCAACTAAAGTTACGCCTGTTTTTGTATACGTCAAAATAACACGACGTCTTCAAGAGCCTTATATAAAGTAATGCTATAGATAATTACACATTTGACAGTGGTACATTGTAAAGAGACGCAAGTTTCAGATTATCTCAAAGTTTGGTGGTGCTATCTAGTCTAGTCTGATCGCAAAACAGTTTTTTTGTCTCTCCTGAAAAGTTGACTTTTTGGACATACGCCCCTTTTTCACCGGGCCGATGAATTTGCTGGTTGAAAATCATTTTATTAATACAAGTTGCATACAACAAAAACATGGTTATATTTCAGCATTTAATCAGTTTTCACTGCCATTAATTTGTAAAGTAAACCTTAATATATCTGGGGGCTTTGAGTTTTTGAGACCATCGATAAGCATATACACGTCAATTGTTCTTTAACAGATTTCTCGTACGAAAATATTATGGTAAAGTGCTTTTTGGCCCATCCTGTACGATTATTCAACGTTCACGCTATCGCACGTAGCCCTAGTGGAACAAAACAATACACAGTTTGACCTCTAGATAGGCAGGAACAAACATGACTTTTTTAGTTGTAACATGTCATTAGGTGCACTTCGACATTAACCCTTTCAATATGGAAATAGTGTTGCAGTAAACTCTTTACTGCTCCACCACTTTCAGGTTTTGTTCTTCCATTTCTAAATTTTAAATGCAGATCAGTGGAATGATTTAGATTCATATTTACCATTCAAAACAACTGAAATAAGTGGATCTCAATATGATATGAATATGAATATAAATTTATATAGCGCATATCCATTTTTAAAATGCTCTATTCGCTTTACAGAAACAACATGTCAACAACAGAGCAGAAATGGAGCGCCGACGAAGCGCTCAACACACTACACTGCTTCTTTCTCTCTCCCTGTCTCGCTCACTCTCTCTATCTAAGAGCAAATTGTAACGCAGCCTGTTAGGCGCACTTCACATCTCACAACAGTTTACAACTCACAACAGTTCACAACTCACAACTCAAATAATATTTGAATATTTATTAATAATATATTATTTAATAATGAATAATAAATTTTGTTGTTGCTGGTGGGGGGGGGGGCGTGATATGGACACATCTTAATCTATTAATTTCAAGTTTGCCCGGGCAGCGGCCTGTTCGGCCTGCTCTTTACGATTTCCAAATGCCAAGGTGTCTTTAACGTGTGCAACGTGCACACGGGCCCTCCGAACTTTTCGTCATTATCCGAGAAGACTAGGTACTCGATCCTAGCCCCCCCAATAGGATCAGGGATTTGAAAAAATGAGAAAAA